>JARKHS020013164.1:0-370413 GCA_030143305.2 Amblyomma americanum | reverse complement strand
TGTGATGGTATCCATCCCGATGTCGAAGCGGGCACAGGCACTCTTCCTGGGGCTCTAGGGTTTAGAGATAACAATAGTCATGTAAATAAATCTGCGGTGGAAATTAGCAAAAAGCGATTGGAAGATTGGTGGCTCAAAAGCAGAGAGGTGACATAAGGTTAAAAGTGCAGGAAGACGTATTTAAAGAAAATGGCAAAATTTAAGAATTTACATTGTGTAACTAAAGTAAGAACAGCGCTAATTTTTACACAAACCAAACAGAAAGACCAGACAGGACGGGCGCTGACTCATATGCAACATGTGGCATTCAATAAACATGGGTGGAGTCAGCGCCCGTCCTGTTTGGTCTTTCTGTGTGATTTGTGTAAAAATTAGTGCTGCTTTTACTTTTGTTACACAATGTTACACCAACTAGCCCAGCAAGAGGTACTGTTAATAACATACAACACAGCTAAACGAAAATAAAGCGAAAAAAAGCTGAGCATGGTGGCAACTGCCATCACCTCGTTTCGAAGGGGACGCTCCTACCTTCCATCCATCCTACAATCCTCCGGCGTCGGGACACGGATAGCGGTGATGAGGACTACATCTGTGACCTTGACGTAATAGGATGACGACATTGACTGGCTCTGCCTCACGAGAGCTTTGTGCTGCGGCGTAGCGTACAGTGTAGGGCACTGCGAGGAGTCTCGTTGACAGTTGCTAGCGCAACCAGATACGTACCCAGCAGCTTAACACGCGCTTTGACTTTATGCTATGTTGCGTATTTTGTATCCTGCACCTAGTTGCGTTAAAATGTATGTTTTTCGCATTAGGAAAAAAAGCCATGTCGAAGATTTCGTGAAGATGATGTCAGCTTGTTGAAGGTAATAAGCTATACAAAGTACTGCTGCGCGTGGTACTTATGGAAATAGACATTGGCTTTATTCAGGTTGCTTCACGAGGTCACGTTTTAAATTCTTGTGTGTAACAAACGCTGTGCATATAAATGTGGAGCATCCGTGGGCTTAGGAAATAGAAATACAATTATCTTTTGCAGTAAAGCACCATTCTTTTAGCCTTGCTGCTATATAATTGAAAGCATGTATGCACGCCACGAGTGTTGTTACGATAGGACAAAAATGTTCGCAAACCTTTATCCAAACTAAAAAGGAATTTGAAAGACAGTGTACGAATTATGAAAAGCAATTCAATGCCATACAAGGCGCGGTAAATTTCAGTGCCATTTATTTATGCGTTCGAAACAAACCTGTTTTCTCGAACGCTTACTGGAGCCAGCTAGTCTACAGCAAAATATACTTTTGCCACGCAAAACCCGATGAAGTCTTCAAAATCTTGTGTGAGAGGGAACGTTAGTTCAGGGGCAGCGCCGTGCCAGCACCTTTGCGGGCGCTTCAACGGGTGTGCGTAAGTTGCCTTCAGCATGCATCAATATCCATGTAATAGGGCATGCCTAAACGGTCGAAACTGCAACATTTGTAGGTTGTTATTTAGAGCCCTATGCGAAGCGTTGACACGTGAGAATAAAAGCGATGCAAGAGCGGTAGTAAGAGGGCGAGGTTGCCTTCTGTTGGAGCAAAGTGACTTCTTAGTAAACGTAAGGTATTCAAACCTAATTTCACTTTGGGGCTATATTAGGTCACAGCGCGTTCTCGCTGCCTCTCTGCCGTGATTCCATCCTCGCACTCCGCCTATTCCCGCCCTGTCCACAACTTTAGTTCGTTAAAAAGGATAAGTAGCGCACGAAAGAAGACAAGATGGACGAGAAAGTTCGGACAAGCGCTTTTTCTTGCGTTCTCTTTCGTTCTGTCATCTTTTGGGCGCTATTAGTTCTTTTTAAAAATGAAAAATCAACATGCCCAAACTTATTAATGCGAAAGCATTACTAGGCTATGTCCCGTGTTTCGTGTCCGCAAAACTTGTCCGCACGATTACGTTGTTCTGTGAAGATAAATGTGCAAAAGTTTGATTGTATTAGATAGTGCGTGATAAGATCTTGCTGTGGGAAAGTTTTGGTTGATGAGTTACAATTAGTTAATTAATTAAACATGAAAATTACACTTAGACGTCACAATAGCCATGGACGTCGACATAACATCTGGACGTCACAACAGCCACGGACGTCGACATAACACCTGGACGTCACCCGATAACGTCATGGAACGCGTCATGGAAAGCAACGCAATGCTTTCGCATTTCTCCATTGCGGGTCGCCGCAGTGATCTTCAAGTTTTCTCCTCTGTGTTTTGCCCCACAAATCTGGTAGCGATTAGCATAACGTTATGCCGCCTTCGCTGTTCGATCACTCCATTTCTAGAGCCTACGGCTTAGTTAGTACACAGTGCGCGCGAGGGCTAGCTCGAGGCTGCTTAGTGTATATCGGCGCTTAAGGAGTGGAGTGCATTCGGTTAATCGGTCTTGACGTGCCATGATAACCAGCCTTGTAACGCGTTCGAGAAGAGGGCTGAGTTTGTTCCGTCATGCACCCAAGAACAACATTTTAACCTGAACATGTTTTGCTCCGTGAAATTAGATCCGCTAGTTAAAAATACAATCTCTTTTACGGGGTAGCTAAGCACTTGACGCAGAAGAAGGAAAACACCCCGTGACGACCACCTGTGTTATATTGTGAACGACGTCTCATTAGCGAGCATTAAAAAAGCTTCTATCCCATGGGAGTCCACAAAGTTTCCGTTTCGTCCACGCCAGCTTCAGCTACTAGCGAAACGCGTAAAAAAATTATGTGAAAGTTAGTGGAAGTTTTCGTAATAACCGCGATGCGAGGCGTGCGCAGAACGCAGTTCGGGCTCTGAAATCAACACAAAAGCTGTTAGCTTAGGCCAATTTCTTATTTTTATATTTAACATCCGGGACTGAAGTGATTGCCTGGTTCTTCGCAAGTTATCAGCGCCACAAACAAACTGCTCGCCGAAACTATGGCTGACAGCTTAGTTTCACCCCCGTGTCCTTCATTCCGGCAATGGTATCCTCATCTTTATTTTGCTTCTCCGGGCAAAAAAGTAACGGGAGGAGAAAGAGGAGGGCGGAGGAGATGTAGGAAGAGGGCGGGGGGGAGGGGACTGACATCTCACGGTCCATTTTCTAGATTGCTACGTGCCCCCGATACTGGAAATTGTATCCAAGTAGGAAGTCTGCAGTTAGCTCTTTCTTGCTGAAAGAAAAGAAAATACAGCGAGAAAAGTGTAACACTGTAAAAAGAAAAAAGAAAAAAGAAAGACAATATCAGCGGAGATGCCACTTCGCGGTAAATGAATGTCGTATTACTCTCCTGCACTTCTCAAACTCCTTTCGTAACCTACGTTGTGCCTTGACGAGAGCCAGGTTTGCATTTTCATGACGCATAGCCTTTTTTATCTTTTTGATTCTGCATCGGTTTCCACCCTTTTGAGGCTGTTTATTATAACTATGTTTTCCTCTGAAAGCCCCATAGCCACGCATCTGTGCCTGAAGATTTTTTACTTTGTACCCGCTGCAGTAGTGGCAACTTTTCGCCACTTCCGACTAACGGTCAGGAGGTCCTAGCCACTCGCTTCACATGGGCGCTGTTGTTACTTGCATTGTGTTCTTTTCAGTGGCATTGACACACTGACCTGACCGCTTTCGGCGCTTTCTTCACTCTATATCAAAACCACGGACGTGGCAAAACTTCCGAAGCCTCTATACTTTTCAGGGTCATACACTTCAAGGCGACGAAGTAGGCTAGCTCAAATTAGAAAAATATTCGCTGGTGGAAAGATTGCGAGTGTTGTTTAGGTCCTATGAAGCACAAAAACTCGAGTACAAGATTGTCTGATATACGGTAGCGCGTGTTATGATCAGTTTAATGTCCCAAAGTGATCCACGCGGTATGAGGGACGCCGAAGTGAAGGCCTCGCGGTTAATTTAGATCACTTGGGAATCTTTAACCTGCACTGACGCGGGACACCACTCAACACTGAGTCTTATTCATGTTGCCTTCATCGAAACGTGGCGGCCGCGGCCTAGACTCATATTTCGATTCAAGTAGCATCTTCTCAGCTTTTATGGTTTGAATTATACTAGCCATTGCTTCGCTTCGGATAGCAAATAAATGAATCAAGTAATCGTGGCTGGAAATGAGGGTTGCTGGTGTCCTTGTGAACGTTCCTTTGCACCGTCTATTTTCAGCCTTGACAGCTTTTGGGATATCTACACTTATTCATAAGCCCTGAACGAGTCTCTCCGTAGAATATTAACAACAACATCCAACTTCTGGGTCGAATTTGCTCCATGAACCGAAAGTCGGGAAGGCGCTATTCATGTACAACATTGCAGTGCTCAAGCATAGAAAAGTTTGGATTCAGGTTATAAACTTTCAGATTTCATCATTAATGATTATTCCTTCTTTGAAAATGTAAAACTCGAAGGTTTGTTAAGGAGAGCATTTTAACGAGCATATTTAAATTAGGAAACTTTGGTGATATCTGATTGCCTAAGGGCGATAAAACAGGGCGCAACCACGCATACACGCACAGTAAAGCAAAACTAAAATTCAGCATTGTTTCATCACCCATCTGGCAGTCAGCCATCGGGATCGCGAAAATTTTCGCTAGTTGTTCTGTTAGGGTTAGCTCTTGGTGGAGTTTATCTTTCAGCAGGCCTCTTGCATCTGTGGCAGCTTTTACTGTAACTTAGCTTATGTAAATACGTTGGAAATATGTTGCTTTTTGAAAAATCTTGGCAATTGATGTTAGCTGCCCCCCCCGAAAGCAAGTGTGAAATTATCCAGGTATTTGCACCCTGGATGAAAAGTGACACGCAGGATATTTCATGGTAAAAACGACAAAGCTGCTCGCTACAATTTTGTTTGCTTGATCTTTCCCTTGATTTTTATAGGCTGCTTCATTTCTCTCTGCTCTCACCAGCAAACAATCTTGATTCAAAACCATGAAAGTGCAGCGGGGCTGCCGAATTTTTTGCGAATAATGATATCGTGCTTACTGCGAAAATACTGCTTTGTTTACGTGAATGAATAGCTCAGTGACTTCTTTGTGGTGATACGCAGTCGCACAACTGCAAATTCATGAAAGCGAGCGACTCAAATTTTGAAACAAAGCTAACAGCTGCTTCTTCGGGATAGGAAGCATTCTGGCATGCAAGTGATAGCTAAGTGTACCTCTTTATATGTCAATACTAGGCAAAAGAGCTCTGCAAGAGTCCGCGCGGTTTTCCGAAGCCTGCTCGCTGCCAGTCCAAATAAGCACGGGACCTGAACTGCCCACTTTCTCTCCACGTCTCACAACGTTACCAATCCGAGCCTAGTTTTCTCCTCTCGGGTCGCGCTTGCCGCTCTCATCTAAAAAACTCATTAAGGTTCTGCAAAGCGAGCTCGTTATGACTCCCTAAAATCGACGCACGCAGGAGCCGCCAGCTGTGATCGGCGGAAGTCAGGGAAAAAACTCCTCTCGCCAAACTTGCATACTTCACGTCACGAGCATCGAAAAATTTTCACGACGCGAAACCTCGCGCTGAGGGCATTCATGCCTCCTCCCACTGAGCGGAAACCCTCTCCTCCGCCTGTGTCCACTTCGTCGTCAGCAGCCCCGATTTTCATCACCACGGCACGTCCCATCGAAACGCGCTTCTATTTCTCGCCACCTAGCTCAAGAGACGAGAAAGGGTATCGCCCGTATACACGAGATCTCTCCTCCTCCGCTTTCAGGAACCCCGTGCGCGTGTCTAAGGCAAGGAGGAGCTCTCTCGTCATTACTAGGTCAGCCTGTCTTAACGCGACAGTGTTAAGGCTGCCGTTGGGCAGAAAACCCTGCGTCATCGTCAGTGTTGTGAGTGCAAAACCCCACAATGAAGCAACCTGTTGGGCAATCTAGGTCACGTGACCTTGTGGCGTCATCACAACCTGCCCACTCAATTGTGAGCAAATTGACCGCCGTGTTCGGCTTTTACGTTCGCGCAATTAGTGCTTAATGGATGCCATAGACCGATTGAAATTTTGCGCATGCCCTGTCCACCCCGCACACTGTGTTCCTTTTAGAAATTTGCGCAGTTTTGTTCTTGTCTCAGTGCAAGGAAGGCTTGACTCCCTAGATTAACCTTTGTAGCCCCATCCGGGCCACTAGTGTTATAAAACCTTCAGCTTATTGATCTCCGAGCTGCGTAAGATGTAAAAATCAAGTACCTCCTTCGGACCTCCTAATCGTGTTCGCTTTCAAAGCAACGATCACGATCAACTTACAGCCTCTTATCACTCCAGGAACTTAAGTGACCTTCCGTGGCTTTGGCTCAGTGCCATGAAATCCAAGAATGGCAAGCGAATATCAGTCCCTGTGAGGTAACCAAGAACAAATTATTTTGAACGGTCGTTTGTGATGCTGGCTCGTTGCCTCCACATTTCCGCATGCTCCCTAGTTAGAGCATCTTTCCGGTTAAAAGTTTGTTTCCCCCCTCACTGGGTGCGATCAGATTTGTTAGGGCGTGGCTGTCTAAAAAGATTTAAAAGAAATTAAGCCACGTAGAAACTCTTCTTTTTAACACGTCTTAGTGGCGTAGCAGTATTCACTCTTGGGTTCTCTTACTGCCGTAGAGGCATATGGAACGCGGCTTTGGAAGATCGGCGGGAACAGGTCTGTGATATTGTAAATAGCGCGAGAAAAACAACACAGTGAAAACCGCGAAAAAGGAAACGAGTGGGACATACGCTTTTTGGCGGTCCGTTGTAACTTTTTAACGATGTCGAAAACTGTTACTCATTACAAACTAGCTCAAATTTGCTGTTTAATCCGCGGTAAGACATTTTGATCGTTCCTGAACCTAGAAAAGGCCTGGGCTAAGGGCACGTCGGACGGATCAAGTACATTCTTTTGCTGGCTACGTTGGGTGGATTCACGGTGCAGATCCGTGCAATTCCTTGATGGCTGTGATTAACGGATAATTGGTTTTGGTGTTTAATGAAATAAACAAGTTCAAAATTCTTGATCGCGAAGTGAGAGACATCCGTGCTTTCGCGCACTCGCACAGCTGTTACTTAACAAAGTAAAATATGTAGCGTGGCAAAGTATCTGAATATTTTCGGTATGCTTAAGCTTTTCTTTGTGATTTCTTAAATTTCTTTATTTTTCTGAAATCTGTTAAACCTGGCGCGAAAAACAAGGTTTCGCTACTGGTATTTATCTGAGCAAAATGAAAGAAACTAGAAACGCCTAAAAGTTCACACGTACCACGCAGATATAGGCACGTAATGATCTGCGGATTCACACAACCAACGCATAAAGGAAATGGTTGTCCTTGTGAACCACGAAGCTGATAACAGCAGAGCGGTTTATAGCGGTAACGCGGAAGCAAGATACCCTGAACGAGAAGCCGAGCGGTTGTGGGTGACGAGGTTGCTAGATTGTAGGAAGATGAGAAAAAATCGTGGCAGCGTCTGACAGAACAATCAATAAAGGTGCAAGGTCCCTTTCTTTCAGCCTACCCCGGTCCATTTGCCGGGGATCAGTGTGCCGAGACCGAGCTCAGGGCGGTTCACAGTAGGGAGCCGCCAAGAGACGACGATGGGCGGAGGGCTTTAATACGGCTAGGACACATGCTACGCTGAGTGAACACGCGAAGAGTAAATGCAAGATCGAAAGCACGCAGGTTACGGACAGCGGAGCTAAGGGCAATGGGATGGTCGCAACACCAATCTGGGGATAAACACACTCTGTACGGTGTGCGCACGCGAACATCCCAGAAGGGGAACGAAGACACTACAAGCAGGCGTCGGATATGGACACGGGGCACGCGATCCTAGCGTCTGGAGAACCCAGTCGAGATTGGAGAATCGGAGGAGGCGGAGGGGGATGCAAGGTGCATGCAACAAAGCTCCATCTTTCCGAGGATCAAGAACGATTGGCGTTGCGTCGTAAGCTCGTCATGCAACCAAGCACAGAGGGCAGGCACTAACTGATAAGGGCGCAGAAGATTTCCTCGGCGGCTGCAGCGTCTTATATTTTACCGCTCCTCTCACTTCTACAGGCGAGTTATCTTCACTGCAGGCGCGCCAGGATACATAAGGATGGTTATACACCGTGTCAGCTGCGAGGGTAGCCGACCATTTCTTCTTTGCGAGCCTGTCGCTCTTCTATATACCGTAACTCTCTGCGTGTTATCAGTGCCAGCTGCGGGACCACTCCCCGATAGTTCCTCCTGCCTCCTTCGGAGTGAACCCTCGAAGCATCTCCGTGCTCCTCTGCCTTTTGATTCCTGCGCGGCTTTACTTGTATAGCAACCCTCGATGCAGGTCATTTCGTTTTCGCTGCCCTCGGGTGTAAGAGTACGAAACTGCTGCATGGACAGAGTGGAGCTCTTTCGCGACAGTGGCTTTAGTCGTTCGGAACGAACTTCTGCGAGCTTGACTTTGTTTCCACTTTGTTTATCATCCGTTTGCCGCCATCTCTCTCATCGTCGTTCTTCGTGTCTGCATTCACCAATCATTGGCGATGATTACTTTCCTCCTTCGCCATCTCGGAGAGGCGGCGACCGACCATTACGTCTAACGAACATTATTTGATTGTTTATATCTTGTTCCGCAGAATTACCACAGATCGAAACACTGCTGTCGGAAGAAGCACCTGGAGTAGGGGCGAGGCAAATGTTAGGGCTCCTTCGTGGAGAAAAGATTTTCATTCGCCTTTTTGTGCTGGATCTAGCCCGTAATGTAAGATAACGCTACGAGGCATTGGTGAAAGTGTGCATTTAAACTGTCCCGACGACTTGTTCATTGAATCTCTAATAGTTCACGAACATGCCTGTGAAACATATTCAGTTTTAAATAGCGCATAAGTCATACTGACGTTTGACCATGAAACAGGGAGAGGTGGTGTGGATGGGCGAGGCAGGTCATTGGAGGAAAAACGCAGGAAAAGGTAAACGACATTTAGTTTGCGCGGACATTTCAATAGCGCTGGGCAACATTGTGCTTCTGTACACGTAGCTATAGCGGGGTCTCTGAAAATAAAACAGGAGTTCTTAACTATAGTTAACTAGTGTTCTAGGTCACTATACTCTTAACGAAGTTTAACTTAGAAAGACTTGGTTGTAGGTCAGCTGGTAGGAGGTCGTGTGGAGCTTTGTGGAGGTCGTTGGTAAAGCGGCCGCGTTTTGAAATATACAAAGGTTTCATGTACCGAATCTGCTCTCGAACTGTAAGAGACGTCATGATGCAGCGCTTTGCATTAATTGCATCCGCATGGGGTTCTCTAGCCTGCACAGACGTCGCAACACTCGACTATTTGTACATGTCGTTTCCATCGGCCGCCGTGAATAAGATTCGATCCGACGACCTCATGCCCAGCACCGTAGCGATTTAACCAGTGAGCCACCACTGCGAGTACATACATACATACATACATACATACATACATACATACATACATACATACATACATACATACATACATACATACATACATACATACATACATACATACATACATACATACATGCATGCATGCATACATACATACATACATACATACATACATACATACATACATACATACATACATACATACATACATACATACATACATACATACATACATACATACACACATACATACATACACACATACATACATGCATACATGCATACATACATACATGCATACATACATACATACATACATGCATGCATGCATGCATACATACATACATACATACATACATACATACATACATACATACATACATACATACATACACACGCATGCATGCATGCATACATACATGCATACATTACACACACACATACATACATACATACATACATACATACATACATACACACGCGCATACTGACAGTCAAACACAGACAGACAAACATTGAAGAAATAGTGCCGCAGTCTTTCGCGTCACACTCACTGCAAAAACAAAGGGAAAGAGCTAATTTTATGCAGGCCCGCATTTTAATAGTTGCCCTGCGTGATTCTACCGGCAGGAGCACATCGATTCAATGGTATTATCGACACTACGAAACGATGGCAGAAGTGCCAAACCATCTCTTTCGCGCTTTATAAGAGAGATATGTGAAAAAGAATCACAGGACGATCATGACACCTGATGCGAGAAAGCTGCGATATCTGCTGCAGTTACCTTCGATGATTACTTTGATGATTATACAGTAACGAATGAAAAATGAAATGAAAATTGGTGTTGAGGAAAGGAGACGGCACAGTAACTGTCTCGCTTCTTGATGGACACCTCAACTGCGCCGTGAGGGCAGGGAAGAAGGTGGGAGTGAAAGAAGAAACAGAAACCTTAAATGACTACATTGATTATTATACACTAATGAATGAATAAACTAAAATGAAACGAAAATTGGCGCTAGGAAAGAAAATGGCGCAGTAACTGTCTCACTTCTTGGTGGACACACAAACTGCTCCGTAAGGGTAGGGAAAAAGGTGAGAGTGAACGAAGAGAGAAACAGAGAAACAGCTGCCGCAGTGGATGGCTCTGGAATAATTTCGACCGTCTGGGAATCTTCAACGTACACTGACACCTCACAGCAAACAGGCGCCTTTTGCGTTTCGCCTTCATCAAAACGAGACCACCGCGGCGGGGTTCGAACCCAGGCTCTCCGACTTAGTAACCGAGCGTCCTAACCACTCAGCCACCGCGGCGGGTTCTAATGAATGGTTTTACCGAAGCTCCGGTTTCCACCCGGCCTACCACGACATGAAGCAATTGCTGTGTCGCCTGTGGCTCGGTGTAGCCTTCAACAGCCATCACTCCTTTTTAACTGGTATGGCTAATAGCTCTGCATGTGTCATCTGCGGCTGTCACGAGACTACAGCCCGCATTCTTTGTGAATGGCCGGCATACAGTGCCGGAAGGCAGTCCCTCTGCCGTACGCTGGAGCGTATAGATCCCCGTCCACTAAGAGAAATGAAGATTCTCGGCCACTGGCCCCGGTGATCTCCGGCGGTGAAGGCTTTCCAGGCACTACTGCGCTTCTTGAGAACTGGCCTGCACGATAGGGTGTGACATCACTGAACGCTTATTGACTTTGCATAATGACTTTATTTTCTTGCTACACTCTTTCATCCTTCATCTTTATATCCCCTCATTCCTTTCCCCGCGCGCAGGGCAGCAAACCGGTTACATCTTCCGGTGAACCTTCCTGCCTTTCCTCCTCCTCCTCCTCCTCCTCCTCCTCCTCCTCCTCCTCCTCCTCCTCCTCCTCCTCCTCCTCCTCCTCCTCCTCCTCCTCCTCCTTTACTATGCGGGGGGGGGGGGGGCGGCAAGATGAGGAGGTGGTTTGAGGGTGTGGGTAAGGTTTAGTGGGGAGATCTCTGGTGGTTGAATCGTAACGTAGTGATTGCCGATGGGGGCCGCAGAATTTCTTTATGTGCCGAGGATATAAGAAAGGGCTGAAAAACACTTAAGAACCAGTAATTTCTCTTATGGGCATGTTTTATTTCAATAACAAAAACTAGCAGGACAGTCAGAACATCAAACTGCACGCAAAGAGCGCAGTTTTTGAAATAAAAACATAGCTAGTGGGAGCGAAAAAACACAGGGTCTTAGATTCTGCTTCTTAGCATGCGTTGGAAGAATAAAAAGAAGTAAAAAAATACCGCAAGTTAAGGTAGCTGCCATCTACGGCACTTTCATGGCTAGCTTTAATGATAACTGCAAATGGCAACGCATGAAGCGATGAAGATCTATCTACATTGTTCCATGACCTGGACATTATTTTTTATCAGATGCAAATGAGGCCGTCGCCCCGAATAGGAAATGCAAAATAGAGGAGCGAGATGGCGTCGCCGTCATCCCCTAACACCATTCGCGAGAGTGATGCTCACTCATCGCGAAAATGTCTCAGCGTAATGCGCCCGAATCGCTCACGCGAGACAAATTGGGATCCTTAAGCGCGCTAACAGTGTCCCCGTCACATGCCTATACGCTGGTACAGAAGAGAGAATACGTCAAAAGGAGGAGCGCCTTCATCTCGACAAAGAGGGACAAAGAGGGCCTTGGAGCAGGGAACACGCACATCAGAAGCGCTTTTCAATTGATTGAGGACGTGCCCGAAAGAACAAGAGCACATGAAGGGGGAACAATGGAAGGCCTACCGCACGGGCACGGGAAAGATATTCGTGTCATTACGAACAAGGTTTCGAAATGTAAGAGGCGCCTCAGCGCTTGCGCTATGGAAAGGGAGACACGCCCATCAAGGGAGGCGGTTGCCAGGCCTCCTCCTTTCTTTGAATTGAGCTCCTGCGGGATCGAATTAGAGCTACTGGAAGTCATCTTCGCCGACTAGGAAGACAAAGAGGCGCCCAGCTCGTCTGGGAAGAAGGGGCAGGCGCTTGTTATAAAGTGAAGGCGCCATCTATAGACGCTGCTGGTCCCTCACTTGACGCGACTGCTACATAGTGATACGCCGGAGCAAGCCCGGTGCTTTCTAGTGATCATTAATCTCGCATGAGAGGATAGAAAGTGCAGGAATGTTTTCATCACGCATGTGTGGCATTGACTAGCGGGCACTGAATAAAGTGTAACGATGTCTTTCATAAAAAGTGCCAGTTGCAGGGGCGGCCTGAGGGCTGGATTTTGCCCAGCTGTTATGTGACACTCGTATGCTGAGGCATTGTTTTACCAACGTCGACGACTATTTTCCAAATATGGCGGGAAGCTTCGAGAGGATCTTATAGACCCCGAGGATGACCTAGTGTACCTCAAAAAATTACGATAATGATGATTTTTTATGGCGGTAGGGCATCTGTGGAACGCCATGGAACAAGTTATTCTCGCCCAAACAAGGTAGCGTCAAAGAGCCATTTCCCAAGAATTGCGCCCTAAGGAAGCCGAGCACCACGCAGGGGAAAGCTTGTACCTTCTGTATCCTCGTGGGTACCCGGCGGCACTGGGGATCGAACCTCGCACCTCCCGCATGCGGGGCGGATGATCAAACCACTAGGCCACAGCTGCGGTGGAGTCTCCGAAAAGCCCAGGTGCTCTCCACTAAATTTACCAAGTAGCTGCTTCAGCGTCCGCAGTTATGATTGTGTTTTGCTACTTAATTTGTTTTTTGCAGCGTTTGGAGCTGGCGACTCAAAAGTGGCTATGCTTGGGATACGACCACCCGCGCAGACACCGCGCGGCATATTGCTCGAGACCGGCTCAGCGCCTTTCAGTCCACCTAAAACGCTCCGTGACTATGTTGGCCACTGCGGCGCCCGCTGTCAATCTCCCTCCATCGCTCCCCTCAGGATCCCAGCCCACCTTGTGGGGCCGGTGCGTGAAAGTACTTCATTGTTAAGCCGGCCCTTACCGCGTCGTGGGGTAACTGCGCAAAGTGACCTACGAGATCACGCTGCTGCACGAGAGGTCCCCGGCCTCTGCGCCATCCGTAGAGGTCTTGCACGTCGCCCGTATTAAGTACTGTTGTTCGAGCTCACCTAGTTCAGTACCGACCGGTACAGTGCTCGGGGGGGGGGGGGGGGGTGACAGTGCTCAGAACAATACTGTTATGTATTGTTTTTACAATACAGAACAGTAAAGACATCCATGGAGAGGAGGCAGGCATGCTTCGCATTGTTGTTCCCACAAGCTCGGTAAAAAGAGCGAGCGTTCGTATCGGCCCCGCACTCTCCTCCAGCACGTGCAGCATGACGCCCACGATGCTTTCTCAGCCAATCTTTGTTTCCCCTCGAAGCTGTTTATGTGCTTTTGATGTATTTTACTTGCTATGACGTCATTACCTTGTGGACAAACCACGTTCTCGGTTTTTGTGCGCACCTAAAAACGCACAAGCACGCATACATTGAACAGCACTGCGGTGCTTTTTTTAAAAAAAATCCGCCCGGTCGATCTTGCGCTACTATCTGGCTCAGTGTCTACTGCGTTCATCCGTTAAGTCCAAGCTCGCAGGATCTAATACCTGCCACAGCAGCCGCATTTCGATGGAGGCAAAATTCGAACATTCCAGTGTGTCGTGCAATGCCGTGTTGTGTGACCTGTGTAGCTACCCCGTGAAAGCGTAACAACTGCAGGCTAGGGAAAACAATCGCTTCAGATTGGAAGCTTTGAACCCCCTGCAAGTATGTCGTGAGATGCATTGTAGCTTATACATGTATTTCTTTGTCCACTTACATAGCGAGCCACACCTCTCAGAGTTACGTCCACTAGAGAGCACACTGACTGCATGCAACATGACGCTCGCGCAGATAGATATTGGGTTCGCTGCGACCCGTTTTCCGCGCTTGGAGGTATCATTGCCGTCCTGGCGAGAACTTCTGGCGTTTTTCGGCAAGAATTTCTCGGCTTAATTTCATGCCTTGTGATACACAGATGTGTCGCACGGATATTTCACGACTGCTGCCGCTGGCAGCATACAGGCCAGTAGCAACGCCATTACCCAACCACTTCTTGGATCCCAGACCGCGCAGAATTTCTTTTTACCTAGTAATACTGTTAGCTTTCTTCAGGCTTATACAGGGGTGGGTCAAGTCATGTGTGCATATAAACAGCATGAATAAAACACAAAAAAACAGGAACACAGCGGAACTGGTGATAGCTAACAATCACATCCAAACAACCGTCATTTTCTTGAGCGAAAAAACGTTCAACTTTCTGGCAGAAGACATCAGAGTTTGCAGTGTTAACACGTTATAAAAGTGTTAACAAGGTTCGATTACTGTGACACTCAACCCGGTGTTCTTCATGAAAACAAGGAACAAGCATTAGGCACCTCTGCTTCGCACTCGCTCCGTAAAGCGCATATTTAAACCTTACTAAGTCAGTCGAAAGCATCGGCTGCCAGGCGGCCATCGCCAAGTTCCTATTTAGATGAATAAACTAGCAGCTGATGCAACAAAATGTGTGGAACACGCCGTTCATGACGGAATGAAAAGGCATTGACGCATAATAAATGGGCTCCGACGCCTCATTTATACATACTAAGTACACCGCGCTCTGATATACTGAGGGCGGCCCGCAGTTATCGTGATTAAGTGACCTCACATATTCATGGCAGAGAAGAAAACGAATGGGCCTCTAGGAAAGCTGCGCCAAACGCCACACTTTCTTGGTTCGATTAAATAGTCCTTCACGCCACTAAATCCAGCATCAGAATTTCCTGAACGCGGCTATGAGCGTGCGGCTTCCAGCAAAAGGCGCCCCCACATCTTGTCCTGATCACCCTCGGCAAGCAACCTGGCGACAAGCAATCGATTAAATATATCGCCCCAGAGGTGACATCAATATGCGCGGGACTGTGCCGACGTGTTTTGTAACCACTGTGAACTCCTGCAAACTTCGGATTAATGGCCATATATAAATCATGCATGCAGTGCTGGTATTATCTACATGCTGCAGTTACGCCGCCGCGGTGGCTCAGTGGTTATGGTGCTCGGCTGCTGACCCGAAAGACGCGGGTTCGATCCCGGCCCAGGCGGTCGAATTTCGATGGAGGCGAAATTCTAGAGGCCGTGTACTGTGCGATGATCAGTGCACGTTAAAGAACCCCAGGTGGTCGAAATTTTCGGAGCCCTTCACTACGGCGTCTCTAGTAGCCTGAGTCGCTTTGGGATGTTAAATCCCCTAAAAATAAAAATAAATAAATAAACAAGCAGCAGTTGCCAGCTTTAGTGCGGTCTGTGTGAAAGAGAGCCCGCTTGCGGCTTTTCAGTCGTTTTAATGGAAAGAGCTCAGTAAGCTTCGCGAGCTCAGTAATCAGTAATCTGCCTCAGACTGTAGTTGGAGTTATATGCTGCGCCGCTGGATTACAGCAGTTTTGCTATCGTTAAACAGTAGTACGGCTTCAAGAGAAATAAGAAAGAGAAAAATAATCGAAATTCGCGTTTTTCTGTTCAGTGCGTAAAAAAAAGAGCCATTCTTTTCATCATCATCATCACCATAAAACAAGTGCGGCCTCACAACGAAACTTTGAGCCACAACTTAACACCAGGATCGACGCAGTTCGTCCAAGCGAAATATTGACACAGTGTTGCTGGTGTAAAATGTTTCGCGTAAAATGAGTGAAGAACGCCTAGATTCACGCTGCCCAAACCACAGTGCGATGAAACTAGCTATATACTACCACAACGGGCCGGTGAAGTACGCAATTGAAGTGTTGTGTTTAAAAAAATGAAAATTAAAAACAAACAAGCTAAACTAGGCTACTGCTCAGTTAAAAGATCTGGCGAGACCCGTCATTTATCGCATATCTCACGCGGAGGCTGCGGGGGTGAGCTCTGACACTTCCGATACCCTCACTGCGGCATGTCCTTGCTGGCACAAACCTCGTCCGAGATGATAGTTGAAGGTCCACCCCTTCGACGAAGAAGCCGTGGCCTCTGTGTGCATGTGTCTGTGTCTGTAGTGCGTGTCTGTGCGTGCGTGCGCTGTGCGTGCGCATACTCATCAATTCTGGGCAAAAGCATTTTGCGCGGAAAACCGGTTATGAATTCAATTTTTTTCGTATAATGTAAGGTTTCAGCATAACAACCAATACATCTCGGCTTTATAAGGCGAAATCTTAAATTCTGCACCCCTTTCCGTGAAAACCCTTGCTTACAAATCCCCTACAAGGCCCAAGCTAGAATATGCATGCTCATTTTGGGATCCTCATCAGACTAATCTTTCGAACTCCATTGAATCTATTCGAAACCGTGCAGCTCGGTTTATTTTTAATGACTATTCTTCCTATACTAGTGTCACAGCTCTAAAATCTAAAGCAAATCTTCGAAATCTAGAAACTCGACGTAAAATAGCGAGGCTCGTTCTCTACCATAAGTTCTATCGTTTTCCAATTGATAACAGTGCTATATCTCCTGCTCACCGCCATTCATCCGGGACCAGTCATTCCAAGTCTGTATACCCGCCGCACGCGGGCACATCATCGCACCTTCAATTGTTTTTTCCACAAACAGCGAAAGACTGGAATGATCTGCCTGAAGGAGCGGTATGTGAAATTGTCTGTGAAGCCGCCCATCCCTCATGTAAAATCCCTGTCCAAGGGGCATTTTAGGACTAAATAAATAAATAAATAAATAAATAAATAAATAAATAAAAAATAATAAATAAATAAATAAATAAATAAATAAATAAATAAATAAATAAATAAATAAATAAATAAATAAATAAATAAATAAATAAATAAATAAATAAATAAATAAATAAATAAATAAATCTGTAGATCTCCCGCTGGTAGGCTTGGATTTTTTTGCTATTAACGTTTCTTGCTATCGTCAAAAGCGTTACCTCATTGGTTTTCTATGGCAGTCTTAACTGTTACGATGCGATCACTGGAAACACTTTAAAAGAAAGATTTTGCTACATATCAGAACTAATGAACCATAACCTTCAATCTTTTCATAACAGCCTCTTACAATTTTCCAATTTTCGCAACTTTTGCCCGATAATGCTGCATTTGCTGCGCGTGCACGCGTATGGAAGAGAGAGACTTCTGGGCACCCTCTGTACCCGAAAGGTGCTTCCTCCGATAGACACTCCAGCGGGTGCACCTCCGGGCACCTGCCAAATTCTACTGACGTCTATCGCGCGAAGCCCACATGGTAGGCTGCGTAAAGTGACTGTGGCCGTAAAACAACAATTTGTTATTCACTCTCTTGGCCACCGTACTTCGAGTGGAAATGGCTCACAACAGTCTTTCTGCGGAAAGTGACTCCCATTTTTCACTCGCTAGCATCACGAACTTAACTCCATCCACAAGAAGCTCAGAGAGCCGTCCTTTGAGAGCATGTAGTACTTCGAAGCTTTCTTGCGCTGCGTCTAGGGATAAGCACGACATAAAACTTCTCGATGGCCGGTAAGGCTTGTTTAAGGGCAGTCAATGTAGATTGCATAGGCGCGCACTTAAGTAAGCTGCAGTCATGATTGATGCTGCTATCTAAATAAGGAAGTCACAGAGGTCACTCTGGCTACAAGCATCTTTGGGCACAAGTTCGGTGGCTGCGGAACGTATTGCAAGAAAAAGGCCCACCCCCTTCGCCATATGCTGCGATGTGGTGTTTGGTAATTTAAGCCGTATTACACTGCAAATTTTTAACGAGAACTGAATACCTCCTTTCAAAAGCTGCGGGAAATGGTCTGACAGGTTTGTCAGCACATAGGGCTAATTTATTAAAGATAATACACGCTCCAAAGTGTTGCGCAGCTGATCACCACTCTCAAGCAGCTAACGTTCACGAAAATTAGGAATTATCGTCACCTGCGAGCAGCATTCTGATGAGCCCATGAAGGCCTTCGTCTTGATTTTTACTTTTGTTCTCTGTTGCCACTAACACTGGTCGGGACCTCAAGAAGCACCATCTTTCTCTCATCATATTGCGCAGCTACGATTCGGAGAACCCAGATATAAGGGAGACATTAAGTGGCCTTCAAATGCGATGCTTGTGCGGGCAAATGGCTTTTGCATAATACACAATCGCCTCAGCTGGCCGCCTATAAAAATCGCGGCGTCGCTGTAGCGAGTGTACAGAAAGTGCGCTCGACTGAGCAGCTTGCGGTGTATCCACGTGGGAGCCCTTGGCTACAGCTCTATCTACATAAATGAAGCGAGAGGTATGGGCGGACGTGCGTTCGGTGCCGTAATATTGAGAAATCGACGTGCTTCTCGGAAGCGCTCCAGTAATTCGCCGCGCCTGCAGTCTTATCGCCCCCCCCCCCCCCCCCCCTCCACCTTGCTTGGCCCTTGGCACGTACTGCTGGCTGCCTCGGAAAGAAGGAAAACTGATAGGGCTCACGCTTTCTCGGAGGACGTCGTCCATAATAGCCTCGTACACGCGTCACGCTCCGCCCATGAATAGCCAGACAGCGCGAAGTACATGCATGGGCTGTGAACCCGCATGCGATGCACGCAAGCTTCTCACAAATCCAAGGTGCACTTTTAAAGGCTGCTGCTTATACAGAAGTGTGGAGACAAGGGTATCGCGAGTGAACAGCTATACAAAGACCAGACTGCTAGTAAGCATTCAGGGCTATCGTTGTACACATTTCCTTCCAGCATGCAGCGTTAGTATAAATGCACTCGCGATTCAGTTCAAAGGGCTGTAGACTTCGGCGCCGAGCTGATGGCTCAAGCCGGAATGCGCAAATGATAATGCGGATAGAGAAATAAAATATCGACCTGGTTATATATTGTCGCTAACGCGATACGCGATGCGCGTACCGTTGTTTCTGAACTTAGTTTTAACGTGAAGGCGACCGAACACGTTCACCCATTCTGATCGCAGGCATATAGCTGTATTACGGCCGTCTTGAGGGCAACTTTCACTGGAGAATAAGGTTGGAGAGCTCGCGTGCCGAAGAACGCGCTAACCGGTGTAAAGAACGTTTATGCAGCCTTTGCTTAATCTCGGACACTGTCGCTGTTTTCGTGGTTTGAAGACGACAGATAAGCATTGAAGATGACCCAAAGACGACTGATTATTAGATTTGAGAATTGTTTGCTACAATGTGTTGGTAAGTTAAACGGCGAAAGGTGTCTAAAACGGAGTTAGTTTTTATAGCTATTATTTTTCATAATCATCATCATCATAATCAAACAGACTACGCTCTGTTCAGGATAAAAGCCTCTCCCATAACTCTCTTATTAACCCGGTCGTCTGTCAGCTCCGGCTAACTAGACCGCAGCGGTGGCCTAGGTAATGGAGCATCCGCCTCTCATGCGGGAGGTGCGGGGTTCGATCCCCAGTGCCGCCGGGTGCCCACCGATGATACAATGGTACAAGGTTTCCCCTGGTCTGGTGCTCGGCTTCTTCAGAGTGAAATGCTAGAGAAATGGGTCTTTGACCGCACCTTGAGTAGAACAAACAACCTTGTGCCATGGCGCTCTTTGGCCACAGATGCCCTTGCGCCAGGCCGTTACCCTTAAGGAGTATTGGTTCTCTAGCCTTGGCATTACATGACCTGACCCTGCCCATTTCTTCTTTTTCTTTGAACAGCAGAGGCAAAAGCATCCACCTCACGCGCAAGAAAACCACGGTTTGACTCCCGGTTCCGCGCAACTCTCCACGGGAAAGAAAATATACTGATTATAGATGGAATTGCATAAACAGGCCTGAGGTGCAGCCTGATCCCGATGACCAGAGCCGACTACGCACTCCCTGACCAGAACAAATTCGGCCAACCTGATGTGGCCGAATTCCTTGGCCACCACCTCCTACGTAAATGCACTAATTATTTTACAGTACTTCCTTATTAACCTTTGGGCAGAAACTTGGAGGCTAAATAAAAGGGTTTAGCTTAAGTTAAGGACAACACAGCGAGCCATGGAAAGAAAAATGATAGGTGTAACGTTAAGGGAGCGGAATCGGGCAAAGTGGATGAGGGAACAAAAGCTGGTTAGTGACATCCTAGTCCGAAATCAAGAGGAAGAAATGAGGCTTGGGCAGGGCATGTAATGCGAAGGCAAGATAACCGCTGGTTCTTAAGGAGAACGGAGTGGATTCCAAGAGAAGGCAAGCGTAGCAAAGGGCGGCAGAAGGTTAGGTGGGCGGATGGGATTAGGAAGTTTGCGGGGATAGGGTGGCCGCAGCTAGCAAAGGACAGTGTTAATTGGAGAGGCATGGGAGACGCCTTTGCCCTGAAGTGGCCGTAGTCAGACTGTTGGTGATGATGACCTCCCTATTAGCTGAAGCTGGTTTGCCAAATATGAACAGTCTCGCTCTCACAGTTTAGTGCTACCAGTGTCGCATGTGATGAAAACTGGTTTTGCTACATCTGAAATTGCCGTTTGAAAGAGAACTTGCATTGCTTACGACTTTATTTTTTTTTGCGAAATGACAATTTCATGTAAGACACGATAAGTATTTTTTTTCTTTTAACTAGAGAAATAGCCATAGCAGCTTCGCAAAATGAGCAAGGAGTAGAGTGTCTGTCTAAAAACGAGCGATCGCTTATAGGGCATCGTTGTTCAATTGTTTATAATGACATGAAATTATCTGTGGCCTTGTAAAGCGAATTTCGACGCGGACATATGTGTATCTTTGAATATTGTTGCATTACGTTCACCGAAAAATACAAGGATGTAAACTAGACGATCGTCGGCTAGCGACCGTGCTAAGTGCCTCTCTCGTGGAGTGTTTCAAAAGTCTAGTTGCCAACTGGACCAACCTTAAGTGAATTGCGTCGTTGAATTGTAGCACTATCGAGAAGCGGCAACGTGGTGCACAGACTCGTTCTTAGCGGCAGAAATCCTAGCGCGTCTAGGTGGTGTGCAATGCTATTATGAAAGTAACGCTAACAAAGTGTGCATGCATCGCTTTTCAATCCCATTTTGCGAATACGAGTCCTCCTGTTTCCTGTTTGTACCCCGCAATTACAAATGCCAGTTCTATGTACAGCCTTGCCTAGCTGCTGCAGCGATGGGCCACTTCTTCCCCTTTATCTAGAAATTATTAAATAACGGGACAGAAAGGTATCCGCAGTTATCTCCTACGTGTCACGAAACTCATATTCAATACCTGGCTACCTTACGGCCCATGCCTGCACTTTAGAAGATTGCGGTGGCCTCTGTGAACTAAGCCAGCATGCTATCATTGGCTCTGCGAAAATGTCTTTGTCCCCGATAATCGTGCTAATGAGACTTCAAGCATGCAAGCTTTAATCCTTGTTGAGGTCACTGCCGCTCATTTGATTCACTGCGTGCACAACAAAAGAATTGCAATGTATAATTTTCATACATATCATGCGCTACTGTTGATCAATACTTTTTCAAAGTAATCAGAAGGACCGAATGCTGCAGGATAATGAAGCAATTCTAGGTATTCCGACCAGTAATATATATGCATGCATATTACATGGTAAACAAGCACTCGCGGGCCGCTGTTAACTGCCGCTCTTGTGTGCATTGCATCAATGCCGCAGCTCCAACGTCGCTGCTATCGTTTGGGGATGTTTACACTGCGATGTAACACGTACACGTACACGTACAGTTAACACGTACACGTACAGTTTACACTGCGATGTAAACATCACTGTTCTTGCTTGTGAGCTCGTGGACGTTCGCTATGGCAAAGAAAACACAAGGAGGCGGCCGATACTTATCCCACTGTTATAAATAAAATGACATAAGGTTCATTAACTACACATACCCTGTGCTCTCATTGTTGCGATAGAGTAAACAACCGCTGATACGATATGCTTGCGCAAGCAATGTATCCCATTGAATAAACATTCGCATGAATAGAATTCAGTCCTTGCTTTGTCATTATAATGTGTAACACTGGGTAACGCCCGTATGCAGGATACGGGTTACCCGAAGAGATTACTATTCAGTATTTTTTAAAAAAAATATCAACAAAAAGAGTTTTTCGGGTATTGGCGCGACGCAATAACTTTTTACCGCAATATGTACATATGTACTTGCCACATTTTTTTTTCAGCCATCTGCCCGCGCCTTAAATGTTTAACAGCGCTTCTCCCGTCCGCATTGTAATCGTGAATAGCATCAGCATCGAAGGAATTGGTTTTTCCACGAAACGATACCAGTTCACAGAAATGAAGATCTGTACGGTGAAATACAAATAGCGTTCATATGTATTGATATGCAAGGCTTGTTCTTTGAATTTATTTCCTCTTTGATTTTTTGTTTCCTTTTTTAAGACCTATCTTATCCGAGTGTGTTTTCTCATAGAGCAGATGCTTTCGATGTACTTTGTTTCGGCGTGTTTTCATTTTCCGGCCTGCATTTCAAGTTCACTCATACGCCTTATTCTAGTTCTACGCGCTTTCTTACCAATCGGTCCACACTAGTAAGAGGACACCGGCTTTCACTTTGAGCACACTTGTGGCGGTGCTCCGGAACGGTTTCTGATCAGCAACTGCTGGGCGCATCACAACAACATGCTTCCCTACTTGTACGGCTCTGTGTTCGCCTTTAACTGGCACGCCTCTTTCAGAGTTGTCGATTGTTGTTCATGTCTACACGCCTATTGAAACATAATGCGGGCACGTGCCACCATTCCAGCCAAGCCAAGAAATTCTGGACTTGCACTTTTAGTTCGCGGCTTTTCCACTACGTTCCGCGTAATCCGTTGAACATTCAAAATTGCCGCCATAATTTCGGATATTCTGTAGTCCCCATTAATTTTTTTGTGGCCCTAAGTACAAGTCGATGTGAGCGCAGGAATTCTATGTAAAGTCAAAGTTAGAATCTTCTAGGAAGTTTAGGACACCACTATCAACAGAATCGCGTGACAGCTGGTAAACCACACTGCAGTTTTTTTTACAATTAATGACGAGAAGAGCCTCATTGAACTACGTGGTCTTCGCTACTGGCCGCCGACAGTTCACGCAAGTGGGTGATCAGCGGGAAGGAGGGAAGATATTTTGTAAGTTTTTTTCTTGCGTTTCTTTGTCCGCTTTATAATAGGCAATGGCTGCCTGTGACTTCAGGGATGATATCTGTTGAGCCATAGCCTCCTCTGCTCGCTCGCCGCTTTGACAACACCGGTAAACGCAGCGATATTGCACCCCTCTTTCACTCGCCTGAGCTCCTCCTTATACCTGTCCACAGTTCGTTTGAGTTACTCTATTTGAGTTTTCATGTCGCGCTCTTTTCGTCGCCACTTCTGGCGTTCCACGACAGAAATCGAGCTGCGAACATCTACCTGGGTCGCCTCCTCTTTCGTAGTGCAGCAGGGCTTGACGTGGAGCCGATCGTCACCACTTACAACATCCATGTTCGAGGAGTCAAACACGGGGGACGATGCAGTCGGTAGCGGAGAGTCGGCAATGACATCGCGAGGCAGGCAACTTGTACTCGCACGGACAACGGACGTGCAATGCAGAACGGCAGCCTCCCGTTTTCTCAAAACAGCATCGCTCCGCGGCTTCTTAGCAGGCGGTTGCATAACTCCGGATAGTCCGGAAACACGCTCGGGGTCGCACCTCTTTTAAGCTTCCTAGTCTTGCATCGTACCTTGTAGTCGTCAGGCAGGAAATGTTTGCTGCAAATGACCGAATAGCGTGACGTGGTGTTCGGCACCCAGTCCTTCCTGGATATTACTTGCAGCCACTTCACTCTCAAATCGTTGTCACTAGGAATTCCATGAAATGAAATCCCTGGTACTTTCCGCTTCGCGTTTGATCTGCATCCCGGCACACAGCAGTATGCCATAGCTCACGCACACGCGAAACGATGAGTAGGCACAGCGCAAACAAAACGCCAACTGATACCTACGGTCGCCGCAGCCCGCACACCCGCACGTGCCTTATCCAGGGCTGGCAGCGCCACCCGCGGAAGAATTCGGCAGAGGGGCGTTCCCGTCAGACGGCGCTTCAGCAGCCTTTGAGCAGGCACAGAAAAATAGAGGAGGCTATGGTTGAGCAGAGATGCTCGCCGCCTGTGCGGTGTCAAAGATGGAAAAGGAAAAGAAAGCTCAGAAAACACGTTCACTGGAATGACGTGGTCAAGAGAAACGTTTGCCCCGATATAACAGAGGGACGACATGCGAGCACAATCGATTTCCGAGCTTACTAAGGGGGCGCCTGTAAAGCGTGCCGCCCGCCATACAAGCTCGAGCAATAAGAAGCCAAACCCCAGGTCAACGCAATGAAAATTCTTTTTACTAGTCGGTGTCACATGCGAACGATAAGGAAACAAGAACAAGAAACAAGGGAGTGTATAGAATTGTGAGAAACTTAGACACAGCTCTTCAAGCTACTCAGCAGGGATTTTCGTATGTAGACACCTTCATTCCAGTTTACGCTCTATTAACCTTTTGGTAGTTTCTTTTTTGGGCAGCTACTCAGGTCAGGATTGAATAACCTGCATTAAAGAAGTGTTTTACTCACCAAATATTAATTTCAAATACCAGCGAGTGCACAAATGCCACTCATCACGAATTGCTTAAAGAAATGGGCGCACTCCACTACGATTCCAGCAGTCACAGTTTTTATGTCGCTAACTTTTTACTACAGGACGGATTTTTTCAAAGGCTAAAGTTTGGTATTATAATCCAGAAAATCTTGTACGCGTTCTGTTTTACAGTGCAGATTAAGACGTACAAGCGCTTTGTCGCTTTCGTTCGATCTAGGCACACTCTGCAAGGGCGGGAATTGAAAATATATCCTCTGTTTTGGAATGTACTCTGAGCATCTACCACGATTTTTTTTTTCATACCTAGAAGTCTTTCACTTAACCCTTTTTCTATCGCTACTCATGCGCTCAGTAACTCAAAACATTGAATATTTATGTTATTTACCCTCTACCCCTCTCGGCTCTACCTTTTTCTTACAAGCCGAGGAGAGGGAGGGGCAAATAAATTTCTTTCCGATCTCATTATTTCCTTGCGATGTGAGCTTAACGGTATTTTTCTCCACTTTTCTTTATGTCCAAGGTTTTCAATAAAACTCATTGCCTTTCCGAAACTCTCATGTCGCGTTTTACCCGCTCAAAGGTGCATATCATATATACAGGTTTTACTTTCTCCACAAACGTCTTCAGCATTTGCCTGCACGCTTCCTGTCTTGTTGCCACTTTTTTACCATGTGGGGTCCGCTACATTTCTTTGGGACCACAGTGGGGCTCCCCGTGAAATCTCCTTTTATTGCTCTGGAACAGCTCACCGAAGGGGTGAATGCAATGCTGTCAAGTTTGAGTGTCTAGTGCGGCTCTTTATTATAGCTTTCTTCCTATATTTGCACACAATTTACGTACTCTCTGAGCTCTCGTGTGAATACCGATCAAAAAGTAGCTGAAGCGTCAGTCCTTTGCACTGCGGACGGTGCAAAGCTGGAAAAATATTGAAGAAGACTCCGAAAAGTCACCTTAGTGGCGTTGCGAATGGTTAGTGGATATTAACATTTCTAAGAGCATCCGTACATTTTTCTAGACTCCTAAACGCGCCTTTTGTGTGCAAACATACTCTCGCTGGGTGGTAATTCTGGACAGTGTCCCAACATGAGTTCTTTCACCTTTATAAGCGCTTATAATTATATTTTGTAGCGATAGCTACATTACGGTAGCATTTCGAGCCTTCAGCGTGGCGGCGCCGCCACGCTGTCACGTGGTTGGCCAAGTAGTGCGGAGCAGCTGCCGGCGGCGCGGCGCCGTGGCTGGTCACGTGGTGCGGAGCAGCTGCTGCTGCTGGCGGCGCGGCGCGCCGGCGAAACCGGGCTGCCACAGCTGTGCGCATGCGCCCTGTCAACAGGGACGAAGATGAAGAAGAAACGCCCAGCGAAACGGAGCGGCGAAAGACTGACTTTGCAATTCAACTGAACAAGTTCTACTCGGCCAGGTGTAGCTATCGCGTCACTCCAGGTTTAACTAGAGCTAATTTTCTGATACATTAAGCACATCACTTCCAAAGTATACAAGGTATAATATTCGCAACTAGTCAATGCTTCAGGTAGCGTTCCGGCGGGGGGGGGGGGGGGGGGGGGGTGCAACCGGGGTTGCACTCAGGGGCAGGTACCGAACAGGTGTAAAATATCCGTGCCAAGCTGCATTTAGAGAATGCTTCGTCTGTGATCAAGTGAACAATATTGACCTTTACCGCGAGGGCTTTCTTCTCTTTGGGGTGGGCGGAGAAGGAAGGAGGTGGTGCCATTTCTTGGTGCAGAGAAGTGCGAAATGTGCGTCAGTTTTCTTTGCATTCATTTAAATTTTGAAGAACTCCGGATATCTATAGTCCTTCACATTTATGAAGCATTAAACGTCACTTCCAGTGAACGCCATTTTCCGTACGAGTTTTCGCGCTCAAATTTTAGGATAACCTCACGTCATAGAAATTATCCGCACAACGAACTTATTGCAATAGTTTTCTTGCTTGCGAACCGTAACGCACTTGAAAGTAGAACGAAGAAAGTGCAGGTGGCCCCTATATTTCAAAGTAGTTGGTAGAATCTTGCTTAGTAGTAGTAGAATGTTGATGTAGCACCCGTGGTTTTATTGCAAGCAAAACGAAGCGAAAGCGAACATTTCGAACTTCAAGTGTCTCGAGGTTTATTCCGGAGCGCTGTCGAACGAAGTTCTCGTTTTTCAATGAGCCTGATCCCCATACGCCTGAACGAATACATGCACAACTTCATGAACTCTTGCGTGTCGCGAGCATGGCTACGTGTGAGCTGTTTCCAAGATAGAGCTTGAGAAAGCGCTGAAAAGGAAAGGAAGAAAAGAGAATTTTACGCCTGACCTAGCAGTCACACATTCTCCTTTCTGACAGAGCAGCCAAATTTGCGGAATCCTAAGAGAAAAAAAAACAAGACAAAAGAAAGGAAGCCGAAAGTATCATTCTTTTCTTCCTACCACGCTTTTTGTTTTTGTTTTCTACTTTGCCCGCATTTTATCTCAGCTTGTGCGGATGTGAAATGAGGCGAATTTACTTCTGCTGAGACATTTATTTTTTCACCGCAACTCCACACAAAATGCGAACCTTTCAGGAAAAGTGTAGCTGCATATCAAAACAGAAAGATAAAAACACGAGGACTAGTTAGGGGAACGAACATAGTGGCGAGGCGTAGACACAGCTTTGAGCAAAACCCGGTGGTACGCAATGCGGAGCATGAAAACTTTCCCCCAGGAAACACAAAGAAGTGCTCTCTGAAAGCAGAATACTATGGAGTAGGAAATTATAATGTGGCAGATACAAAAAAGGAAAAAGGAAAGCAAAACAAGTGATACTGCCCCCTCCCTCTCCGCTTTCCTCCTCGTCCAGCCTTACTGTAATCAAGAGTTCCTTTTTTTCCTCTCAATGCTTTGCTTTTGTAAGGCGTTCCCACCAACTAGCATGCCAGTCGGAACGGCCTCTCTCAGCAGCTGCAAAGACGTAAAGTATACAGTTATAATTAGAATAATTACCGACAAAATTTGTGCGACCAGTAGTACATTGAGGGCTATTGCATGCTGGTTTTCAGTAGACACTCACCAGAACCCTGCTCATAAAACACTTTCTTTCTACTGGATAACTTGGATTTCTTACTAGACGCAACCAGGTTTCGGTATTTTTTTCCTAGTCCTGACGGCGACATAACGGCATCGCCTGTATGAAATGCCCTTGAACGAGATACACGCGTCCTAGGATTTATAACCAGTAAGCGGGCGAAATAAACTGCTGTCCACCGATAATGGTTAGCTAGAGTGAGCGGAATACAGAGAAGAACAGCAAACCACGAGAACTTGCGTTGCAGGATTGTGAACGGTTGGGAGACAGCGAAGGTAGGAGATGTCCAAGATGTCCGGTATTTCCACAAGGCCTGTCACCGGCGCGGTTTCAGCCTCGTGACAGCACGCGCCCAAGACACAGCTGAAATTCATAAAGCGGGGAGGAACTCGGCGTCTGAAGCGAAATGTATAGCTTGCTGTGCCCGACACGTTTGACTAACCCCACTAACCCGACTGCCTACGGTCTTGCTATATTCCATCATTTTTTTTTCCTTGGCGTAGCATAGGAACGCACAGGAAACCAAAGGCGAACTCTAAAACGATGAAAAAGAAAACAGCACTACTAACTAACATTGGCGGAACCGATCGAAATAAAGAGGGAATGCTTCAGGGAAGAAATAAAGGAGCTGAGAGGAAGGTGCAGCAAGAGGATCAGGGGAGACATTTTTCTTGTACCGCAGTCGTCCGGGAAGCCTCGGCTGGGATAGATGACATCGCCATGTGAAAAACGTCGATCCGGTTATCCCCTCTCAGAATAAGCCTTGTGTCAACGTGGCATTGACTTTTTTGTTGCCATAAATAATTCTTCCTCTCTGCACTGCGGCTGCAATCTTTCAACCATGTGTTGTGACGTTTCGGTGCACATTGTTGTCTAATGTTTGCTTCGTTTTTGAGATGCACTTATTTCTATGTCTGAATTGACTGGACAGAAATGTCAGCAAACGTTTCTTGTTCGTCAATCTTTTCTCGTTTGCTTCCAACGGGACTTAACGCTTCCTTTTTTTCAAAGAGCATGCAGTAACTTGGACAAATTCGCACTTTTCAGAGTAAGAGGCACAGAGGCTGTATAATTTCTTGCATTCGGCAATCACTGCGCCAATATAGTGCGAAATCAATGTCATTTCAAGAAAGGTTTAAAAGCGCAGCTTTCTGGAACCAGAATTTGGCTAAGGCCAGCAGTCTTAACTCTTTTGTGGTTGTGAAGCGTTTTCTTAAACGGCAAGTTTCTGAATGTGAAAATATATTGTTATACCAATACGCCTCGTCACAGTCAGCTCAGGTACAACTATGCAAACCGCAGCAGTCTACATAACTTGCATCTGAGAAAGCCAGCATCGCAAAATAATAACGTACTAGAAGCTTGTTCATCCAATTCGTGCAAAGTGCGGAGAGTTCGGCTTAAAATCGGAGTCCTCCCTCACTACGGTGTCTCTCATAGCCCACGTGCAGCCTAAAGACGCTGGATTCCACGTTCGATGCTGATTACTCTAGGACCAAAGTAAACACAAGGGAGGGGTGAGGAAGGCGGGGGCGGCGGGAAAAGGAAATCAGCGGATAAGTGCAGGGACGGAGGTCATAAATTAGAACACGGCATTGCTTCATTTTTTCGTGCTGCCTTTTACTTTCTGTTTCTTTCAGCGCTTTCTAGTCTGTAAGTATAAGTGCAATGATTCACCAGTACGAAAAACTGTTCTCACTAATATGTCGCGCCCGTAAAGTCCAGTATTTCCCTGTGAGCTCAAAACGTAAATAAATTTGCTTCATGAGGTTTAACGTACCAAAACGACTCATCTATGAGGGACGCCAAAAAACTTAAATAGAAAAATCATATACAGGTATGCGGCCTATGAGGAGATCAAATAGTATAGCTGAAATGCCTGATAGAATATGAAAGAAAGAAAAGCTGACAGAGGTTGAGTCAAGTACAATCACCATCATCATCATCAGTCACCACTAAAATTTCAATACGGAAGGGTGTCCGGCAGGGAGACACGATCTCGCCAATGCTATTTACCGTCTGTTTACAGGAGGTGTTCTGAAGCCTGGATTTGGAGGTGTTCTGAAGTCTGGATTTGGAGCAGTTGGAGAGAAAAGTAAATGGAGAGAATACCCAAGTAATTTGCGATTCACTGGTGACATTGCTTTGCTACGTCTTTCGGGAAATGAGCTGTAAAGGATGATCAGTGAGTTAGACAGGCAGAGCAGAGCGGTAGGTCTTAAAATTTACATGCAGAAAACAAAAGTAATGTTTAACAGTCTCGCAAGACAACAGCAGTTCACAATTGGTAGCGAGGTGCCGGAAGTGGTAAAGCAATACGTCTACTTATGACAGGGAGTGACCGCTCATCCGGATCATGAGACGGAAATAACTAGGAAAATAAGAACGGTGTGAAGCTTATTTGGCAGGTTCTGTCAGGTTATGAATGACCCGCAAGAGAAAAGTATAAAAAGCTCTATGTTACCAGTACTCACCTATGGGGCATAAACAAGGATGCTAACTGAAAGGGTTCAACTTAAATTGGAAACAACGTGGCGACCTGCGGAAAGGAAAATAAAAGGTCTGTAATTCTCTTCCTTACTGGCGCAACAACATTTCAGTAACCAGTCTCTTTTGGCATGCTAACTAAGGTTAATTCGTATTCTCCGAAGGACATCATCATTTGTGCTACGAGCAAAAATGGAACGGGTGTGCTAATATTTTTGCTTCACATGCTGAAAAATAAGACAACGAAAACATTTAAGTGTAGTCACTACAAACGCTTCCTTCGAGGACTTACTGTCTTGGAAACGAATTAAAAGGAAGGAAGAGGAAATAATAATACACGAAAGGACCAGTATGAATTCACCCTGTATTAACGTCAATGCCAAATCAAGCAAAACGCTAGACAGATAAAACGGTCAAAAGTTCTACGTGAGAATCTTACGTTATTTTCCTAGCGGGAATCTCTTGAAATAAAGGCGCAAGACTTTGGGGAAAAGTGTGCGGGAGTGGAGGAGGCGCTGTTGTCAATGTCATCAAACAGCAGCATATTTAACAACTTCTACAGATGTCGGAAGTTCATCGCACATTCACATCCCCTGTTCAACGTCCGCAAGATGTTTTTACTCATCAATATGTTTCGTATAGCGGCTGTTTCTAAGCGCGTGATTCACAGTCTCAAAGGGCGCCTGTTTATGATTCAGGGTTCAACTTTCTGTGCGAAGAAATGCTTCCTCTTTCATCGACCGGAAAATACCCCTCCATCGTCTCGGACGTTCAACGCAAAACATTGTGCGCCATTCCTTCATGCGCGCAGTAAAGATTAAAAATTAAAGCTCTAGCAATGTCTGGGCACGACTTTTTTCCTTTCAGTGCCTTCCATATGCATGCGGACTTCGTTTGTCATTCACACAGGGGAAAATATTTCTTTCTTCCCAATCTGACTTTTCCTCTTTGCGTCCCTTTGACCGCGGTGTACCGAGAGACGTGTGAGTATCTGGCGTTATTTATAGTCTCTCTTATTTCTGCCGCTGTATTTTGCTGCTATCTAGTTTCTAGAGGCATATTCTTACACATTGAAAAGCGGGCATTGTTCATTGTGGGCAGACTGATGTGGAAGCTTCCGTTTAGGAGTTGTAGGAGAGAACACAACACTCGTGGACCGGATCGCGTCATCGGTCACGAGACCAAAAATTGGCAGTGGATTAGCTGGGCTATGCCAGGATATACGTAGCGAAAGCTAAGGCATAGCTTGGTTGCCCTTGGTTAATCTTGATTGCAAGTCCAGGTTAGTCTGGCTGTCTGGCTAGTTGTTGTCACGTGGTTCGTCACGCGGTTGATCACGTGACCAGACACGTGGTTGGTCACGTGGTGCGGTGCGACCGCGTGGGAATGCGAGCACCGCGACATTGCGAGTTCGTGGCCAATGTAGCTTTCGCTACAAGACGCTGCCGGGAGCAGCCGCCATCTCCTTTTAAGGGGAAGGCCTTTATAGGCTCATGATCTGCCAGCGGAGATGTCCGCAGGTGTTCGCATAAAAGTGTCACACTATAGCTGTCAAACTGATGACGTCATCAGTGGTGTAGTATGTCGTAGCTATATATAGTGCAGTAACTGTACTTAATGAATTAGTAATTAGTTGAGTGGTAATCAGTGATTAGCATCTAATAATCAGTTAAATAATAATTGGTAATTCGTTAATTACAATCGTTGTGTGTAAAGTTTCGAGACTGATTTATGTTCTCTAGAAATGATTCCCCAAAACAAATGTTGGTGCGTATGTGTAGCGCCATCTTTTCGGTCTAATCTGAGCTATTTATGTTAATTGCTGTGGCAGCCTCTAGGTGGCCCTACATGCAGAAAAATACGTTGCCACGAGTCGTCGGCGAATTCTACTGTGAGTGAATGTGGAGAGATGGACGTCCACCTCGAACAGCGTGTAAATATAAAATTCTGTGTGAAGCTTGGAAAGACAGCTACACAGATGTATAGCTCCTTCGTGAGCTTATGGTAACGAGACATCGGCAACTACAACCTTTGTCCGTAAAGTTCCGAGACTGAGTTCATTTAAGAAAAAAATGCTGTTCGAGGTGGACAAAGGTTGTATCGCAGGCGCGAGTTTTCGAGTGGCACAAGAGGTTCGTTTCAGCGAGAACGTCGGTGGAAGACAACACAAGGCAGGGGCGCGCTTCAACCTCACGGCATGAAATCAATGTCGCTCGGATCAGGAAAATCGTACAGTAAGACCGCACCATTAGAGTCCGCATGCTATCAGATGGTCTCAACATTAATAAGATAACATGCCACCAAATTTTGCGTGAGAACTTGGGGATACGAAAGTTGAATGCCAGACTCGTGTCGCACTCCCTCACACAGGACCAGAAGGAAATGCGGGCATCAGTGAGCGCTGATTTGCTCTCCGAGGTAGAAAAGGGTGCTGCATTCGTCGACAGCATCATTGATGAAGACGAAACATAGTGTTTTCAATACGATCCTCAAAAAAGAGGCAGAGCACCGAATGGCGGTCCACAAGCTCTCCGGCGCCGAGAAAGGTGCGGCGACAGAAAGCCAAAACGAAGACGATGCTGATAGCTTTTTCGATGCCAGAGGTGTCATACACCACGAGTTCGTCCCACAAGGGCAGACGGTGAATCAGGAGTTGTATATTCGCGTGCTCCAACACATGCATGATGGACTGCGACGCCGTCGCCCTGACTAATGGGCGTCTAGACAATGGAGACTTCTCCACGATAACGCAAGGCCGCACATTGCTCTCAGTGACAGAATTTCTCGCCAAGCACAGCATTACGCTATTTCCCCATCCGCCATACTCGAATGACCTGTTCCCATGAGATTTTTTTTCCTGTTTCCTCGTGTCAAGAGAGCCCTAAAAGGTCGCTGGATGGGAGCGTGGAGGCCATTCAAGACGCCACGACAAAGGAGCTGACAGCCCCGCCAAAAGAAGCGTTTTACAATTGTTTCCGAGACCTCAAGAAGCATTGGAAGCTGTGTGGCGACTGCAAGGAAGACTATTTCGAAGAAGCTGCAGAAATGATTTCAATGTTGAACGCATTTTTTTTTAATGGACTCAGTCTCGGAACTATACGGACAAAGGTTGTAGTTGATCGGTGAATTAGTTATTTGTGATTGGTTAATTGGTAAATTAGTAATTGTGTAGAGTTTAATCAACATATTCACCACACATCAGGGACACAAGCAGCAACACCGCGCTAAAGGCGTTCGCCTTACCGCGCTTTAGCGCCCTGAATTTTTGCCTTTTCAAGGGCATTTCTTTTTTATGGACGCCGCCCCTGAAAGATGCCATTATGTCCGCGCCATGTGCTGCAACGTAGCACACCCAACTCGCCCCAAAATCATGCGCTGTATGCCGCGGCATGGCACGGAGGGAAGTTCGAGAAGTGAAGTGGGGCTAATCTCACCTGAATAATTACACCCCCGTCCTCACTCTGGCTATAGAGAAGATTGGAGAGTTGCGGTATCAGAAATTTCGGCAATTTTGTCCCGCATTGTTATGCTCTCAATAAGTGACGGGTGGGCACGGAAGCTCCACCTGGGTTGAACTCAACTGACAATTATTCTTGCCTGCTAAAAGAATCTGATCCGCCGGGGCCTCGGCGATCGTTGAAGCCCTTGGGCTGGCATCTGCAGGGCTTTCAGGGGATTAAACTAGGCGAATACTGGCAATGACAGAGAAAGGGACGGCAGTTCCACACCAGTTCCATTTGTCCAGTGCTTTGGCCAGTTGCGAACTCGAAATTAAAACCCTGGTATATATCTCAGCCTGTTTCATCAGATGAAGGTATGGTGGCGACGCCAGTAATCTACGCTTTCACCTATCGGTATGCCATTAAAACTATTTATTACCACGCCTTTAGCAATTCTGGAAGGTTAATTATACTGCCTAAATTGTCTCGACAATTCGCTAACCTCCCCGCTTTGGACTAACAAAAACGGCAGAATTTGATAGATGGGCCGTTGGGAAATTTTGCTCATTAGTCAGAACAAGTTGTGCTGCACGCACAGATGTCGAGCGGCGATGAACCACTATTTTGTGAAAAGATAATAGAGCATTCGATCTCGCATTAGTGGATATCAACCCTACCTTCCACGCCATAGCAGTGAGGTAGAAAGAAGACTTCAACAGAGTGGAATCCTGGGCAAGTCGGTACATTGTTGCAGGAATAAAACCAGTGGAAAGGACTCGGAGTAAGAAACACAGAAGGACGGTGGACCACCAATTGATACTCTTTCCGTGAAGAACTGTTTAGTAATCATTTAATTATTTATTTAATTTGTTTATATACTGATTTATTCCTTATTTGTTTTCATGCGAATTGTGATGAGCGCCCATGCCTTGTTTTATTGCTGAAGGGCAATATGTACATCGGAAATTGTCTATTCATTGCCTACCGTCGTCCTGTGTACCTTACGTTGTCTGCGTTCTTTCCGCTGGTTTTATTCTGCTAACAGTGGGGTTAGGCGCTCATGTATCAACCAGTACTCTCTCTTAGCCGAAAGCGATCATTTTGTTCTCGTCCAAAGTCTGTCGGCGTATTCCGTCTCAAGCAGCACAAGTATTAGAAATGTATTGGTAACGGCCAGTCCTGCAAACGACAAGAATAAAACCATCAATTTTCAATAATGTCCAATATTGGGCCGATTACCTATGCTGCTTCGGTAGCCAGCAATCCACGCTCCATTCAGCTTTGTACCCGAGTGTGAGCCCTAAGTCGCAACTTTGATGCCACTTCCGTGCTTCCCATGCCATTCCGCAGCATGGTCAGCGATAACCTCAAACTTGTTATAGACGAACTTCCCCTAACCTCCTTCTCGCTAACCAGGTGACGTCAAAGCAGCCGCTATACGTGATGGTAGCCGTGCGTTCGCTGTAATTGGTCTAGGTCTTAAAAAGAGCCGCTGTGTCTGAAGGTTATGTTAGCTGAAGGTATGCAAGCTGTAAGTTCCCTAGCAGCACAGGTAATTGGCCTAATATTGCAAATACATTGGAAAGAGCTGGCCCTGCAAAACACCGGAGAAAAACCATCTATTCCCAATATTCAGCCAGTCGTGTAAGTTTGAATACAGTGTTCCCCGTCAGTCTATTTCACGCGAGCTACTTTCGAGGGCAACCACTGAAGCATCGCGACTGCCGTTTTGGAAGAACCAAATTTTACTTCCTGGCAAATTCTCATTCGGCTTCCAAGATTTAAGCCACCGCGAACGCTATTAAAAAAGCGTCTCCAAGCATGCCCCCCCCCCCCAAAAAAAAAAAAGTAATAAAATGAGTTGTCGAGAACGGAGGTCTTTGAATATAGCGACGCCAGCAATAAGTTTTCCTAAAGCAGCTCCAGAAAAAAAGTCGCATTTGGTTAGAGCTATCCGTATAGCTTGCCTCTGTTTCCAAGAGGTTAAAATGAATAGCTGAGTGCAGCTGGAGGGTGTTATTCCCGCTGTCCTCAAGATGCCCCAACACAATAAAGGGGAACACGGCTTCTGCCTCATCTTTGATTTCCAGGGGGCGTGCGATATTTTACGGCACTGAAACTCACCGTCACCTCGTTTTAATAAAACAGTGGGATAAACAGTGTTAAAAGGCCAGTGCGCTTGAATTCAATGAGAGAAGAAGACAGAAAGATACAGAAGGCACCCTGGCCAATCCTCGCCGTGGGTGTGTGCCATTCGAACAGAGAACAACAATACGAACTTCAACGAAAAGGCATACTTAGACATGATCGACCACTGAAGTCAGCAAGGAAGTTTGTCAGCCGGAAAGCTAAAAGAGAAAGAAAGAAAGTCTATTTCTGGATAAAACATGCCTTAAAAAAAAGGTTGAGTCCAAGAAAAAAGAATGGTAGAACTTTTATTTGTAACGAAGAAGGTCACAATGCGCTATAAACTGTACAAAAGCACCGCAGCGAAGTTAAGCTTCTTCAAGTCTTGTACGAAACGAGAATCCCTGTCTTTCACTTTAACCTTTTTTTTTTATAACAAGGAACGTAATACGGAAAAAGCTTAAACAAGGTACAGAACGCAAGACTCTTAGCAATGCGGGCGCTGGGAAAAAAAAAGAAAAAGATTGAGTGAGAGCCCCAAAATCCGGTGCACGCCGGGGTCTTGCTGACCGAGCCCCACTGCTCCTTGATAGAACCGACCCTTGATAGGTCGGCAGCGAGAACGTTAAATCCCACTCCAGAGTCAAGGCTCTTACACCCGCGGGACTTCGGTATTCCACTGGGAACTTGTCCCGTGTTCCGAGGCAAAACGACGCATGACTTTTTTTTTTTACTTTCCATCGTTTATTTTTGGCTTTTCCGCCTCATATTCCGTTCCGTTTCCCCGCCTGTTTCTCTGTGTTTTACCTATTCGGGTCAGCGTGCACAGTGAAAGGTCGCGTCGGGGATCCAACTACTTCCTCCACAAGCCGCAGCTGAGGTTTATTTTTATTCGTTGTTCTGTTCCACGTCGCGAGCGACCGCTGTTGCCAGGCGTCTCGCTGCACGCATTCACGTTTGTTTTCCAGCTATAGACGGCGGGAGAGGAAAAAGGAATTGGGGGTTGGAAGAAGGGTTGGTCTCTCGGCAAATTCGATTACTCTTAACCGAACACAAAGCCTTTCGCATCGGCTAAAGGCCGTGTGACGGTGAGGGCAGTCAAAAAACATGGGCAGATGTAAAGAGCGTGGGTCAGGACACCACTTTGTTTTGGCGTGTACACTTACGCTGGAGGTGCCCTGAGTATGTGCTTTTTGCGCTAGCCCCAAAATAAATAAATCTACAGGAGGAAGAAACAAACCAATAAGACGAGGAGGAAATGGTAGGCAAAGCTTCAGCCAATTGCACTTGTTCGCCTGTCGCCAAGAGTGGATGTGGTCACGAGGATATTAGATGTCACAAGAGTTCGGAAGGAGAATTTATTTGGTGGTCCTTGCATTTGCTCTCTGTTTCTATAGGGCGACCAAAGTTTAGGTCGGGATCTTTCTTCTTCTTCCCCGGAGATAAGGTTGTCAATATTTTTCGCTGAGAGCTCTGAGGCGACTTACAACTGGTGAACTTGTAGCCGCTTATCCACACACTCTATTGTCTGGAGGCAAGTGAAACCATGTTGGCAGCGAACGCAAGTGTGGAATTTATAGGCACTATTTTTAATCACGTTCCAGAACAGGTGGTATTGTTGCTGTCAGGTTGACCTTTACTTTTTGTATTACATGTAACAATTGAAAAGGGAATTAATACGAGGGAAGAACACAGATATATGTGCTAAGCCACAATGGGGGTTTGAGGTAGAGGCACGCAGGCTTATAGTATGAATTAAGCGAAACAATGTGGTAAGTAGATCAAGAAATTTGAAGTAAAATGACGACTGTATTATGAACTTTTTTTAACAACACCTGATAGACTATACCCTGGGTGTTTGCATGGCGTAAAGAAAAGGGAGGGTATGTTTGCAACCCACTGGTAAGAAGAGTATCGCAGCAGTGCAGTTTCAGAAGGCCTTGAACGCGTGTCATTACTCAACGCCCAATGCAGTGCCGCCTACCATTGAAGTCTGGTGAGGCTGCGTTCCTTGTGCTTGAATTGGAGTAGCAGCAAGATGGGGGCCGTCAACATCAGATACAGCAACCTGCAATTGAATTAGTAACGTAGAAGACGGGCTGACAAAGGGCATTATTGGTTAAATACGTTGACAAGTCGGCCACAAGGCATTGTGTGGGCTTGAAAAGAATAGAGACCCAGTAGGTCATGGCCAGGAATAAGTGGCAACGAAACAAATAGAGACGCGCTTAGGCAACAAAAATAATTAAGATAAAATTTACGGCGAACAGCAGTGCAGTAACGACAGCGTGAAATAGTGCGTTTCGCAACTGGAGTAATAGAGGGCCAAACAGAATGAAATACCAGAACTGTTGTACCTTCCTTCGATTAGGCCGGCTTTTATTTTATTTTTTGTCGCATCCGCTTTCAGATAAAGCGAACAACTACAGTGCCTGCCCATGACATGCGCAGAACTGGACTTTTATTTTAAAATTAAGCCGATTGCCGAGAGATTACATTTACTTCGGGAATATAAAATGATTTAGAAAGATAAGAGCTGCACGCAGTGAAAGCGAACGGATTCACTTACCATCGTTCGGCTGGAAGGCGTCGGTCTGAAATAGAAACAAAATCAGGTAGAGTTAGCCGACCCTTACTCTAACAGCGAAGAGAGTGGAAGGCCTGCTTGCCAGCGTGCATGCCCCGATCACGAAGAAATCATTGAAAGGGAAAAACTGTTGGGAAAGGTTCGTGAAAGTGGAAGAACAATTCGACGTTGTTAACTCTTTAAGTTTAATTTTTTTTATGACGGACTCTGTCACTGTCGTCTTCGGAAAAGCATGGATTTCGTCTTCTTCGGCAACTAGCGCGAAGATCCGAAACAGACTCTTGAAAAATGGGGGGAGGGGGGGGGGGCTTAAATGTACGAATGAGCTCCCAATATCATACAAGTAAAAAAAGAAGCCCGTTGGCGTGGTAAGAAGAAGGACTAATAAAAAGAATAAAAAATGTAAAGAAGACGCAAAGAAGCGAAGTTCAGAACCATGAAAAAAGGAGGATCGGAGTAGTCAAGTTTTGTATTATATCAAGCGATGTATGCTAACACACAAGGCGGCGCGGGTGCTTGTGATAACCAGTGACAGCGCTGCAACTGTCTAGCCGTGGGGCCAACACTCCAACAGTACAGAAAGAATAGGGAAAGGTACCATGACATATAGCCTCAGGAGGGTCTGTGGGAAGGCTGTAAAAATGTGAGGGCACTCACACATGCCTTGGGGCACCAGTCGACCAGACCGACGCATCTCCTTATGTTCATAGTGCTGCAACTACACGCAGAAGGCCAGAATATGAGAGGCGCCCCTGTGGCAAGGTGGGATGGAGGTATAAGGTCAAAACAAAGGTGGCATAAGTGATGCAGTAGCATTAGTTTCATAATTAGACAATCTGAACCGAAGACGAAGTCTTGACTGCTGGCAGCCAACTTAGTCCGCAAACTTCGTCTTGCCAGTTGGCCACAACGGAATTATCCTCAACGTCTGAAGGCTGCAGATGAAAATATCAGTGCTTGGTAGAAGAAAAAAAGAAGTCCAATGAAGGACTGGAAGCGCTGAACGGGCTAGGAGACACAGCGGAACGCTGCAAGCTAAAGAATGAAATTTTGAAGTTGCCACAGAAGGCTGAAAAAAAAGGCTATTGGTGATTGCGCAACAAAGACAATATTGTTTTCCTCCTTGAGCTTCCTCTTCTATCTGTGGGCTCACTGCCTCTAACGAGTGCCCTGCGCGTCCTCTTCCAGTCCTTCGCTGTCTCCACTGAAAGCTTCTCCCCCAAGATCTCTCTCTAGCACTCAGCTCCATCTTCACTTGGGCCATTTTCGAGTTCTTTTTCTTTTGACGTCCATCCTCAATATCTTTCTTCCTACACATTTCTCATCCCTTCTCATCAGAGGACGAAACAAACAGTGCTGTGGCTCCAGTAGCTTTGTTCCTATGTTTTTGACCTTAACCGCTCACCCCATATGCTCACGGTATAGGTCACAAGAGTAGGTGCAAGCTAAAGAAACTTACTGAATTTCATCAAATGCAGAGATTCGATTGATCAAACACAACATGCGCACGCGCAGCACTTATTTACATCCATCTTTTATATTAAACAGCATGTTTACGAAACGTAGGGAAAAAGACAGACCTAACACACTCACAGGCGCTCATAGATCTCACAGCCGCTGGTGAATCAGTGAACGCCGCTGAATGTATTAGGCCTCTTTTCATACGTCCTAGATTTCTTTCGGCCTAACCTGTATTAAACATGCACAACGTACTCCCCAGCAATGTCATTTTTTTGAACTGTTAAACGAGCCCTTGTCTTCCGCACCCAATAAGAAATTTATCAACTGCAGCCGCCAAACCGATGTTTTCCCTTAACGTTGGTCTCTGTCCTGGTATAAGAGCACGGACTAGTCCAGAAAATTATATACCCAACCTGCCTACCTAGCTTCTCTCAGACAATTTGAGCGTTCTTACAGGAGGGTCGCTAGCTAGAACAGAGGCCGACAACTGAGCGCCGATTCAAGCGGGGCATGGGTTGGTGTACCTCGCAGGAGTCGCCGTTGTTCGCCTGCCAGCCTGGATAAATGTGTATCAGCAGGGTTTTGCAACGTCCGGCCAAGAAATAATAATGAACGGGCCTTGCCGGCGAAGTTGCTAGTCTGTAGTTTTAGCATACAACTTTCTTCATGTATGTACAACAAGCACTCGCGGCCTGCGGCCTTGGTACCATTAGGAGACACACTGACCGCACCGAGGCACGTACTACGGGACCAGCGTTAATCTTCGGTGTTTGTGCCCTGTTCCGCCGGGTAAACACGCGGCCTCATCGCAGGACGGCCGGTGATTCGTCCATCACCGCTTGTCATCATTGCGGCCCAAATGATCAAATTAACTGGACCGTAAGCTGGCTTGTCCATGCTACGTGTCCTTCTCCATGAAGGACGCGAATGTTTTCTGTTTACTTGCATTTGTTTTTGCCTATTTGACTGCTATTATAAGATAAATGTGCCCTCGACGAGTTCTCTGATGCAGATTGTCAGCAGGCCCTGCCTAATTTACGACTTCGAAGCAAACACTTCCTGTGCCCCGATGTTTGAGTCGTCACGGTCAAATGTTGCCCGTGGAAACATGGCGCTGGCTTCGCTTTCACGCACTCAAGGAGGCGTTGCTTATCGCGTTTTGAAAAGATAGATGAGGACTCCTAGTTAAGATCTCAGACTGCTGTAAAATTGCCAGCGCAGAAGGCTGAGCTTTGACGAGGACTTTGCCACTGTTACCGCCGAACCCAACACAACTTCTAACAACCTGCTGTTCCTCATCTAATCATACCTTCATATCAGTTTACAAAAAAAGGTACTTTGTGCAACATTTTTTACTTAATTACCCCGCACAACACAGCAACATACAAAACAAGGGAACTGAATTGAGACCTGTTATGCTGGAGTGCTTGCTGGATGTTTTGGCATGAAGTGCTTTTGGATGACATTCTTAACAAGCTCAGGAGAGTATATGAGACCGAAATCAGTTGAATGTTCCTGAAACATTTCTAAGTATCGTTTCCGAATAGCATCCACGAGAAAGTAGCATACAACGTACAAAAGTCAGAAGCAAAATTAGATAAAGCACCCTACGAGTCCAGGGCAGCATTGTTTCTCGAAGCTTCAGACCCCTCGGCCATCGCCGCTGCTTCTCACGCTACGCGCTTTCAATCACCGTAATCGCTATCTCTTGTCTGCTTGTTCTGGGCTTTCAAATGCTCGACGTCGGTAGCACTTTTGCCATGGCCGCGTAATGGAGGCGGAAGATACAAAAAGGCTAGCCTATTTCTAAAACACCAGCTTTATGTAACCACACAAGAATGTGAGAAAGCAGCCAAAGTGCCCGTAGGCATCGCTAAGGCCTATGAAGAGATAGAAAATGCTATGGCGTGTCAAGGAGCGAGAGCATCGAGGTAACCTCAATGCTCGAAAAAAGCTCGAAAAATCTCGAAAAATGAGCAGCATAATGTGACGGCATGTAAAGCTCGAAAAAAGCGGCGAAGGAAGCAGAGTGCACTCTCATGATAAGAAAAGAGTTGCTTTGCCGGCAGAGGCTCCCCAAGCGCAGAAGGCAGCCAGTGAGACTATGAACGCTGTTTAGCTGAAAGAATAGAAGCAGGCGAAGGCGGGGGAACGTTGACCTTAAAAATGGTCTGGGAAACAGCGGTTTAAAGCTAAAGTCATCTGCGATATGTGCTAGAGTGTGCTACTCCTTTCCTGCAATCCATTTCATGTTCTCACCTACTCTCGACGTGGAGATAGGATAAAAATTTTGTTTTGGGGTGTCAATTGTATCGTGTGCTCGTTCATGCTACTTTTTTTTTTTTGAAGCGACAGTTGTAGACTGAACTCCGTACTTGACAGGACAACGCCATTCTAAAAGATTAAACAAAAAAGTAAGTCCTGGCGAGAACTGTCACGGAGTCGGCCAGCACGTCAGCACCATTAAATGGCACGCGTTCAGCTGGAACCACTAATATCCGATGCACCGAACAGCTGAGCGCTGAGCAGCAGTTAGCCGTGCCGTGGACCAGCTCTCGGCTGCCGTTGAGGTCAGTTGTTCTTTAGCCAACGTCCCTCGGTGACCGTGTGCACAACCGTAATGAAATGCCCGCTGAAGATGAAGGGACAGGAAAGTAACCTAGCGAAAAATAGCTGTTCCAGTCATAAAGCAATAAAAAGAAGGTATATTGAGAGAGAGAGAGAGAGAGAGAGCGAAAGAAGAAATGTGAATAGAAGCTAACCAGTAGTTTTACCGCCTTTATCATGCAAGGCCCATTAAATCGCCCAAGTTTAACGGGTTCTCAGCGATTGACCATTTTGTTTCCAATTTAATTTGCCTTACCGAGCCCTCTGTGCTTTTTTGAAGCAGTATCTAATCGCTATTCCATCGCAGTAAAAGTATTTCTCCACTTGGCACTGAAAAGCTTCTGTATCTACTATTCGCCTTACGTCACAGTCATCAACGTTTCACCCTCTCCTGCAGTTATAACATTCCATTAGCTTTTCGTATTTATTAGCGGTAAGCCCTTTCGAGATTCCTAGGCTAGGCCTTTCGACTTGTCTCACGGGTGTGCTTCTTTGAAGGCAAAGAACTGAGCTAGCCTGCCTTCGTTTTGTCTACACCCTCAAGGGGCATGGGATGGAGTTGGCGAGTACGGTCATGGGTACGGGTTGGAAAGAGAGGAAAAAGCAGTTACGTCCATTCTTAACGAGAGCTTCGCATCCCTATACCTCTCCGACGTATCCGTTACGGTACTTGACTACCTCCTTATCCTCTCCATTGAACAGCTGCGCGTCCTCCCCGATATTGGCGCGTCGTAGTAAGAATGTATCTCACATTGTGCTCCCTCCAAGTCGCTCCATTGCTCCCCGGTGACCCCTAGCGTAGGGTCAGCAACATCAAAGTCTGAGGAAACGTGGCTACTGCCTTTAAAAATTCAAACACACTGAAGATTGGATCATTTCGCCGACAGGCTCTTGCAATCTTCCAACGCCCACTGTACGCGCGTGTGTATGTACGTGTGTTTGTGTTCGCGCTGTTTCACAGATATTTTTCTTCATTATATCCGGTATCTAGGCCACGCTACAGAAGGGAAGTTCATGAGTTACGATGTCGTTAGACTGGAAGTTTAATGCCCGGGCGCGCCTTTGTTTCATCTCCGCGGTAGTGAACAAATTATAGGCATCGCACCGCTCTAATTTCGCAGTTTCGCGATGGCTATTGCTACTTTATGCGGGCTGCCAGGTGGCATTGATTTTTTTCCCCGAGGAGCTCTCGGGTTGCATTATGGAGGAAACAGGCGCAGAGTCGTGCTCGTTTTTCTATTCCTTATGCTCTCTTTTTGGAGTGTTTTAATGAACCACCTGAACTGCTCCCAGGAGACACATGCAGAAGGAGTGTTTAACGTCGAAGTCAGGAACTCACAGGCGGTGAATGTGCATTTTCTTTCCCCTCTCATCAACTCCTGCTCGGCCATCCTTTGCATAACCAGTGTTTTACGAGAGGTAGATGTTAAGGGCGTCCTTAAATAGAGCGGAACAGCTCAAGCAACAGTGATTGTTGACCGTCTTTCTTTAGCGATACCTTTCGATGGTACTTTCTTTTTCATAAGGGATGCTTGTAACCGTGCGAGAACAAAGCGCTCAGCCTCACTGACTGGAGTAGACTTTAGCGGCACAATGATAATCTTTTCACACAGTTATCTCATCAGCAACTGAAGTGTCGCGTATTACTGGATATAAAAATTACTGCTTTGCTTTGAAATACGTACACATGCACCGCACAGAAAACCTGTCTTTTTTATTGCGGATTTCTGCTATTCTTGTTTGGTTAGAAGGGGGAAAAAAGTAAAGATAACGACTTGGTTGTTTTTTCCGCCACCGCTCTATTTCTACAGGGTGCCCATGTCTTAATGTTCTCATTAATTTGCTCATTGATCTCTACTTAATGATAATTGACGAACTTTCGGAACTTCTGCGTAAAACTAGCACATTTTTCAGAGAAGAAGAATGTAATAAATTTGCAGATCTGATCTCTTTTGATTCTCTCGTCTTGACGCAGCGAAAGACGCACTGAAGCTTAACCGCTGAACCTCCTTTTGGAGAGATGTGTGCTTTAGTGAAAGACGCCCTCGTATTACTCGTCATTGTACTGTTCTGACCTCTTATTGTTACTGCCTCTCAACTTCCATCTAAACAACCTCAGAATGAGGCACAACCTCCATGAAAAGCGGTAAATAGTGTGTGGTATGAACTGCAATGCGGCCCAAAGGTCTTATAGTTTTAACATGTGCTTACAGTTACCCGTGGGAACCATTTTATTGGAAATATGAAACAAGTAAGACTAAGTGACGCTCTCTATTCAAGATCTATGTTGATAATTTTGGCTAATGGAAATATGGCGCTCGCCGCTCAGCATTTTAATCAGAAGGCCGCGCTTATTTCGATGTGATTAGGAACTGAGGTAATGCAATGAGAGCGGTAAGAATAGAAAGCTTCTATTACTCCGTTTGCGGTTGCTTTTAGAGCGGTTGTTTAGAGCCTGCTGGCCATAGCGGCCTTCGCGGTAACAGTGTGGTTGGAGCGTTTGCTGTTTGTTGAGTAGAAATGATTGTGGCCAGTTTACGGATGAAAGCTCAAGTAAGAAACTGAAAATCTCTCCATGCTCGCGTGGCTGAGAGCGACTACTGTCTTATTTTATGAGTGAAGAATATCATGTGCATATTTACAGCAGCTATCTTTTAGCGTAAGTCCGTGAGCGCAATAATCTGTGACTGCTATAAGGAAAATAAATAATCTATAGACGCAAAAACTCAGAGCGAATAAAAAAGAACTGCCAAATTTTTCTTCCAGTACTAAGAGTCGATTGTGATATCTCTCCGTGCCTGATAAGATCATACGCTCCCCGCGCTATCTCTAAGAATATCAGCGAACCAGTTTCCACTGAGCCACTCCTTCAGTGGGGGAAGTGCGTGGAACACCGAGGCGGATGGCGGGCTTCTTGGTAAGCGGCGTGGATGCCGGGAGGCTATCACTCGGTGGCGAATCTCAGCACCGTAATGCTTCACAGCGAAGTACCTCGGACAACGACTGCGTGGGAAGAGTGTATGGAGCAGAGGAGTGGTCCTGGTGGACGTGACGGCGTTGCGAGATAGCGTCGAAGCGGCCAAGGTCAAGCACTAGGCATAGCCGGAAGTAGGTGCGCACAAATAGCGAATCCGTGGCCGGTACGAATGGCACGTTTTCAATGGCTTCTACGGGCGACATCCGTGGAAGCCTCAGAGGGGTCTATAAGGGCTCGCCGGGATCATCTGTATTCAACATACACAGTGATTCTGTTTTCGTCAGGCGTTCGCCCCTCACTCTCTGTTTGTCAATGTTTGAGCCTATCTTTGTCCCTTACTTCGAGGGCCCGCCAATTCAGTGGTTTGAAAAGTTTGTCCGTAATCTACTGACTCTATCAGAAACATCTAAAATAGGCTTCAGAAAAGCGTCATCGGGGTCCGAAGGTAATTTCAATGTCACATAACGTACCGAATTGCAGTGAAGAGAGAGCACAGTGGCACCGCCTGTGTACAGTGCAGATGCTGAAATTTAAACGTTATTATCTAGCTGGAACCAAGAAAGTGTTCGGATTGAACTTTATTAAGTTAATGAAACCGCATTGTCCTTTGAAAAGTACCCTCTTAAATGTTTTTCCCTGGGACTACCTCACTATGCAGCCTACGGTTTAATTTAAGGCAAAAAACATGTTAATTAATGTTTCGAATTTTTGGGAAACAACTCACATGCCCTGTGGTCCAGAACATTTCTTTAACAGTTACTGAACTTTCTGAGAAATATAGACATCAAATGACTAATTTTCATGCGTTTTAACGACCAAAATAGACTCAGGCTATGAGAGATGCCGTAGTGAAGGACTCCGGAAATTTCGACCAACTGGGGTTCTTCAAGATGCACTCACATCGCAAAGTACAAGGGCCTCTAAAATTTCGCATCCATCGAAATGCTTGTTTTCATATTTTTAATGATAAAAAAATAAAGCTCGTATATGATTGCTAGAGTTGTTGGCGCAATGTCTTGGAATTATCAAAAAATCTTGATGGCGATAAGTACAGCTTATGGTTTTTCACACATCTTTGTTTCACTATGTTTTGCGACTAACTGCAAAGTGAACATGGCACCCACAACGAGAAAACAAATATTTTGCGCAAAACCATCTAAGAGTGCATTTGCCACAATGATACAATAGATCATGATTTTTTTAAAGGAAACTGGAGATGGTCAACAGAAAGAGAAAAGTTAGAGGTCATTTGGCATAGAATGTCCCTGCTACAGAACCCACCCTGGCCCCATAGTGGGGCCAGCAAAGATGGAGATAGCCATGCTTCCAGCGAAGTACTAAGCGAGCTTACCGTCTAAAAAAAATGCCTGCAATCGGGATAGTGCTTTTTATTGGCAGAATTTCAATGAAATGCAAAAACGTCCCTGTCCAGTGCGACGCCACTGCAGGGTACATACTCCCAACGGGCCGTAATCCGGACTACCTCATTACGGCGTCGCTCGAACCCGATGTGCTAGTTCGGCTCGTAAAACTCCATCCAATAGCAGCAACAATATAAACAGTGCAAACAAATTCAGTCGGTCAGTGCAGTCGAAACATTGATTTTAATTATTTAAAACAAGAAGAAGAACAGTACACATCAAATAATGTCAGGGCACGTTAAAGATCCCCAGGTGGTCAAAATTTTCGGAGCCCTCCACTACGACGCCTCTCATAGCCTGAGTCGCTTTGGGAAGTTAGTCTCATAAAACAAACAAACATCTAATAATGTTTTTTTTTGCTCGCTACAGGCAGCACAAGAACGAACGATGGTGAAACCTTCCCATCAACCTTAAACCTCCACTCTTCCCCATGCAGGCTCTCCCCCAGATAGAAGATCAGTTCGCGGGATTAGGGGAAGTGTGATTTCATCATAAAATGTTGGGTGGTCAAGGGGTACACGTCTAACACATTGTGCAGACCCGGAAGCAATGACGCGGGTGAGGAAAATCGCGGCCAGCTTTCCTGTGTCCCGTCTTTGACTTAAAAGCCACTCATTCCACGCGCCCAGAACGACCCTTACTTAGTTAAATCCCCGAAACTAAGAGGTGGTTCAACGCCGGGCTCTGTAACTTTTATTGCTCAGATTTAGGCACGCGCCAACGATTGCGCCTAGATTCTCCTGTTTTTCTCTTTTTTTCTTCACGTCACGGAAAGGCGGCGCACTCACCGCCTTTCCTGCCCTGCAATAGAGCCGCGCTGTTCCCTTAACACCCCTCGCCTATCCCTACTTCCCTAGGCCGCCTTTTACTCCAACTTCAACACCCTATTTCGACGGCACCGCTGGCGGTGGCGGCCACGTCAGATCCCCCCGGGCCGTAAAAAGAATCTGTGCAAGTAAGCAGGACGCGCCAAAAGCGGATTTCATCAGCGGGGCTCTTAACGCGCCAAATAGATGCCGTTGTGTTTTGGCCCATTTGCTGCACTCGGCTTCTGATCACTTCTTTTTTATCATTTTTTCCTCCCTTTGTTCATGATCGACCTTGGGCCACCAGTTCGCTTCCCATCTGTAACAGCGCGCACTGTCCTTCACGCTGGAGCCTCCGATAGGCGTGGAAGAACTAAAACAGTTCGAGAGGCGTGAGCCGAAGGACGCGAGAAGTTTGATTGGCCGACGTGGTCAGGAAGGGAGGAAACAGAATGGCAAAGTAGAAGAAAAAAATAGCGCAGGCTAAGGCGATGAAAGAAATTGGCCAGGACAATGAAATGCGGCGTTTGGTTGGTCGTAACGACCAGGGGAAATTTTCTGCTCAATTTGTCGCTTCTGTTTACCGAAGAGCCGTTTCTCTCTTAGGAACCCTGCCGTTTGTGCGCCATTGAGCCTAAGCATCGGAAACGCTATAACGCCGTAAACAGTGAGGGTGGAGCTAGACAGAATACGAGGAAAAAAATTACTAAGTGCGCCACAGAAAAGAATTGCCGTAGATGCTTCTAATTATGTCGACAGCGTGATGAAAGCTTGGCGCGCTGTGACTCAGAACGTCCAGCGGCGGGGAGATATAGAGTGAGAAAGTGGCGGTTTACACGAAGCGTGTTTTGCTCGAAGTGCTCAGACCGGGTTTAGCCTCTTCTAAAAGAACACAGGCTTGTGCACTCATTCCTTGATTCAAAAAATTTTTCTGAGCTCAATTAGGCTCAAGCAGACAGAAAATTTTCTCGTATGGTCGATTGTTTAGAAGCTGCGTCATAAAATGAACTCATGGAGTAGTATGACACTAAACATATTCCCAATTGCTGTGAGCGAGCTTGAACATGGCTGTTTCCGTTTCATAGCCGCGAAGTGCGCCAGTTCGTTTCAAAACTGCGGCTTATCCTGCCGGAGATAGTTTTCTTTGCTGGTGTACACATATATACAAAGTGTCCTACGTAACGAGACCCCATAGTTGAAGAAAGAACAGTGGAAAACGTTGCGGCTATGAGACTGAGGCAGTATATTTGGTGGTCTTTTCGAGTATGGGAACATTTAGTTTTGCTAAAGGAAGGGATTATAAAATAGCACCACAGCCAGCTGTGACGAGTGGTTATGAACAACAAAAACAGCAAAAAGAGACAGGACGGAGGCGGACGACGACACAGGGTGGTACTTCAACCAAGTGGTTAGAACTGTCAATCTTGAAAGGATTGTTGGAAGTACCGCCCTGTGTTGTCGCTGCCTCTGTCCCGTCTCTTTTTTGTGGCTTTTGTTCTTTATAATTTGTCGCCAACTGGCCTGCCATTTAGATGTCCTATGTTACGAGGGAAATATTCATTGTTGGCTCACCCCTAGTGGTATTATGAACCCTGAACAGTTAGCAAACAAAAGAAAAAAAAGTCAAATAAAGTGACTTGCAGATTTTGTCACACGATTTATTTAACTGACTTTAGTTACCTTCTTAAGGTTGATTGCCTTATATAGGGTGTTATAGGGAATATGTCAAGTAATATTCAAAAAGAGGTTTTTGAGGTAAAAATATGCCTTTTAAAGCATGGTATTGCCATGCTTGGCGGACACCAGAAAACCGGTGAATCATTTTAACTAGTGAAGTGGTTAACTAATTTTAAAAAGTGAACTTTTTAACTCTTAGAGTTAGGCGTCTGGTTGCAATTAGAGATTTGTAGCCAATTGATAGTAACTGTCATATCAGTTTTTAGAATTTCGAAAACATGATTGCTCTCGCCGCTGTGGCTCGACAAAATCTTGCTGCATCGTGCGAAAATACATGCGCTTTCGAAAGCATGAAGACAAAGCAACCCCCTCCAGTGCACGTTACTATAGTCGAAGTAGCCAAATATTGTCGAGCCACAGTGGCAAGGGTAGTCGCGTTTTCGAAATTCTAAAATCTATATAAAGATCAACTACAGATGTCTAATGGCAACCAGGCGCCTAAATATGATAGTTATAAAGTTAATTATTGAAAATTAGTTAACCACCTAGCTAGTTGAGATGATTAACTGTTTTTATGATGTGCGCCAACGCTGGCATAACATGCCGCGAAAGCCATATTTTTCCTCGGGATTCCAATTTTCGAAAATGATCTAAATCTTCCGTGTAACCCTGGTATGGCGCTAATACGAGAACTCCTATAATGTCGGCACAAAGTGCGAAGCCGCCCCTCATTTCACGGGGGCCGGTTTTGAAGAGAACGTAGTTTATCTAAAAAGGCATCATCCTCACCTAAAATGTTAACCATTTACCTCACCTTTACTGACGATTTGACCGATTTCATGCTGCCATGTGACATATGGAAAGCTTGAGCCAGAAGCTGCCTTACGGGCGCAGTCAGTTCAAGCAAGAAGACAAAATTGAAGTGAAAAAGATTACTCCTTCAGCATTTGACCGCGAGAAAAAATTAACTCCTTCAGTATTTGACCTCAACCGCAAAGGTACAAGAACCAAGAAAAACAGAAGAAATACACGCAAAAAAAAAACATATACGTGCCAGCAACTCCAGGCGTTCTAAGTACGCTCTGTACCGAACCTTCCGAATCACATTTACCCATCCGTTCCCGAACGCATATGAATGGCCCACTAGCGCTCCAAATATATTTTCTCTCCTAACTAGAACTTGTTTTATTTTCTTGACCCAATCAGCTCACATAAACAAAACTTCCAATCCGAAAATAGGGGGTCGAGATCTCCGAGAGGTACGCATCGTTCCATCTGTTCCTCCCCACAGTCCGAAACCCTGAGCTCGTATCGAACCACCGCAGCCACCACCACCAGGAACAACCTTCATTTCCGCAAGGGAGGTGGTTAAAAGCGCCGACTGAGTGCCCAGCCGTGCGAGCACTCTCTCTCTCTCTCTCCCTTAGCCCTTTCCTCCTCGCTTCCATTTCCCCAACCCGCATCTCTCTTCGTTGCTACAGAACCCACGGTGCCTCAAATGGACGACCCAGAAAAGACAACAAGGAGCTCCGAACAATTGAGCCTGTTTCCCGGGGGAAACTTATTATAGGCTTTCTCTCTGTTTTTCCCACTCTCTGGCTACTGTAACCGGGCAGGCATTGGAAGCAAGCTATAAAAAGGCACAAAAGGAAACAAACAAGAACTTAGCGGACGAAAAGGCAGGCGGTGCAAAAGTAAGATAGAGGGTGCGTGAGACAAAGACGTCGATGGTCGACGCCGGGACACTGGCGATATGTGCAAGATGCATGCAACTCAATCGCGAGGGGCTGTTTCCCTTTACGGTCTCCCGTTTTGTGTTTTACGGCTCCGGGCGAAAACGGGCCGCAGTAAAAGTACGCGCCGTACAGACATAAAGGCGAACCAATGGAGAATCCCCTGACTGCCGCTTCGGGGGAGACGGGGGCGTGGCGGGATAACGTGCCTGCCGCCTGGCGCATCCGTGGTATTCCAGAGCGACCGCTACTTCTCTCGAGGCCAAATATGGCAGTGGTGTTCGGATGGCGTTCGGATATGGGGCTCTGACGCCGAGTGTAGCGGGCGTTCTACTCGAGCCAACGAAAGGAGTTGGCGATGGTGATATTAAGGTGCAGGTGGGATTAGCCTTGCAAAACTTATGTCCGAAATTGTACGTATGCCTCTCGTAGTAAAAAAAATGTAATTTAATAGGCATGAGTCAATGAACAGCACCATCCACCCTGTGCTTCGTGAGGGTGCAAGAAATAAGTAGTAGCGTGGTAGCTAAGGTACTTCTGAGAGAGAGGAAGAGAGACAGAAGCAAAGAGTGGAGGATGTGGAGATGGAAGAAAGCGAGAGAAAGAGGGAAGAAAGAAGTGCTCTATGCAGAAAGCGTTTCCAGCCCGCTTCTCATAGTTTATAAAACTACCCTGCCAATAGCTTGATGGCTAAATTCTTAACGATACCTAAATTCAGCCCAATAATATTTCTAAACAATCGAGGGCCCATAGCCTATATATTGCGTAGTTTTGGGCAGCAATAAATAAATAACACGTAGGAAAGCACACTCAAGCGAAGGACTCCAGCTCGGTCAGACTAGGAGCCAGGTTACAGATAATATATTATCTGCTCCGCAAAAGTTTAAAGTTATAACAAAGGAACTTTGACAGCGGACGTGCAAGAATACATTTAACGCACACGCTGTTGTGTTAGGCTGACAGCTCGATTTTTTGCTCCACTTTTTACGACCAAGGCAATATTTAGAAGAAAAAAAAACAATATAGCAAAACGTTCCAGAAGCGCACAAAACGGCAACAACGTGGTGAAGGGACTAAGAGTACCAGCGATTCCTGCACTGAAGGCGCTCTTTTAAGTAGTCCGCGCACGCCATCGGTCGGGGTTCATGCGACTGTATTGAATTTGCTTTCTTCCTGCCAGCTAAGAAAGAGAAGGCCACAAACAAAGCGCACGCCATCGCGCGTAGATAAATGGGCAGATACGACCCCTGAAGTCTCAAAGCGACGGATAGCCCCCAGAGGGCGCCACGATACCGGATGATTCAGACTGAGGAAGGGAAAAAAAGAAAGAATCGCTTCGAGAGCTGACTTCGGGATGGCAGGTTTTGTTCTTTCCAGGGACACGTGACCCGTCTGTAAATGCCGAAAATCCCCGCACGACTCTCAGTCGAGTTTAGCAGTACGGCCAGGAAGGAAGACGCTACGACCGCCAAGATCGAAATCGGCTGGAGTAAAGCCAGAAGAAAAAGAAGTACAGCAGCACTGAATACAGCGTGGCCGGACATAGCCGACTCACTGTCAAAGGTGCCGGGACTTTTTTTGCGGCGTGCGAAGGAGAAAGCGACAACCAAATAAAAATCATCTCCCATCTCACCTGCCATTCTCTCACCCTTTAAGCATTCACGCTCACACTCGCAACACTGTATACACAGTCATGGCAGCTGACCGAAATGAACTGGTTTGCGCCGTCGAAAGTATAAGACAGCGGTCCTTACGGGGACGACCATGTCTCTCATAGCGAGGGGAGCCTGACAATTTTTTCATTTGCGCTAGAACCGCTTGGTCACGCATGACAGCTGTGTGACATGGCGACCTCCCCCACTGACTTCCTATATTGCGCCAAACTCTGCTAGAATGACAGTTACGTGTGACATCCGGGCACAAAGCGCCGACGACACAAGTGACAGGTGATATCGGGAACCACCGTTAGCAAGATGGACGGTCGTTCCAGTAGACCGCCTGGCATCTGGCTTGCATTTCGTTCACGTATAGGTAAGGTTTTGACGACCGTCCTGTGGGCAGAATGAATGAACCGAGGTCTCTGTCGACAACGGTGGCAAATACGTGGAAAACGCGTTGATGTATGTGGGCTCCTCTGCATGAATAGCTTTCTCCTGTAGGCTCCGCGAGCAATTTGTTTCTAGTTGTGTACTAGTTCTTTCCTCGTGTATTGGTTTTGATGTTTCTAGTGCCGGTTTCGCACATGATGTTTCCTATTGCTTGTGCCCTTTGTATACTAACCTGGATGTGTTAACAAAAGTCGCGTTTTTTTACAACTTTGGATCATTTGAGACTGATGTACAGGAACGAATAAAGAAGAAAAGCTGAAAATGACTCGGACAACAGCAAGCCAACGCGCAAAATATTTCCTCCCAAAGAACTATGCGTGCAAAATGAGGAAGTCCTCTGCAAGCTGCCGTGATCGTATTCCTCCAAACTCCCTAATCTGATACTTCCACCTAGCTTTCTGCCACCACATGATACGCTTGCTTCCTCTTGGAATGTCTAGCCTCACAGGATAAGTTTCTAGTGTAGTGTAGGAGGTGGTAGCCAGGTACTACACCAGGGGTGCCTGATCCTGTCCAGGTGAGGGAGCTCTGATCGCCGAGATAAAGGCGGCCCTCCAGGCCTTGTTATGGTAGCGGTGAGAGCAGTCGTGTTGTAATTAAGTCGTAGCTTATGTAGGCCAGTAATTTTTAATGCATGAGCATTAGAGGGGACATGTCGCGGAGAAAGTGGTGGCCCTAGGTTAATCCTTAGGAGTGAAGACCTGCCCACCGGATTGTGAGCATACTGGCCAGCGTGCCAGGTGGCAGTTAAATTAATGATTGGTCGCGAGAGGTTGCTCTGCAAGCGCCAAAGAGCCACCTTGGTAGCACAGGCCCCACCTATTGCAGGACCTGCCATCGCAGGGCAGTGCGCATCGCTTGACCACTGCACCACTGCGCCAGGAGTGTGCGAGGACTTCCTGCCATCTATGAATGTAAGGTAGAGAATGACCGATGCCGGGGAGTTAAAAGAAAATGACGAGAACGAAGATGCCAAGAACGAAAAATAGGAGAAAATAAAAAAGAAATCGGTGTGGTCAATGAGCGGGGTTCAAAACGGCGACCACTCACGCATTTCCCTCGTGTCGCCAAATTGAGCACCACTGAGTTTTCTTTCCTTTTGAGCTGTCTCTCCAATACAGTCGTCCCCCCATTATCTCCTTCTTTCTCTTTCTTCTCTCTCTTCTTTGTGTTTTCGATTGGCTTTTCTATTGACTTGACTTCTCTTGGCGCCGATACGCTAGGGTTTCAATCCAACATACGGCAAGTCATGAAGAACAACGTCATCTACTACACCTACTCCTAGAACAGGCTTTGTTACAAGACTACTCAAGGTGAGCTCCATTTAAAGGCTCTCGGCACGCGAAAAAAAATATTCCCTCATTTATCTTCTTAAGCTAAATGCAACATAGCTGCAATAGCACGTTCGTCCTTGTTTAGATTTGCTTATCCTTGTTTACCTTTTTATAAGCAGGAAAGTCCGAGTTGCGCACAAATGTTCGTGCTGTCGTACATCGACTTTCCTCTGGCGATAAGCAGCCTGAGCTGCTCGTTGAGATTCGAGCCACCGTTATACCTGAATCGAACAGAAGAAAGGACGAGAAAAAAGTAACATCCGGCGATGAAATGAAGGGAGGGCGCATGGCTGTTGGCGCTGCGGTCAGCCTGAGCAGCCAAACGGCCCTTGGGTCCTTTTATGTAGGACGGACGGTGCCCCATTTCCGGTTCCAGAAGACGTTTCCGGTTTCCGCGAGGTGGTCATTTTGAGTGGAGCAGAGGATTCCTTGTACCGGAGAGCCGTCTCGCCTTTCTGCTGCCCGCAACTCCCCAAGTGCCCGCTGAGCCATCGCTTTCGTAATTACACCGCAGTCCTCCTCTTTCCTCGGCGTCTGCCCACTTTGCGCAACATTCTTCTTCGTGCTGCCGTACAGCGTGGTTGCGGCTCCATCGGGGGATATTTGCCTTGGTTCTACTACTCGTTTTGGACCACGTAATGTGAGGCGACACGTCGCGCCTTGCGTTCCCGGTCTCCACCACTCCTAGCTTGTCGTTGTTATCTGTATTTTTTAGGGCGAAAGCTCTACTTCTCGATCAAAGCTGCAAAAGCCGTTTTACTGCGGAAGCCTGACCTTGAACCTTGTTAGCCTAAATAAAGTAAAATAAATAAATTAAATACGGCTGCGACTGGGTTTCGAATCTGCGGCGGCTTGAAAAGATCAGCTTCGCTCGCCTGTGCACCACAGCACAACACACTCTCCGGCTGTGCATTGCAGTCAACTTCCGATCAAATTGTGCGCCTATTTTTCCGTGCTCCTTTGGAGTTTTTTCATCAGCATGTGTGGTCTTAAGAAAACTGGCAATATCCTGTCTAGCCGATGAGTTCGTTGGTGAAAAAGCGTTGACGTGTCCCACAGAAGCCACAGCAGACAATAAGGAGATGTGCCCTACAAACACAAGCCAGAAGATAGGAGACTCTTTGGCAGCGTCACTATCCACTTCATCCCTAGAACATGCTGCCCGCAACATCTGAGACGGTTGTTGCACAAGTGCTGTGGGTGAGGAAAGCGGAGCACCTGAGGGTATTGGGCACTACTTCCGAAGTTTATTCGGGCAGATAAGTCCCAAACAAGCGGTCACCGCGTAACAAGAGGCATATTATCCGCTGTTTGAGGTTCGGGAAATAAAAACGTCATTGTTTTCTAATTTGATCAACCGCCATGAACCATTTCTGCGTATAGTATTCGTAGTGCTGTGTTCGCCAGCCCATAACAATAGGAAGGAAACTTTTACAGGTCGAGTTGCTTTTTCTGCATAAAAATCTTTCTATATCAAACGAAAGTAAATAAAGAACCAAGGAGTGCTTACTATATGCCAAAAAGAAGACACGAAATGCTCCGAAAATGGCGGCTGCGCGTTTCATTTATTTTATTGCGGTAAACAAACTATGCTTGAAAGCCTCTCCTCTTTCTCCTTCTCCTCTTCTTCTTGCTTCAAATTAAGCGAGGAGAGAACACTTATTTCATACCAGAAGTAAACTCGAAAGAACCGGTGATCATGACAGGATGCTACTATGTCTATTTCCTTTTTTTACATTTATTTCGTCAAACCAGTTTCGGATATGCGGCATAAAGTGAGAGTACGCAAATCCCCCTCCCGTTCCTCCGCTTTTCCTCCTAGCTTACCCCCGTTCGGAAATGGAAGAGCCCTTGCAACAGAATAGTAACGCGCTGGTTACAAAGTAAAATAGACAGCCTGTGCCATACGGAGAAAAAAGGCATGCCAGTGGCGGCCAGTGCTCTCCGTACCGTGCTGCTGCGAACAATGTCACTTCGATGGCCCACATGAGTACCAGCTAGTATGAACATGCAAGACGCCAAGTAATCAGATACAGACCCCGTCATCCCCAAGATGTGTAAGCACCAAGAGATGAAAGACGCAGCGCAAATCTAGATTAAAAAGAATTAATACTTTTCACTGGTCCCCAAGAATGTGTGCTTATGAGCTAATGGTGCAATTGGAGTTACAACCGGCTGGGTGACCTTTTTTTGTCGTCTGGTTGCACTCGAGTAGATATAATTGTGGTAGGTGCATTTCTAAAGCTACTGCACATTAAGCAAATATTTTTTTAAAGAAAATCTGTAAAGCATGCGTTTTATAGGCGGCGTGAACTCAGCACCAGCTCCGAACACGCAGACAATGCAGAGAGGTTGAGCGTTATTTTTTTTTCTCATCTCTTTTGAACAGAGGTTGTGTGCGCCATGGAACAGCAACGAGAGGACGAACAGCCTATGGCCGCGCAGCCGTCGCTCAGCAGGGTCCCTTGAAGACCTCGCAGAACTTCTCGAGGATGTAGAATGGTCCCGTTCCACAACGACCCATGTGGTCCCCCAGGTGTACGTTGAACAGAAGCCACGATAACTTGTTACGGAAAGGTCCGAAACGTCGTTCGGCTTTGGTGAACTGCGTGCAGTCGACGGTCGTTCAATTAGGCGCACTGTTTCCACTACGTCCTGCAGGCACTCAAGCGTTAGTCTCAATCACCTGCTGAAAAGTTCTTAGGGCACTTCGGGCTTACATGCAGGAATGCGAAAACACGGAACTTTCTAGAACGCTGCTTTTTTTCACGGTGGCAGTACGCTTTGTATTTTAAAAAAAATTCTGTTTGTTGTTTTATTTTGATGACGTCATCAGTTTGATTGACAGCCATAATGTGACACTTTTCTGCGAACATACCCGCTGGCGAGTCATGAGCCTGTAAGGCTGTCGCCTTAAAACTTTCGCTTGATTCATTGCGACACACGGCCTTTTTTGTCCTCTGCGCTTCAAAATAATCACGCAAGTGGAGCGGATGTCAGTCAAGAAAGCAATTACTAACTACAGAACACCTGAGAACAGTCACATTGCCACAAAGGAAAACTCACAGTTATTCTTTTTAGACGATAACCTGCGCTGATGATAGCGCTACTTAGTAAGTAATGATTCTTTGATTGTTGTATTTTCTCCTCACCATACAAAATATAGATTTGAAGTAAATATAATCGCTTTGCCCCATCTTGCTCTGTATGATATGCTTAGTTATTGGTCTCAGAAATTGGCTTTGCAGACGTTATCGATGTTAAAGGAAGACCACGTTCTTTCTGCGTAATAAACGATGCCTTAATTTGTTAGCAAACAAATAAATGAAAATGCGAATTTTGTTTCATAATTTTGGAAAAGAACAGTGTGGTCGCACTAATACGCTGTGTTTTCGGGGATGAACTGAACACAACTGCGCTATTAGAATTATAATAATTGGTTTTTTGGGGGGAAAGGAAATGGCGCAGTATCTGTCTCATATCGTTGGACACCTGAACAGCGCCGTAAGGGAAGGGATAAAGGAGGGATTGAAAGAAGAAAGGAAGAAGAGGTGCCGTAGTGGAGGGCTCCGGAATAATTTCGACCACCTGGGGATCTTTAACGTGCACTGACATCGCACAGCACACGGGCGCCTTAGCGTTTTTCCTCCATAAAAACGCAGCCGCCGCGGTCGGGTTCGAACCCGGGAACTCCGGATCAGTAGTCGAGCGCCCTAACCACTGAGCCACTGCGGCGGGTCGTATTAGATTGTGCGCATCGGTTATTCCTAATTTCTGTTATTTGATATCTTATGAGGTTATGGGCCGAATGTTTTGCATCATGGAATGTCTTATTTACTTCTATGACACATGCGAAAATGATGCTTTTAGCTGTGGCCGAGACAGTAAATTTTGTTGCTTTTCATTCGGCACAAGTATAACGAGAATATTTTCAATATTTCTTTCATTCAAGATTTTCAAATATATTCAAGGCGTCCTGACCTCGTCAGGCAGTTTCTTGCCTTTTTTTCACGTCTCCAAACACAATAGTTGGGTATTATTGTCTTGAATAAATAAAAATTTAAAAAATACCAACGTTCGTTACGTAAAGACAGAAGTTATTGCCGGGAGAAACCAGCATTAAGGTAGAGGAGTAATGTAAGAGGTGCAGTATAAGTAAAGATTGCATATATCTTGAAATCTTGCTACGAGAGCCCAAACTTGCGCAAAATAATCCTACAAGACGCCCCCATGGCACGAGTAGCGCCTTGGATTATGCTGAACAGCGACCAAACATTAGACTCCCAGAGGCAGCGCCAAAACGGCGAAATTAACAGTGCACCAAACGTCGCAACTCCTGCTTTATAGAGCACTGCTATTTCGGGGCAAACGACATAACCTCGAGCACCCAGATGACAATAGAGCACCGGAACACGCAGTAAAAGTTCGCGTGGTTGGGAATCAGTCGAGCTGGATCGGCCTCTTCTCTTATGCCCAACTACGCAGTAGCACACGAACAAGCCAAGTTTTGCCTTGAAATTTAACCATTTCCAGGTCATATTTGACGTGACATTCATTTTGGAGAGCCACGCTTGGCTGCAAGTTTTGCACATTGCATAGGGAGCATGTTTGAACTCCTGGAACAGACCAAGAGATTAGAAGCTTGAAACTACGTTGAAAGCTATATTCCCATCGTTATCCTTACGCGATGAATGCATTCTACAGCCAGAAAACGCGTCCCACTGTACCAATCTTCACATCGTGCGTATAAAATTCTATGTACTTGAAAGCTTTGCTCCAGATAGATAACGCGAGCTGGAAATCAGTTCACAACTCAGCGTAGGGGCAAGCAGCTACATTTTAGCAAGTCCTTGCCTATTCGCAATCAGCCGCATGTCGCAAAATGTCATGTCGGATTGAACGACATTTTGAAAATAAAAACGAGGTCCCAAATCGTAGCTTGAATTTCACTTGTGTAACAAAATGAGTCGTCATATCTATTGAAATAATAATAATTGTTTTCTAAAAGTAGTGATTCATAAATATGTTCTATAGGGGGCCTATAATGGGAGTTGCGTATCTTTCGCAGTGTCCACCGCTTTCGTAAAATCATTTGTTAGTGTTACCACGTAAACATCACGTTCTTTTGTTAAAAGTAAAAACTCACAGGATGGTTAAGATTATGTAACGCGAGATTCGGCGATAGCTGTTTAGGCGTTTAGTTTGGCGTTAGGTGTTTTGTCACGTGAACACTGGTGCAGTGGTAATGTTCCAAACAGAGCTACCCGCCGGCTTATGCTACCCAGGCTGACCCACCGGTTACACCGACGGCGACGAGAAAGCCAAGGACGGCGCCTAACAGCTCTCGCTGTAAAAACAAAAAGGACCTCGCTCAATAACCTTGAGCTAGATGTCACTGAACCGACCTTGCTTACAACGGTGTGGCGGTACTCGGATATGACGACCTCTCTCCTCGTGGTTGCGTTCAGAAATGCGCCGACTGCTTCTATGGATTTGCCCAGTGACTGCCTGGATGAGTCGAAGGCTTTTGGGTTCTGTCCGCAAATCTGCAACAGGATCGAAGCGATTAGGAGTTCGTTCTTTATACGTACCATTGAGCCATGCACTCTAGCTTATGGATGCGTAGCATTATTAAGAAGGAAACGTATAATGTACTGTGCACACCCTCTGGCACTGTATAATGTATGGGCCCTGCCAGACAATCGCAAACGTGTCAATTTTCCAATGAGCCACCCTATCTCTCACGTATATTGTGGCCTGCCCAGAATCACAAAAGGTAATTTCAAGAAGTAGGAAGAGAAACTCTCTTCCGCACTTGCGCCCCATGAGACTGACTGCGACGGGAACTTTCACTGATGAGCTGATTTCATGGAAACTCATGTAAGAAGCATTACAACTACCTCAAGTTTACAAGCAACAAAACAGATGCCCAGGAAATAGGGTCTCTCATATTGTCAAATAATAAATAACGTTTGCAACTTCTCTTTATTAACGAATCTTGCACGTAAAAAAATTTTCACCGGAGCTGGCTCAACACCAGACACTTGGGGGGTGGTTATAGCCGAATAGTTCTTTAGTGAGGCGTTTTTTTTCACCCAACTAATTAATATTTTGTTCTCTGATTGTATGGTGTCAGTTTCAACTTACACAGCCGGGCCGACCAAGTATAAGACAGCACAAAGTAAACGGGCTACAACGTGCCGGATAAAAATCGAAATTTGCGAGACACGAGCAACTCACTGCGTCCTGACTCGTGATGCCGGAGCTGACGCAAGGAGCGTAAGCGATGCTTCTGAAGTTGGGCGCGTCCTTTTTCAGCATGTATACCAGGGCACCCAGCTCAAACGAGAGGCCCACCATGGCCAGTGGGTTTCTGTACTGGAAGCGGGTGCTTACGAACATCGAGTGCAGTTCCTGCAAGGTCGGTGCATAGTATGATTGAGCACCAGCCACCCTGTCGGACACAGGCAACAATATTAACTAAACTCGACTATACTGTAGTGCAACAGGATAGCGCATACGACCGACCATAGACGGGACAGATACAAGGAAAAATACGAATGTCTTCGTCATGTTTCCATTTGTTATGGGGAAACCACAAGCCCATTTCTACACCCTTGTGCAGACGAGGCTACACCGTTGTATACTGTAAATGCGATTGGGTCAAAATGGGCTGAGGTAGGAACGGTAAAAGCAGGTATTAGACCATAAGAGACAACGCGCAGAGACTATAGACAAGGAACTTTACGAACGGAAAAACAACAGTGATCAAAACATAAAGACATGAAGGTAAAGTCGCAAAGACCGCAGCTAAAGTTCATACAGATCGTCACAAAAGAGGCTATAAACAGTTCGAGAATCACGTTCGTGCAAATGTACAGCAGAAGCAGTAAAAATGTTTTGTGCGTTATCGCAAGGAAAGACCAGAGTATACGTGTCCTAAGCTTTACTGTAACAGACTAGGCACACAGAGAGGTGAAAGGACACTTGTTGATGCAGGGAGGAAAGACATATATAGTGTCTATTCAAACAAAAAGTACTACAAGAAGCGTACCCGAATCACAATAAGCATTGTGGTGTTAATGAAGCAGCAGGCTAACAACGCAGATGAGGAAGAGGCCAGGAAAGAGCTCAGGACGCTGAGAGAGAGGTGAGGTTTCTAAATGGTGCCCCGACTTCGCCTTCTAAAGTGGTACGGCAGTCTTTACTAACACTTTTATTTCCCCATGCCTGATCGCAGCTTGCAGTGGTGTTCCTCAAGCTCATTACAGGCTGCACATTAGGCATAGCTTTTCATCTTGCGTTGAGGCAGGCGTCTGTCCGTCACGGAATAGCATGTTATACAGCGTAATCAAAGTTAAGCATTAAATTTCTTAAAATTAGGCGCTGGAAGTTACGTAGAATATACCTCCGCACATGAGTTATGCGGCCAGGACGACAGAAAGTGAGATAATAGTTGTCACGAAAAAAATTAATTCTTATTTTCTGGAGTTAGTGGTCATATTTACATAAGAAACTATGAGGAAGTCATATTCCTACACAATTCAGTATGATATTAAACCTCGTACCGCTTATGTGTTTCGATATAGTCGCATCCAAATTTGCAACTCAATCCTTGTCGCTGCACAAGCAAGGCGACCACAATCAGAGCGAAACTCTTCCCGGCATGTCGAATCCTTTCGTCTTCCAATGGCCTGAAGCTGATAACTGCTTCCCCTTAACTTTCGATCATCGAAAGGGAAGAAACGCGTGACAGAACAGCTACGTAACACTATAATATGAGGTTCGCGTCCACTGCAACCGCCTTGCATGCGTAACTAAGCGAAATTAGAGAAAACTTCTGGCGGCGAATATCTCCGAACACTTGTGCTCTAAAAGAATTCTACCAACAGGAGTAGCCTATAAATGCGACGACCTTTGAATAGGAAATAAGCATCCACGCTAGCCACCACGGCTAAAAATTTCATTCCTACATTTTAGTTAATTAGGTGGCTCACGGTGACAATTATCCCCTCACTTTGTATCCTCCTGGCCGCATAGCCTATGTGCAGAGGCAGATTTCACGTGTATCTCCGTGCCTAACACAGAAAACTTGGTTAAAGTTTTAACTTCACCACCCTGTAAGCATCTGCGAAACATGTTCAGAGGAAGGATTGAAGCAGGTCATTGTGAGAAACTTCAGTGTCATTCAGGCCCATCCGTATGAAATATGGAACATGTGTACACTGTCATCTCTTGTGGAACAAAACAAAAATGGGGAAGGGGGATACATAACAGCCGGTGGGTTTGAGTACAAATGGCAGTAGAAAACTGCGTCCTCAGTGTTCAGTGCTGGTTACAATTTGCAAGACCATCAAAACAGGCAAACAAGTTCATCAGAGCGGGAAGTTCCTGGTCATGCACATGATCATATAGAGCTGCATGCCGCACAGCGGCGAATACTTGCAGACTTTGAGAGTGGAACCTACCAGGCTTGGAAACCTGACGTTGGTGTCCTCGAGCGCCGAAGGGGGGGCGGCGATGCAAGTAAGATCATCTTCCATTGAACCCGTCGAGGAGACAGCGATCACCGTGTCCACCTTGAAGTCGCTGTGTAAAAGGGCGCGCAAATAACCGTATACGGTCAGTGCTGAGGCCGGCTGCTTTCATAAAGCAGAGCGCAGTCAAAAAGAACCAAAGGAATAGGAGCTACAACACAGCCGTTGCGTAACAATGAGTAATATCAAGCTCAAGATTCGGAAAACTAAAACACCTGGCCGCTTCTTGAACATTGTCTTTCTTCACTGCGTATAGTTGTACCCCAGGTTTTGTAGCCATAGCTACATTACGGTAGCATTTCGAGCTTTCAGCGTGGCGGCGCCGCCACGCTGTCACGTGGTTGGTCACGTGGTGCGAAGCAGCCGACGGCGGCGCCGCTCCGTGGCTGCTCACGTGGTTCGTCACTTGGTTGGTCATGTGACCAAGTTCCACTCGGCCAGCTGTAGCTATCGCGTCACTCCAGGTTTAACCAGAGCTAAAGCACCGCCAATTTTTTTTCGAGTAGTCGGCGAGTATGGAACTTCACAGCATCACTGACTTGCTAAACCCATATACTCAGGAAGATTGAACAGGCTGCTGCAAATGACCTTGTATGCCAAGCACAAAGTACATTTTCATGACGACACGTTTTCGGGTTCATGAGTTTACCCCGAATCTTAACAATCTTCATCAGAGTGAAATAAACGGCCAAATTCGGGTTTTCACCCAAAATGAAGAGCACCAAGGACTGGGCCCCGCGCGTGGGATGACGACTGCGCCTTGTGACTTGGTCACAAATGGCACAGCTCCGCATACATGCATGACTTCCGAAGCGGTATTATTCCGCATTAACCGAGACCTAGACACTTACTTGACTGCCGTCGCGATCATTTTCTTGTAAAGCTCGATGTCAAAGTAGGTGTAACTGTACGATGCGATAGCTATGATCGTCCTTCTCGATGGATCGTTCCCTTGAAACTTCTTTAGTTTCTGCAGGGAGATAAAAAAAAAGGTCATAACTGTGAAGGAGGCAACAATTAAGCACATGTCATGGCTTTTGCCTAGCAGTTGTGGCAAGGTAACGCGCACACATACACACTCGGTTCATGTCAAGCAAAGTTAGTGAGCTTAGGCGTGTAATTCTTCAAAATAAGGGAGTAATTCTTTATTAGCGTCCACACAAGCGCTGCTAAGGCTGCGTTTGGGAGTTAATGAGTAATTGCTCCTCTATTCCAATTGTACTAGATACAAGTACTTGGAGGTCAAGCCCTTACACACTGCACTTAAGACCTTCCCGTTTATAGTAATTGATCAAGCACACTGGCCAACTTAACTACTGGAGAGTCTGCATCTGACAGGCGGTGGTCCCGGGCTAGAGACCCGGAACAATACGAATTTTTGTTTAAGTACAAGTTTTTTGAAAGTTGTATAGTTTTCCTTGCTGCAGTATAGTCGCGCTCTGCTGGGTGTTAATGAATAATTCCTCCCTGATTTTAAATTACTCCACAATTGGAGTTTTTCCTTAGTTAATTATTCTTGAGGTGGTGTCAAGTGCAGAATACTGATAAATTGCAGCAACCATATCTATGCAGTACTCAGGAATAGGAAGTTTACAGTGGTGGTAATCGGCAATTACCATTATTTGATGCTTTGTAATATCGATTCTCACGAAGCGATAGCTGACGATCCCCATTTGGGCCCTTGTCGTCCATATCCAACATTCTCGGACAAAAATATTGAAAATGAGAAAAATTGTGCGACATTCTTATGAAAATACTGTAGGTAATGGCTCGTTCTTCTGACATGTATCAAAATCTTTCTTTTAGAATGTTTCCATCGATCGCATCGAACAGTTAAGATAGCCATAGAAAGCCAAAGGGGAACGCTTTCGACGACAGCAAAAACGTTAATAGAAAAAAATGCAAGCGTGTCGTCGGCTGACCGACGGATATATTGGTTGTTATAGGGAAATCTCCTATTGTATGACAAATATTGCGTTCATAAATGGTTTACTACTCACAAATTTTCTGCACAGAATTGCTGGGTATGCTCACAAGGCATCCGTATCCCTCCTAATAACGTTCGATACCTCCGCCTAGTTCCAGAGGACCCAGAAACACTGCCTCGAAGACCTCTCAGAAAGGAGAAAATTGCGGCTACCAACCGGCGCTGCACGGGGCGCTACGCTTACCTCGAAAACGGGTCCCATGTCGTTCACCGCCTGCCTCAGATGCCACTGCCTGCCGATGATATTGAGAACGCCGTAGTGATTGATATTTTTGACCTGTGCCAGCATATTCAGCGAGTTCCTGGCCGTGTCCAGCTTGCTCGCTGTGATGTAGCTGAAACGGGGAGCGGTGACAATGTCACAGGAGAACTGTGCGCAAATCTAACAGCCGCTAACGCATAACAATCTGTCGGAGGCCGGTGAACAGAAAAAAAAATGGCCGGGGTTCAGCGCAGCTCAACCAAGTTTACAGAGCGGAAGATCGATTAAGTATGATTAGACATGGTTTGCTGCTGCTTAACTTTATTGAATACCAGTGATTTCACTTTGTTGTTGCTTAAACTTGTGAACCGGATCTTGAGAGGGAGATAACTAGAAGGATAAGAATGGGGTGGAGTGCATATGGCAAATTCTCGCAGATCATGAGTGGCAGTTTACCAATTTCCCTCAAGAGGAAAGTGTACAAAAGCATAATCTTACCGGTACTCACCTACGGGGCAGAAACGTAGAGGCTAACGAAAAGAGTTCAGCTTAAGTTAAGGACAACGCAGCGAGCCATGGAAAGAAAAATGATAGTTAAGACGTTAAGAGATCGGAAGCGGGCAGAGTGGGTAAGGGAACAAACACGGGTTAATGACATCCTAGTCGAAATCAAGGGAAAGAAATGGGCTTGGGCAGGGCATGCAATGCGAAGGCAAGATAACCGCTGGTCCTTAAGGGTAACGGAGTGGATTCCAAGAGAAAGTAAGCGTAGCAGGGGGCGGCAGAAGGTGAGGTGGGCGGATGAGATTAAGAAGTTTGCAGGCAAAGGGTGGATGCAGCTGGCAAAGGATAGGGTTAATTGGAGAGACATGGGAGAGGCCTTTGCCTTGCAGTGGGTGTAGTAAGGCTGATGATGATGATGATGAAACTTGTGGAAGCTTAGGGATTTTTGTTATCAGATGAACGGCGAGTCACGTGGTACAGCGCAACTGCGACGTGTGCGTTGAATCGTGTTGTTCAACGCAGTTGCCAAGGCGAGCGAACGCCGCCGGCTTTGCGCACGACGAGTCACGTGGTATGACGTCACAGCCGCACCCCCGTGGCGTTTCGGTCATTCTGCGGAGCGACATGACCTTGAGGTATTTGCATCGGAGTAGCAGAGCTTCCGCTCCAAAAATGCGTCCTGTATGCATGCGAGGGCGACGGGGCAAAACCAGCGCATTACTGTTATAGCGACACCTGTTTGGCCACGTAGTTGTAATGCGCCAGGTAACTTCACTCGTGACGTCATTACAGCCTGCCACACTGATTGTCCAGAATTCCATTCCTAACATAGTGGCGATACTAAGAACGTCACGAGTTTCCCTGCTCCTCCTTCGTTCACGCTTTGTAAAGCAGGATGGTTAATTTAAGAGACCGCGAGTGGCTCCCGGTAGTACACTCGTAAACACGAATAAATACGCCTATATGGGTGCAAAAAGAGGGTAAATTCTTTTCTAATACTTCATTTTATAAAAGGAAGAGGAGGACAGCTTACTCCTTTTTTTACTCCTTTCTGTTTAGAGTGCACAAGTGACGCGCTATTACCCTCACACCCCCAACTCCCTTACCCAGAGTCGCTTAACATTTGGACTGGCGTCGGTATTCCGCACCCCCACAGCTCTCGCCGTACTCAAAGGTCGTGGGTTCGAATTGAGTTTAGAATTTACAGAAATGTTTTTACGTAAAATCAAATACTTGATAAAGTCGTTTGTGACATTCGCTACCTTTATTTCACATTACAGCTCCTGCTTTAAATTATCTTCATTTCAGACATACACGCGTGACTTCATGCGTGACGTGTTCCTCGACACAACGACGCCGCCAGGATGACGCCGGGTTTTCTGTGGGGTTAACGCCGTCGCGTGCGAAACTCCTCAAAGTTCAAACAACCTCTCTTCGGGTATATAGTGTCACCATCATCAATATTAATCGAGGTTGGTGAGGAGGGCGTGTAACCAGCGTGCTAAGTGTTTCTCTTCGAATATTATTGAAGAATATTTTTAAACTGAACAACCGATTTTCTTAAAATCCACCCTCCTGTCAATCGTCCAGTATACTAAATTTGTGCTTTCAATTAATTTTTTCACTTAAAGGATTTTTTTTACGTCGCATGCCTGCTTTTCTGCTACCAATCCTGTAGCCGTTTTATGCTACTCCTACCGTTAATAGACTTAGAGCAATCATTCTTAAATTGCAGACATTCAACCACGCTGACCATGAGCGCATCGACATATGGATGGACACTGGGAAATTATAACATAACGTCTGTACTCTGCTCCATCGAGTAGCAAAGAGAAGCTCCGCTGCGAGTTTGGCCGGAAGCTCTCAGCAGCACACGAAAACTTTCAAGCAAATCATGATTACATATTAATCCACAAGGTAACGCTACAATTCAAAAGCCTCAAAAGTTTGGAAGAACAGACTGTCTTTTTCTCTTTGAAATAAAGGTTGTGTATGAATTCATTTGGCGGCTTCTGGCCGATGTGCTACTGGTTCAATGTATGAATGTTTTTTCGTACAGTACAAGCCTATGGATAACGAAAAAAAAGGGGTTCACAATGACCGCTTGACATGCTTCGTCACCCATTAAATTCGACAAGTCAGCAGTGGCACTTGATGCGTTATACAAAGAAGAACACTTATTACTCTAGACAGTACCATAATAGATTGTGAGGCAGGAAAAAACGACGAATGAAAATTGGTGAAGTACATTTCGACTGAGTCACATATACAACCTAATCAATGAACATTTCCCGAAGTGCAGAAAGAGACATTTTGTTGAGATTCGTGTCGAGACCAGTGTTCAGTCACTTAAACAGAATATATTGTAACATAGAGAAACCATAATTCGTTCTAAATGTGGGTAGTACAAATATTGTATGGCCTCTGGTTTGGTTCCTTTTTCTAAGCAGTTCACCCCAGAAAAGCCGAACACCTGGTCGGGGAAAACCTTGTACCGATTAGAAAACCGGTGGGTACCCGGCGGCATTGGAAATCGAACCCAGCTCATCCCGAATGCGAGGCGGATGCTTGCTCACCGGAAGTCGAAGGCGACTCCTAGTTTGACATGTTTGTAGGTCTTGGCCTGTTCCTGGAACTGCTCCCAACTGGTCTGCTCTTCGACACCCATCAGTCTGCCCCCCATGATGATCACGTCGCAATAGTACAGGTAGTCGCAGTACCTGTCGGCCGGGTACATAGAGGCCGTCACGGCAGAATGGCTCACGGTGCAGACCAGCTCCCTGACTGGGAAAGGAAGGACATGTAACGAGGCAATACGGTGTGATAGGCGAAAGCCTTGTACTCAGCTGCCTCTGGTGGCGTCGTGGGGATCATGCACGTTTACGTACCTGACCAAGCCATTACAAAACCCATTTCAACGATTGGCACAATATACAACCTCCAATTAGTCACAGAACGTATTTAGTGATGCCTTTTTCTCTCGAACATAACAAAGGGCTAGAAGCTGCCGTCGCCAATGTAACACTGCTCATCTCAGAAGACTGTTTGCACTGTGTAGGCTATTTATAGAGCTTTTAATTTTATTCAAGCTGCGATTTTTGTATTTCAATGCCCATTTCTTGTCTCATATTAAAAAAAAAAACCTAACTTCTGAGATAACGCACTATTATGAAAACTTGTACGTAAAGAACATTATAACCATTACAAAAAACGATTCCTTATGAACAACAATGTTTACTAATAGACTCTCGCACAACACTTAAAAATGCGATCAGAATAATCAAGACTCGCACAAAGATACCTCTTTAGTTTCAGTCTTAGCCCAAAGGCACACACCGGCGTCATTATCTAATTTGGTTCGGTCAGCAGTGCTGATCATCTTATCCATTGTGTCCAAAAATACTTCACTTGGGTTAAGTAAGTTGGATCTTTCTAAACTGTTCAGCCTCGAGTCCTGTGCTGGGGCGGAGCTCCTGTACTGAACCAGCACTGCTGAGATAATTCCACGGTACATGCTATTGTATCGACTTGACTTGTACCGACTTCCAGAACAGCGCGTTCTGAGTTGGTGTGCTTTCTTGCACTCAAGTATCATGTATCGGTGCACACGTGTAGAAAAAGATCTGCCAAAGTGACTACTTAAGAGAACTTTTGAATCTATCACTAGGAAAGTTTTTCGACAGCTCAGCATATATGAAATAATAGCCACCCTAGGAAAATCATTGCATTGAGCCAATTAGAAATCAATAGAAAACTGCTGCATAGCAAGCGTCTGACGCTGAATCCCACCATGAGCCGCAGGCGCTCCCGCCCCATACAGAGTGTGCACCGACGTGACAGCAGCCTCCTTTTTTTTTGTCTGTGAAGTACTGTAAAAGACCGCGCGCCCTTCGAAGGATACTATCGCCTCCTGCTCCGGCCGACACAACTGAAGCCGCACCTTGTACAACAAATTGGCGCCCATGACGTCACGTGAACACCCCCTATATTCATACAGCAGCACTTACTGCGCGGCTCCTTCGAAGTTGTGGTGGTGGCGACTGTCGTTGTTGTAGTCGTCACCGGCTCAGTCGCAATGGTTGGCCGTTGGGTTTTAGGAGCTGGCGTGTGAGGCGAGGATACAGTGGACAAACCTGCGAACGCAGCATTTCGTGAACAACAAAACTGACGCCAGCACGCTCCAGTGAAATTTCCTGTCAGTCAGACAGAAAATGGGATTTAAACTCTTGAATGCGCAGAGCACTGGGTGCTCATCTGTGATCCCCTGCCATAGAAACCTGTAAATAAACCGCCAGTTACAACAGGTGATGGCTGCGGGGTACTCGAACCCGCGAGAGCACCCTGGAACTTCGCAGCCGCAACTTTCCAACGACAGGGACCCCGGCTGGGACCATTGCGGACAAAGTGCCAACGGCCCCAGTGTCTTTCATAGTGTGTGCTGGGCACGTCCGCCAACGTGATCCACCTATTCAGAGCGGCACTGATGATCAATATGTTCAAGACTGGATTGAATGTTTCGAGCGCATGAGTACACCTAACAAATAGGGCGGCGTACTCATACTTAATGACGTCATTTCCGTCACTAGAAATGAAACATTCTTCCCGCGACTCGATTTCGACTTGCGGGGTGAAGAACTAAATGCGCCCCGTGATTGCAGTTTGGAAGTGAATGGCGCTGCAGCTTAGCTTCCGAAATTCGCGTCCTAATACTCCATAAATGTCACCTAGTTCACTTACGAATACGGCAAGTGGCTGTATCAATTATTTGCATTTTCTAGCTTAAAAGATATGCGTTTTTGGTTACGTAGCCTCCTCGTTTTTAGAACCCAGCAAGCTATCTATATAGACCGGCTTCAATTCATCCTCATGGCTACTCTAACAGTCTTTGTTCACCTGTTCGTGACGAAGGGTGGATGTCCCACCATGTGGGCAGTGTGGGCTTCTCTTCTCGGACCTCAGTAGCAATCTCCAGCGGAATATCCGCTGGACCAGCCGGTCCACTGTCTTGGTCACTCTCAGTCGAGAAGGGCTCGGAGCCGGTGTTGTCCCCACCTGCGCCACCCCGTGAGGGTGTTTGTCATCATTATCTTGTTATGAGCGTTGGAAAAGTTTGTTTTAGGGGGTTTGACGCCTAAAAGCGACTCAGGCTATGAGAGACGCCGTAGTGGAGGGCTCCGGAAATTTCGACCACCTGGGGTTCTTTAACGTGCACTGACATAGCACAGCGCATAGCACTGACATAGCACTGGCATAGCATAGCACTGACATAGCGTAGGAAAGGTTAAGCGGATTCAAGTGAATTTCAGTACATGGTAGGGCACCTCACCACACCTTGCCGCTCGTAATTGCGCGACCAACCAACCAAATTTCGTTTCAGCACCGAAAGCTGTAACTGTACTCTTTGACTCGACATTTCAAAAGTTTCTGCACTCGCTAGCAAAGAGCCTATAGTGCGAAACAAAGAAAAAATACTTCAGTAACGCTTGCGGTCTAGATGCATGATATCCTCAAAGTTTAAAAAAAGTCTAACTTATTGGATGCTATGATGCCAGGAGGGCGTAGCAATATATTTGTTGTCCTTTTGTGAATTGTACTGCATTTTTTTATTAGTTTTAAAACTCTTGTATACTTCCCCGAGCTATCAAAATGGCAGTTCCTATGGACCGCGACCGAGATGATAGGCAGTGGTCATCACGTACAAAAATTTCTTTGAACGGTCTATAGACTGTCCATAGACTTATGTCTATAAAGCTTATAGATTATATACAAACCCTAGAGAACAGTCTATAGGCAATACAAGTCATATAGACAGTCTATAGACAATCTATAGATTTATGACCATACACTTTTAGTAGACTCTTGTCTCTAGACAGTCTATAGACTACATGAACAGACAAAAAGAAATATCTATTGGAATGAAATAGAGTCTACAAGAAGACTATAGACTGTCTATGGACCATTTTTATAAGGAAGCTCACCGCCGCTGCTAGCTGCCATCGCAACGACGAGCGACGCGACCAGTCCGACCAGGCCAATGAAGAGCACGAAGAAGACTACGGCCACAATGTCTCTCCTCGAGCTCCTGCAGAGATCGCGACAAGCGTTAAAGTGCCACGTTGCTCAGAAATGCTGCCTGAAAACAGCGGATGACTCGAAATTATTCCGGAGCCCTCCACTACGGCACCTATTCTTCCTTTCTTTCACTCCCTCCTTTATCCCTTCCCTTACGGCGCGGTTCAGGTGTCCAAAGATATATGAGGCAGATACTGCGCCATTTCCTTTCCCCGAAAAACCAATTATTATTATTATTATTATTATTATTATTATTATTATTATTAATATTATTATTATTATTATTATTATTATCAACCACCCAGAACGCAACCGTAGATTCCATTGCGAAAGTTGCATTTCGTTTTGGTGATTCCTACCGTGTTAAGTTTCCAGGCTATCGAAGTAAGTGGTTATCAAGGACAATTTCATTTTGCGCATTATTTCTAACAAACTCGTTTAAAGCCAACTTTGCCTTTCGAGGGAACATTCTGTCTCAAACATCTTCAGTCTGAGATAAGGAGGTTCGAATGCTGCGTAGCCTTCATGAATTCATGAATTCATGCTACTTCATCAATTCGTGCTTTTTTCAGGAGCTGAATCTAGTAGCGACATGTAATCATTGAAGTGTTCAGTTTCCTTCCCCAGTGCCAAGTACGCCTGCTTAACATTAGAAATTTGCGCTTTATAGCAAGTTGCTCTAATAACTCATGGTGCATAATAACTTCGAGAAACGAGTTTTTTTTTCTCCCGTTATCATAAAGGCTCACACATGACATTACACATAATTTGAAGGGTGCGCGTTCTCTTATATCACTGCACAGGGGTGACCTCTTCAAGTATATGTAATTGTCACCGCGGCGTACTTAATAAGTGATGACCCATGACAGGATGTCGAGTGCGCAAAACATTTTTGCACATGACCCCGGCCACAGCCAGTTATCTGGAAAGAACGCACCCTGCTGATTCGACGCGAATAAAACGAGACTTACCTGTCTTCATGTACTGAAAATGAAATACAAGAATGTGTGATTTCTTGAAAAGGAATAGGAGAGTTCTATAATCTCGCGGGGAGCTCAGCCGCGCTGATAGGAATTAATCAAACACAGGTTCATCGAGTGTGCCTTTTCGCAGAAGACGATAGGCGCTAGAAAGTAGCATCAACTCTAAACCAGAAGTTGTATTAATTTATCGCAGTTTACAGGAGCGAAACGGCGCTTTGAGGCGCTGCAGTACCGATGTTTACGGTGACGGAGGGACGCCAGAGTTTTTACCGCCACTTTGCTTGAGAAGGGAGGACACTCAGGCCTGGGACTTGGCTGGAACGCTTTCGTGAAATTCTTGTTCTTTCTATTTCAGAGGGAAGGAGGTGCCTAGTGGAGCTACTTTTTCGGATGCAACAAGATCTGACTTTAATGCTATTGTTCTTACGTGTTTCCTCATGATGCCCTGTGCTTGGAATCCCTGAAGAAAAAAAAACCGAAATTTCTTTCAAAACATCCGCCAAATGTATACTTCGTCCAACAAGGTATGGTCTGCTCTGAAGGTGCTTTTATCAGTGCTCGCGTAATGAACAACTTTGTCAAAGACTGCGCCGACAGTGGCATGCACATTTCATGTGAGACATATCGGCGTGTGTATACATAATGGTGGCTTAAAAACTTACCTTCTAATTTATACAAGGGTTTCGAGTCAGCATCGGTGAGGATTACAGCAGCCCCGAATTCGCTTCCTGAGAGGACAAGTTGCAAAGCGTATTAAAACAAAAGATAGGCTGAAGTTCTGATATCAGTGATATTGCCCCCTGCATAACGCAAAAGTTTGCAAAACAACTCATAAAAGAACATCATAGAAATTCCGAATGCACTCACCCATAGTCAGGCCTACTTTAAAACCTTCTTCCTGATGGCACCGAACTCGCTCGTAAGCAAGACTCCTATATGTGAGCGATCTGGATCAGAAGCTGAAAATTGAAAAGAAATAAGGCAATGACGTGAAATTGAAATGGATAAAGTGTACTTAAGCCTGAAGTTGGGCGACACCAACGCCAAGATCACGTCTTCAAATACGTGTGTGCGACCAGTCAGCAAATTCTCGGTGATGGCATAATTTAGTTCGAATTTGGGACTGCTCGGGTAACTTGAAAGTTGTTTGAGAACTAGCTGTGGACAACCCATACCTCCAGTCTGCTAGGGGGCGTATGATTATATGTGATGAGATCACTCTGCACTATAGGAACACCGGCATCAAACATCCCGCGATGCATAAACTCTGCACAGCAAGTGTCCTGGCTACACCTCTACACCCACACTTCCCCACACCCCTTGCGGGAGAGTCCGTCCTCTCCCGCAATTACCCCACCCACTACTCTCCGTCATGCCGACTACGCCACGACGTAGTGGAAGAAACAAGAGACGACACGAGCGCTGATGAATCCGTTCCAACTTGCCCATATTTCTGTTCTCGTATGCCACTACCCGTCAACCTCACTCTCCCACATTCATCGCTCTAGCCACGCGGACGTCCCCACTAGGCCTGCTGCAGCAGTCTAAATCCGATGGCCGGGAGGCGGAACTGCTCAGCTCCGACCGGTCGTGACAAGAGCCCTGGAGGCCGTCGGGCGCCATCGAATCCCGGCCATCTAGTGCACCAGGGTAACCAACCTTGCCTGGGTGACATCACGTGGCTTACTTCTAATCAAGTGAGAAGGTCTGAGAAGTAGAGTCTACTCACAGGATGAAGCTGGACCTGAGGGCTGCCTGATGGAGAAGACGTCACAGGCAAGGGATAGTGCGGGACAGAGCCAGGCACGTCGTGTCGACCTCGGGCTTCTTCTTTCTTTCCGCGTGCTCGCGAGCACGTGACTCTGCGCCAACAGCGATCACAGCTCCACCCAAGACGAGAACGACGAAAAACGTTTGGAAGATTTGCTTGGACGATTTGGACGGATATGTATGAAGATCCAATGAAGTGGACAGCATGTAAACATAAAGGGCGTCCTGCGAACAGGCGATTGCCACCTGGACGGTTCTGAACGGCTGTTTCCTGTGGTGCCTGTGGTTTTCTGGTGGTGTCTGCGTGCTAATCTCTGGTGAGGCCGTTCTGCGTGGGGGATTTGGCCAGGTCTAAGGTTAAGTCTGTAGGCGCGGTTAATGTGCACTTGAGGGAGCGTTTGGCTCAGGTATGTCGCTGACCTCTATGGGCGGAGGGTCGGCAGCCTGGTTTGCCAGCCTGCCCACCCAAAGCTTGCCGCTGGACCTTTTTAGGAAAAATGGAATTGACGTCATCCCTGTGGCGCTCGTACCGATCGGTGAAGGAATGATCAAGATGAAAGCTTCTAATGTTCTTCAGGAGGAGCTGAGGTCTCTCACTATCCACCACCTCCAGATCTCTGAGGTGCGACCGTTCGGCCGTTGAGGCATTGTTTTCAAGTCCCTTGACATTGCTTGCGTTACAGGCCTGCTACAGTGCAAACTTTTTCAGTCATTAGCGGTGAAAGCATTCATCCCTGAACAGCTGCTCCAAAGGTATTGCTCCTGGAGTGGACCGAGCATCTTCCCCACAGGAAATACTGGAGGAGTTTCAGGATGCAGGTTTGGGGGTTCTTTCTGTCTACCGGTGCAGTAGAGAATTAAATGGTGTGCGTGTAGCGACAGAATCAGTTATAACTACTTTTGCTGGCTCCTCCTGTCCTCCTGAACTCAAGGTCTGGCCAATAGTTTATCGTGTGGATCCTCTACAACCCCGTCCACTTCAATGCAACAACTGTTGGCGGTTCGGTCACAGCGGTAAAGAATGTAAATTGGCGACCCGCTGTCGTGTTTGTGGAGAAGGGCATTCAGATGACAGCTGCTCCTATGATCAGCCCCAGTGTTGCCTCTGCAAGTGTAACCACTAAGCTGGTGATGCCAACTGCTCGAAGCGAGCTGACGAACAAAGCCTGCAAGATATAATTGAAGCGAAGCGATGCTCGAGAGCAGATGCGTATGAAATTCTGGATCGGAAGAATTATACATATGCCAGCCGTGCGCGAAGCTCTGTTGCAGATATAGAGTCAAGTTTGACTACTTCGATAGTGTCCTCAGTAGAACAGGCTCTTTCTGTGGTAGTCGAGCGAATGCTGTGCAACTTCACTGAGGCTTTATCTCAACTTGTTTCAGGCCTGGCTCTGCCTACTCAATCATCTGTTTCGGCGCCGACGCCTGCATCGCTCCTAAATTGTGCTGCTATTACGAGTGACTTCATGTCGCCTCCTGACGCATCCCAAGTCCCGCCTGCCAACAGCGCTCCTGGCAGTGTCTCTCACGTAGATATCTGTAACACGGATGTTGAAATGCTCTGTCCTTCCCAGAAGCGTCGAGCTTCTTCCTCACCCTTGAAGTCAGCTGTTCCGCAAATCAAAGCAAAGAAAGGACCCCCCAAACTAATTCCCCAGACTGATGTGCTGAAGGAGGCTGTTGCTGCCTCTTTCATCAGTCAATAATCATGGTTGGTCGAAAAGTTCTGCAATGGAATTGTCGTTCCGTACCTCCTTCTCTCACGGATCTTGAAATACTTTTTCATAAACATAATCCAGATATTGTGATTTTGCAAGAAACGTGGCTCTCTCCACTTAAATCATTTTCAATGAAAAAGTTCCGTGTTTTCAGGGTAGACCGCATTAATGACAGTGGTGGTGGGTTAATAACTATGATCTCTACAAAAATTTCACCGGGCATCAATCTCCCAGAAAGTTATGCTCCCTGACTGTGAGTTGTTGGCCGTTGGTTGAAATCTTCCTTCTACAGTGCGCCACAGTAACTATTGCTAACGTCTACTTTCCTGTAGGTGTTCACAGGACAGACTGTTTGGATACCTTACTGAGCGGAGCAAACAGCACAGTCATCGCAGGGGATTTTAATTCGCACCACAGTGTCTGGGGTAGTCGCTCTGACTCCTGCGGCCAGCTTCTCTGGTCATAGATGTCTATGAATGCAGTGCGCTGCTGCAATTCCGGAGCAGTAACCTTTATGCGTGGAGTTTCTCGTTCAGACATAGATTTAACATTAGCATCTCGTAGGGTTGGAGTATCTGCATCGTCAACAGCAGACTCGGGTATATCTAGTGACCACTTTCTAATAACCTTTACTATTATGTCCTCTCCTATCAGAAAAGGAGGTACAGCCATGAAATTTGTAAATCACATTATGTATAAAAAATTGATATCTGCCTCGGTTTCCTCCATAGTTAGCTCACATCGAGCAGAAAGAGCTCAGCGGGCAATTTCCTTTCTACAAGATGCTGCTGAGAGCTCTGTATTCTCTGTGTGCGCTACTGCCCCTGCCAGAGAGCCGTCTCTTTGGGGGACGGAGGAGTGTGAGAAAGCTTATCGCCTTAGAAAAGCAGCATGGAAAAGCCTTTCCTATAATCAGAGCCAAGCTAATTGGATAAATTATAACTTCTACTCTGCATCTTTCAAAAGAACTGTTGAAAAAGCAAAGGAGGATTATAATCAAGATTTATACACATATCTCTCTAAACCTCAGAATAAGAAGGCTTTATATAGATTCATGGCGCAGAATAACAACTCTCCGGCCTCCAACCGCATAAAGTCAATGATATTGTCGGGGCATGAAGCTAAGCAACACCTTGAACGTATCGCTCAGGGGCTGGCTTTACGTTTCCAAGTGCAGAAAATGGAACCTTTGCACACTGTCACCCCCAGTCGGACTATCCCGAGGTGGACGTGTCGGAACTCCTCCCAATTGTTTCATCGATGCAGTCTGGTGCCCCGGGATCTGATGGGGTTACTGTGGGCGTGTTAAAGATTTTAGCGCAAGACTTTCCAACTCACCTCCTGGATATTGTTAATGCGTCATTGGAGAACTCTCTGGATTCATTACAGTTGGAAAATTGCGAAAATAATTTTACTTTTGAAAATGCAGGGAATGGATTTCATTTAGACAATATTCGGCCGATTACTTTAACCTCAAATTTAGTGAAGCTAATAAACAGTCGCCTCACAGAGCATGTTCATCACGTTAACGGCCTCAGCTCCGCACAGATTGGCTTTCGTCGCGGTTGTTCCTTAAGGTCCGCGCATGTGGATCTCGAGAGCCGAATACGACTCTCAATGCGCAAGAGAGAAGTTGCTGCCTTGGTGACGCTTGATGTTGCTAAAGCCTATGACAGCGTTGAACACACGGTTCAAATTAACAATCTTGCTCAGCTACATCCGCCGCACTACATCTATGCTTGGATTTGTGAAGTTTTAAAAGATAGATTTTTCTTCTGTACAGACGGATCTTTCTGTTCTAATACCTATGTTCAATCAAGAGGTGTGCCGCAAGGATCTGTTTTGTCTCCACTGCTTTTCAACATATTGGTTCGTGACATACCCATTCATCCAAACATTGCAGTTTATGTATACGCAGATGATATAGCTTTTTTCGCATGAGCAATGGATATTCATGCACTATACGAGTGTTTGCAGGCATACCTGAATGCTATTGAAGTCTGGTTGAACCAAATTAATTTATCACTTAATGTCAGCAAATGTGGCGCGCTGGTATCTCCGCCCGACACTCCTTTGTACATCTCGCTAGTATACCGCTGCACTCCAATTCCGCAGGTGGAGTCGGTTAAATACCTAGGCGTTACTTATGATCATAGCTTGGACTGGCGACACCATATTAAGAATACTGTTATTAAAGGGGAACTTGCTCTGGGCCGGTTGACACGAGTTGGCAATAAAAAGTTTGGCATGCGTCGTGACACGTTACTGTTGCTCTATAAGGCTTATATGAGACCGATTCTGGAATTTGGTTGTGCCTTGTTCTCTGGTAGCGCAAACTACAAGCTGCAGCCATTAGCTTTACTGGAAAGGCGTGCCCTACGGCTATGCCTCGGGCTCCCAAAATCAGCTTCAAACGCTGTCCTTTATATGGAAGCCCGTATCTTCGTTCTCCGCTTCCAACTTCTAACAGTGCGTACTTTCCTCAGGTCCTTTGACCCGGCCCCCGGCGTTCGTAGTCCCATTTTTCTATCCCAACCCCACCTGTTTTATTACTAATCATTGGCCGCGCTATCAGCTTCCGCAAGTTAGGTTCACGCAGAATCTGTTAGCCCCGCTTCAGGTTAATCTGATCTCCTTGCAACAAGTTGCAGATACGCCGGCTGACCCCGTCTTCTATTATGACCATATTTTCCCGTCCCATACGAAACATATGCCCGCAAATATCCTAAATGGTCTCCTTTCTGAACGCCTACAGAATTTTCCTCTTCATACTGTTATCTCCACTGACGCCTCCGGCAGCTGCGGAGAAGGCGGCGGTTGGGATATATTCGCAGGAGCTGGCTTGGGGCTATTCCGTTCGTATCCCAGATTATACTCTTATATTCTTCGCAGAGTTTCTGGACTTTGGTTTGGCTCTTCTCAAACTTCCTAGGCATGTAGCACGGGTTCTTATTCTTGCAGACTGCCTTTCAGTTCTACTCTCTCTCTCCAAAATTCGGGAAAATCTTTATTGAATCGTTCGCTTAGGTTTTTTGTTCCAGCGCACAGTGCGTGAGATCCGCTTTGTCTGGGTACCTGGGCATTCGGGCGTCTATTTTAACGAGGTGGCTGATTTATTGGCAAGGTCAGCTCTCAGCGCTCCTGTAATCTATCTCGTCCCTCACCTCATTCTGTTAGAAACTTCACGTTTCCAGCGCTTCCAACATATTTCAGCCAGCCTGAGTGATTCATTGCTCAATACCGTGGATTTTAGCCACTTAAAGTTCCCATGGAATATCTGGTGGTGTAAATCAAGGCTTTGTGAGGTGTCAATGACGCTTCTGCGATGCAGAATTCCTCACTTAAATTTGTACTTATGCAGGTATTGGTTCGCTGCGACAAACTTTTGTGTATCATGAGGGCAAGTTGAAACAATAGATCATTTTCTCATCTCTTGCCGGCGGTTCGCAGTTCAGAGAAAACAGTATTTGGAGGTCCCTCTTTCGAGGTTAGGACTCCCACTGTCTCTTCCAGTTGTTCTTTCGTTCGGTGCGAGCACAAAGGGATTCCCGTTAAGCAGTGTCTGCGGCTACCTTCATGATTACATAAGTGCAACTGATCGATTACCTTGTTAGCTGTATACAAAATTTTGTCGCATGTCCAAAAATGCTCGATTCTATTCCTGGTAATTCATATTTCTTTAATTCATTTGACTGTTCCAATTTTTATAGTGATTTAGTCTTCTCACGCCTATTTTTCCCCGCGCAAATACCTCATTGGGATTATCTACTGAACCTTGGCCAATCCCCCTGCGTGGGTAAGTGTAATGCTAACTAAGGAGAAGAAGAAGAAGAATATTTGCTTCGACAGCACGGACAGCAGTATAAACAAGAAAGCGGCTCTGAAGTATGACAAAGCTGGTAAAATGCATTTCTTAGCGCATCGGCGACAGTCCATTTATGATCGTCACTAGTGGTTTTTTTTTTCTTGTAGTCACTGCGCCAGGCCATAAATGCACCTTTTTTGACACTCTAGCTTTTACTGCGACAGCTGTTCATGCTATGCTCGCAGTTTCTGCTGCGGCGTATCAACACATTTGGTGCAAAGCGCCACGCCAATTGGTTAGAATGGTGGGCGGGCACGCATGATGTCATTTACAGCGACGCACTGATTGTTCACAATGGCCTGTCATGACACAAGACGTGAAGGTGGCATATAGATTTGCCAGAATGGTTATTACTGACATATCGAAACGCGCAAAAGCCGCAGTGATATCCCTTTACATAGTTGCTAAGCACTCCGACTGGCATCGACTGCCATTCCGATCTATACAAGCTGTCGCTGGAATTCGCATTGCCAAAATTGGATGTGGACGGTCAGTTTATTTATGTGTTGCTTCCGACAGATACCGCGATCTTAGCTACGTGCCACTCCACAAACACGCTGTGACTGCGCGGCGTGTCATATAATTCGCATTCGCTGCTTCAGGTGTCCACCTTCGAATATTCGTACCATAGGAGGGGGGTGGAGATATTTACACGTTGTTGCTGTTGCTGGCTTCTCTTTGAGTGGCGCATACCCATAGTGGCCGTCAGGCTTATTTTTAACCTCAACATCTTTCCATTGGCATGCATAAGTGTGGAGTAAACGTGAACAACGCGAAGTCTGAGATTTTATTGTGTAGCGCCTGTTTGTCAGAAACTTTTAAACTCGGCAGAAATTCATGCAGATCTAAGCGGGCGCACGTGTTATGTGGGGGTGTCCATTTCGTCGCGTCACTGCGCTAATGCCGCTCTACCTTTTTGTTTCGAACATAAGGCACTACCAATCCAGTGCGGAACAATCACGCTCAATGGTAATAGCGTCTACTGTGTTCGAGATTATTCAGGGCGTTTCAGGAGCTTTATTTCAAAAGTGGGCTATTGTGTATACATGGAGCATGAGCGCGAGCAACATGCATTCTGGAGTCCTCCTAGCCGAGTGTAAATCTCCTATCGCTTCCGCCTAGTTTTTCTTTTTTGCGTGTGTAGGCATACGTTCGCCCATTAGTGAGCTCGTATAGCAAGAGTGTTAATTGTTGGTCCGGTTGGTACTGTAGTTGGGACATATTAAGAGAATAACAGCACACCGGCTCCAGACGAAAGAAGAACAACACAGAAGGAAGGGCGGGAAGGAAGAACACGGCGTTGACTCTCACTGTTTATTCAGGGGCAAAATAGTTTTCATATGCTCTCAGACCTGCGCAGGCTCGAACCGTGCAGGTACAAGCACACGTGTTGCAACTATAGCGCAAGGCCCTCGAAAGAAACTTTTTTTTTCCGCTTTATACAATGCAATCAAGAGATCACTAACACAGTGCGGCACAGCATTCTTGATACAGTATACTTCTATTGTCTCTCGAGTGGTTTGCAGCTTGCTTCTGTTGAGCATCTTCACTTAACAAAAGAAGTGCCAGTCTTTTTGGCGAGCTAGCCCTCTATCTTTTCTGCGGCGTCGTCCTCTTGAAAGTACCATTAGCGGAACATGAGAACGCTACACAAAAATCACTGTGGTGAAATCTACTCGACCACTACAGCATGGCCATATGAGGTTTGCGAATTATATTTACTCGACTTCAAAGGAACATTCCTCCGACAGATGCAGTCGGTAACTATGAGTAGTTCAGGTCGCGTGGGCTTAGCACCTGCTGAAAATGGGCACACAATACAAGATGTCTAGTGAATATTTTCGTTGCTTTTGTCGTCTGTCCATTGTTCATCGGTATGCATGCGTCATGAATCACTGGCAGCGGTAGAAACGGCCGAGCGCTGCGCAGCCAGCATTTAGCAGGAGGCCCCCTTAAAGACCGCGCAGAACTGCTTGACGATGTAGAACGGTGCCGTTCCGCATCGGCCCCCACGGTCTCCCAGGTGCACGTCGAACAGAAGCCACGACAAGTTGTCACGGAAAGGTCCGTAGCGTTGTTCGGCTTGGGTGAACTGCGCGCAAACCAGACGTTCGGTTAGGTGCTACGCTGTGTGCACACACTCCTTGATTAGTATCAAGGAGCTGGGACCAATCGACTGATGCGTAATGACAAGCGGTACTGGTTTTATCGCCTCTGCGCAAACGATATATTGGCAACGAACACTTCGCGTGCATGGTTGCGTACGCTGGGCAAAGATATGGTTTTAAACGGCAGCAGAGACCTTAAAGCTGAATCGAGGGTCACCTTTAATCCGTATACTTTCCTTCCCCTGATGCCGTAGGTGTATTGATATTATCCTTTCGTAACCCGCATTCATTCATCATCATCATAAGCCTGACTACGCCCACTGCAGGGCAAAGGCCTCTCCCATTTATTATCCTTGAGGATTGAAGGAGAGAAAACACTACCTAAATAAACGAACTATGACGTCCTGAATCAAGGCATGTGACGGTCAATGTGGAAGGACATTCTATCAAATGTCCTTAAGGGTAACGGAGTGGATTCCAAGTGAAGGCAAGCGTGGCAGGGGGCGGCAGAAAGTAAGGTGGGCGGATGAGATTAAGTTTGCGGGCATACGGGGGGCGCAGCTGGCAAAGGACAGGGTTAATCGGAGAGACAGGGGAGAGGCCTTTGCCCTGCAGAGGGCGTAGTCAGGCTGATAACGATGATGATGGCAATACTGCAAGCCGTAAAGGCCCAAGCACGAGTGGGATGTCGCAGAGTGCACCATCATTACACAGTGCCAAATGTAGGGTTCTCGTGTGGGTATATTCTCGTAGTTTGCAGCGCCGACCCCAGCACCTGCCGCGGATCAGTCACGGCGACGAAACTTCGCACTTCAGCGGATGATGACTCCACGCACTGAACGAAATATAGTGCAGCGCAAAGAGCATTAAAACTTGTTATTCCTTACAAGGCAAACGAGTTGAGCCTGGTAAGGTGAAAGCTCATCCTAAACGGCGCGTGTCAGAGTCAGCAGTGTCGCATTGGCGCATGAGCTCTTGTTGAGCCGTTAAAAAGGGCCAATCTGACGCCGCACCAGCGAAGGGAGTAGGACGTGAGCCTTGGCTGGAAGTTGGATGAGCAGCGCCGGCTTCCTTTTCGTTTTGCGCTTCGAGAGCGAGAAATATGTAACGATGCCTCGCCATCTGGATATCCCAAAGGTAAGATGAGGCTCGCTAAGAGCAGCGCTGATTCTTCAGAACCACACTGGTGTGAGTGAATACTCGGCACATTCGCATACGTTTGAGCGTCACCGCCATCTAGAACGAAACCATTCACTTAACGGCGTTGTCAGCAGATTATCCGCTTAACCCTTCCAGACGCTTTGTACACAGTTGGGTACACAGCGAACTCACAGCTTTGCCTGGGAGTGTGCTGCACTTTAGGAGTGATTTCAGTGTTGCAGTCAAATTTAGCATCATTCTTGCCAGAAATAAGCTGGTTTTTGAACCGTACAGAAAAAGCAAGCAAATAATATTTCACTAAGCAGTAAGCTGGGTAGCATGTCATCCGCCATTTTTATGCATAAAGATTTTGCTGCCAGTAATACAATGTATTGTTTTTGCTCAATGTCGACAGTAATGAGCACCTTGAAAACAAAGTGAATTTATGATCCCTCAGGGGCTTATTTGACAAATCTGGGTATTGTCATATTACTATTTCTAAACAATCTGACACTCTATGTGGAATTTAGTACATCCTTGTAAAAACTTGGCTGCTTGGCACTAATTTATTACCGTTCTCGATGCCTGGATCTACTGTTAAGGTGGAAGAATTGTTTTTGAGCAATAACAAAAAATGGTACTGGAAAAAACTAGTATTCTTCGGCAAGCCACTGCAGCGTGGTACCCGAGCCCTGATACTGCACGTAACTGTGTTGAGACGTGTGCGATCCCATCGACCATACACACAGGCTGGCATGAAAACATTTGACAGGCGCTTTGATTGATATTGGCACGATGTTACCTTGGGATAGACTGAAAAATCTATCGCAAGGTGACCTTGTTTCTTGGTAGGTGTTGCACATAACTAAGCGATTTTCTCCGCGATGTGGCGCCTGTTTTCGTTCTGATCGCATTCTTAGGACTTGCTGTGAAGCCCATTCCATTTAGTAAAAGGCAAGGCGGACAGGATGGCGAAATTATTGGCATACGAAAATTCTAAATGAATACATATAGATACCTATTAGAAAAAGTAAGACTAATTTTTTAGCTGGTTGGAATAAATAATTTGGGAATTAACCATAATGGTGGATGTACAGCGCCACGAAATTTCCGCTGCAGTCAGCACTTGTCATAACGAAGCTTATGAGGAGCCACAATTTCTTCCAAGACCGATGAACCGGCTCTATCTGCAGACATTCTTCTCTGCATTAAATAAATGGAGTGCATTACTCAGAGCAGATCAACCTAGGCTGATGCCGATTGGGGACTCGAGGTACGCGTACAGGGTTAGATTTGAACACGCATGATCATTCACGCATTAAACTTATCGGAGTGTCTAGCGTTCCGTTCCATCCAGACGTAGCATTTACTGGCCTTAAGTTCTTTTTGTATCAACCCCTGGTGATGGATGTCCCATCGTGTTTTATCATACTAGTACCAGTACATAACATCACAGTGATCACAACGAGTACGATAGTATATTGCTGCGTGGGTTGTTTGGTTCCGTTTGTTTCTAAAGCAGTTAAATTGGTTAAGTTAGGCTAGGTTCGCTGTCATTAGAACTCGTGTGGCTGTAGCTGTTATTTCTAGATAAATTCCAAGAGCAGTTAATTTTTTTCAGAATGCCTAGCGTTCCACCTAGACGGAACAATATTACTGCTGTTAGAGTTCTGTCCTGAAGTACCAGTGCATGCCACCATGAAACATACAAATATTTGCTACTTTGTGGTTTTGTTTTGTAAAGTTTGGTTTGTTGTTACAAGGAAACATAAGTGAGAGTCATTATTTTGTCTGGACGTAACTTAGCGATTTTTTTAATCCTGGACGGAATTCCAGTAGCAGTTGTTCCGTGTGGACAGAACTCTAGCCACAGCCTAAACTTATAGAACAATGTCATACAACACTGTGTGCCACTTAAAAAAAAAGGCAATGAAATGGCTCTTCACCGAAATGATTCCTCACACAGACTACTTGAAAAATGATAATAATTTCCTAAAACAACATAAGATTAATCTTTTTTAGATGCTCATTTTTATGGCAGTTATGTTTTATTCACGGCGCTCATTAGGTTAAGACCGATTTGCAAACCTCGCTGTAACCCAACCTCGCTTTCATTTTTGCTTATATAATAAAAGACCTTGCTCAACAGGACATGCTGGACACCATTTGAACTGACCTTGGTTACAACTGTGTGGTTGAACTCGGATAAGACGACGTCTCTTTTAGAGGTGGCGTTTAGGAACGCACCGACAACCTCGAGGGAAGGGCCGAGTGACTGCCTCGATGCGTCGAAAGCGCCCGGATCCAAAGCGCAAACCTGCAACGATAAGTGAGACGTAAAGCACTCATCATCCAGACGCTCCAACGAAGCATTCACTTGCCAGGCTCAAAGATACGCGCGACAGCGATGATGTGAAAATCTAGGACACGGGAAGTGCGTACTTTTGTTCACTCCTCACAAATTAAGCTTGAAGCTCTCCGCACACTCACAAAAGTTTTTAGACAGTCTATAGACTGTCCACAGACTTCGGTCTATTAACTCTGTATACTCTCTATAGACAAACCCTAGAGAACAGTCTATAGGCAATACAAATCCCATAGACAGTCAACAGATTTATCTCCATGCAGTTTTAGGACGACTTCTGACTATAGACAGTCTATAGACTACGAATAGACCAAAAGAGATCTATAGGAACGAAATAGAGTGTACAAGAAGTCTATAGACTGTCATACGTATGCGTATGCGGACTTCAACACTTGTACGTTGGTATGTATGGTCATTTGTTTGCCGATGATGATGATGATAATGCATCTTCATGGCGCAAGAATATCTGTGGCCCAAGAGCGCCATGACACAAGGTTTTTTTTCTACTCAAGGAGAGATCAAAAACCCATTACCCAAGAAATTCGCCCTAGTGAAGCCGAGCACCAGGCAGTGGAATGTTTGTACACTTGTATCACCGGAGGGAGCCGGACTGCGCTGGAGATCGAACCCCGCACCTCCCGCATGCGAGGTGGCAAGCTCAAACGACTAAGCCACCGCTGCGGTGTGTGCCCATGAGTGAGCGAGCGGCGGGTAAATCTCGGAACAAATAGAGCAATGTTCTTTCGCTGTAATCACGGACATTATATTATGATATTGGCAAATTGAAGAAAACAAATTTGTATTTCTCTTTTTGCACGGTGGAGGCCTGCGAATTTCTAACGCAGCGAAAGAACTTTTTTATAATCAAACGTAATTCTTGATTTTACAGTGTATTGTTCATAGCTCTTTAAAAGCCATAATTGAGGAGAAATTACGTGAAATAAACTTGTTTTACTCATTGCCGCCGTTATATCTGAAAGATAACAGCTAACTATATTATAGTTAAACACTGCTCACCGGCCGCGCGAGTGGTGGGCGGTACGCCATCGCCACACGCGCTTGTATGCAGAGATTCCTCGTGACCACATCTCGAAGGTTGGACTATATCACCCTACCATTTAAACCTTGCAGTCGTCACTCCGTTCTTCGTGTCTCGGCTAATATCCTGCTCTAGCTGCTTGAAAGCGCAGGTTCAGAAAGCTTGTTCCTAAATACTGATAAATTAGCTTATGTTGGTTTGGTGCTCTGCCGTTTTTAAGAATTACTTGGTGTTACCGCGTGTGCCCATCACCTGTATTTTACATTTGCCTTATGAAATCTCCCTTTGCGCCTTTAAGGGTAGAATCAACAACAATGGCAGTGATGATGCCGATGAAAAGAGTAAAAGGAAATGAGGAGTCAAGACTATCTCACTAATATATTCGGTCTCAAAATTATTCAGCACTTAAGAGGAACCTATTCCCCCGCCCCCCCCCCGTCTACCCCACGAAATACAACTCACAGAGAACATGTGTCACTCCTGCGACCAAATGCAAACGCAGGTCCTTGCATACGAAGCTCTGAACCACAACGTAATTTACGGTTCTTTGCCCAGCAAACACCTAACAAGTAAATTTAGCAACAAGCTATCCTCCTCTTCGCATACTTTGTGAATTGTACAAAAAATATGAAAATTGCGAAAATTAAGAAAAGAAAAACTCTTCGTGCCTTGGGACACGAGTGTCTGACTTAACGGAGAAGATTAGCAGCCAAAATTCGTTGCGTTAGACACATCAATCCAGTATCAAAACTGCATCGAGTCTAATACCAACAAAACAATAGCCCTAGATATATTTTATAACGACACAGCTGTCAAAGCATCTCTCAAGTAAAAAGAATAAACGTTGCTAGTGACTGGCTACACATCCACCCAGTTCAAACGATAGTGGTAGCGCAAGTGCCGACCGATCACTGATTTGTTGCGTTAAACACGTTAAGCAAGCATCAAAACTGCATCGAATCTAAAAGCAACAAAACAATAACCCTGCATATATAGATCCTCATAACAACTCAGCTGTCAAAATATCTCTCAAGTAAAAAAAATTGATAGTGACCGGCTCCATAGCGCCGATTTCGATGATGGTGATAGCACAAGTGCCGGAACAATCACGCGTTCTTGTTTTCGACTAGATTAAACTGCAGCCTGTTACTAGCTGGCGTTCAGCTGCTGTTTCGACTTCATCGCCGATGAGCCATGCGACGATATAAGAGCCGTGACTATGTCCAGAAAGCAGCGGCATTGGCAATCCGTAGAGAGCTCACCACGTCCTGGCTCGTGATTCCGGAGCTGACGCACGGGGCGTAGGCGATGCTCCTGACATCTGCAGCGTCCGATTTCAGCACGTAGACCAGTGCGCCTAGCTCGAACGAGAGGCCCACCAACACCAGCGGGTTTTGGTACCGGTAGCCGGCGCGTATGATCTTCGAGTGCAGTAGCTGTGTGGTCGGTGCAAACTAGGATTAGCCCCCAGCACTCGCCGCGGCGGCTCAGTGGTTAGGGCGCTCGGCTACTGATCCGGAGTTCCCGGGCTCGAACCCGACCGCGGCGGCAGCGTTTTTATGGAGGCAAAACGCTAAGGCGCCCGTGTGCTGTGCGATGTCAGCGCACGTCAAATATCCACAGGTGGTCGGAATTATTCCGGAGCCCTCCACTACGGCACCTCTTTCTTCCTTTCTTCTTTCACTCCCTCCTTTATCCTTTCTCTTACGGCGCGGTTCAGGTGTTCAACGATATATGAGACAGATACTGCGCCATTTCCTTTCCCCCAAAACAGTTATTATTATTATTATCATTATTAACCTAGCACTCATCTACGGGGCTAGCAGACGCTAACGAAAAGGGCTCAGCTTAAGTTAAGGACAACGCAGCTAGCTATAGAAAGAAAAATGATAGGTGTAACGTTAGGAGACCGGAACCGGGTAGAGTGGGTGAGGAAACAAACGCGGGTTAATGATATCCTAGTCGAAATCAAGAGGAAATACAAGGCTGCCGTCGGGTGATTTGCGGATATATTGATTGCTATAGTGAAATCTTACATTATATGAAAAAATAAATTGCGTTCCTAAAAGCTTTCCCGCACAAATGCTTTTGTCCGGAACTGCTGGGTATAGAGTGGGACGAAAATCATTGTACTCAAGTGATGGAAACGACGGAGGTGCTAATATAATACCGCAACCAGACAATGACTGGGAGGGCATGAGCCAGATTGATAGGAGGAAACCAAGTGTGCAATAGACCAAGAAATCATCGAACATTTTAGTTCGTCGATGCAACGACGTCGCCTTCCGTAAGAAAGATTTCAGGCGCTGCATTAAAAATTTCATTTCTCCGATGCTTACTGCAACGCGCAGTGACGATGGAACCTGTTATAGCTACTATTTGAGTATGAGCCTGAATTCGTCATCGAACTGCGTGTTGTGGGAGTAAGACCTCCTGAAGGCCTCGGGGCATATTGCAAATTATAAGCGAAACTAATGTCGACGGGAAGATGTGCTTTCGGTGAATGATGGAGGTGTGAAGATAAGTTAGTGACGCCAAAAATTAAGAAAGTTAATTTGAAAGTCTGCCAGAACAAGACGATTTACAGTTGAAAACATTCGTCCTGGGTGCAATTTGCACAGACACCTACACACCGATTAGGGGGTGCCTGGTGTACATTCTCATGTTCGCTACAGCAGGATGACGAGGAACGGGGGGTAAACTGAAACTCGAGGGACACTTAAGCACCGCCTAAATGGTATGACGGAAAAGCGTTAATGGATCCGTTCAGCGGGCTCCTCTTGCATATTGCTTCGCACACACGGACACTATTCTTTTTACTCATTAATTTTTTTTACTAATGCGAAAGCATTTCTAAGCTATGTCGACTGGGTCGTGTCACCAAAGCGTGTCACCAAAACGTGTCCGCAGCGATTCGGAAGTCCTCAAAAAAAGGTAACATTAAACGAATGGTTGCGATCAATATAGACGATGTGTGGATGATGAGCAAAAACTTTGATGTCAGTGGGATGATTAGTTAATTATTTAGAGCCAATAATGTCAAAAAACGTCGAAACAGTGCGGACATTGATACGGTGAGTGGACGGGAAAACAGCCGTGGACGGCAAAATAATGAAAAATAGGCAAAGAAGTGAAAATAAAGTTTGAAATTGATTGAAATGTGTTTTATGAGGAAAAATTAATCGAACAAGAAGTTTTATTGACAGATTAATTAGTTAATTAGAAGCAAACGTCAATGGACTCAAACAGGGGCAACGCACGCCAAAGCACGGCCAACTACGGCTGTTTCTGCGCTGAACGGAACCCTGAACACTATCGCGTTAAATGTATACTTGAAAACATGCGGAGTGGAACCTACCAGGCTGGGGGAACTGTTGTGCCTGTGCTCTAGTGCACACGGTGGCGCGGCGAGGCAGTCAACCTGGTATGCCATCCATCCAGTGGAGGAGACAGCGATCACTGTGTCCACCTTCAAGAAGCTGCGATAAGAGCGCGCAAACGGTCATTTCTTAAGCGGGACACTTTTTATTTTTATTTTTATTTATTGATACTGTCAGCCGTAAGGCCGTTACAGGGTGATGCATACAACTCAAGAAGTACACACAGCCACAAGTACAAAATTTATACAAACTTATATGAAATCATCTTGCCAGCAGATAAAGCCACAAATGCGTCAGATAGGTAAGTGTTCATAAAAATACGCTCGGTTTCAGACCACCGAGGATCGGAACCGCAGGTAAAGAACATAATGAATGACATCAATGGCAAGTGGTTTCTATAGGCTTAAATAACAGGACAGATCTAAGTTTCAAACTTGTGTAGATTGTCTGCTTGTAAAATGTCCTGAGGCAAGGAATTCCATTCAGCTATGGTTCTGGGGAAGAAGGAGTATTTAAAGGAATTGATTCGGGCCGTCATGGGTGTAACCTGATCTTTGTGAGATCTCACAGCTCTAGAGGCACCCTGTTTCAAGTAGATGCAACTCCGCATAAACGTAGTTAAATACCAAAAGAAAAAATACAACATCCCGGAATCCAGATAGCTATAATCTTTTCAGCCCCATCCAAACACGAACTACTAGGAACGAGAAAGTGCTGCAATTTTTTGATTAGTGAATAGAATAACCCCCTTTTCACTACGCTGATTGCATCAAATACTGCACATTCGATATTATTCGAATCGAGTGAAACATGTCTTTGTCTTCTCGTATAGTGTTCGATTAATTGGCACGGAGGTCGAGAAAGGCTCGCAGTAGTTTTTTTCCACGACGTTTTTTTTTTAAAAAAAATGGCTGTGGTTTAGCTCTGGTTAAACCTGGAGTGACGCGATAGCTACAGCTGGCCGAGTGGAACTCGCTCAGTCGAATTGCAAAGTCAGTCTTTCGCCACTCCGTTCCGCTGGGCGTTCCTTCTTTATCTTCGTCCCTGGACGTGGATTCACACTCTCCACCTCCTCCACTCCCCCCATTCGATTTCGCCAGCGCGCCGCGCCGCCGGCAGCTGCTCCGCACCACGTGACCAACCACGTGACGGCGCTGCCACGCCGTGGCGGCGCCGCCACGCTGAAGGCTCGAAATGCTAGCGTAATTTAGCTATCGCTGCAAAACAGGGTCAACTGCGACGCCGCAATATATGCAGCCGTGATCGATATACGCAGGATGGAGGGTTCAGCTCCGCGAAGCGGTCATATTCGTGTTGCGGCGTTCATAATACTCATACAACGCCTTCAAAACTGGGCGACGCGGCTGTGCTCTCATTACACTCATCAACTGATGTGGCGCGAACTTATTCGCTGTCATCATCAGTATCAAATGAGAATTTTCCTATAAGGACGACATGTCGGCTAAAGAGGTAATATGTTTACGTAGTGTTACCAGTAGAACCGCGAATGGAGATCATTTTTGTGTCTTATGACAGCTATAAGTGTCATACCGCAACGACGCCGCTGCATTGTTTCAAACAATATTTGAACAAATATTTATCCAAGTTGGCGTGCACGAAAATATTCCATTCATATTCAATTTGGTTCTCTGACAATTCGATCCGTATCATAGGTACGATGCTTATTAATACTATTCGAACTCGACTCCGTACCTTTTTTTAAATTTTTTTAAATTGGTTTTGGGGAAAGGAAATGGCGCAGTATCTGTCTCATATATCGTTGGACACCTGAACCGCGCCGTAAGGGAAGGGATAAAGGAGGGAGTGAAAGAAAAAAGGAAGAAGAGGTGCCGTAGTGGAGGGCTCCGGAATAATTTCGACCACCTGGGGATCTTTAACGCGCACTGATATCGCACAGCACACGGGCGCCTTAGCGTTTTTTCTTGGTGGAGTATTGATATTTGCTTGGTGGAGTATTGATATTTGATTCGCAATTGAAAAAGTACTATTTCCACACCTTCGAAAATAAGACATAAAAGCCAAAGATCTACTCTTTTGCTTCACCACAATTCATTTCTTCCGATGTGCCATCGTATGTTAGGAAAAGTACCACTCCTAGAACTTAACTCCTAGAACATTACTACCTTCTTCCCAATTTCATAAGCTAGCTTAAAAGTAGTTATCGTAAGCTGCCTACAATGGCGGCTTTCAGTCTTCTCATTAATAAACAAGGGCCAGCGTTTTGCAATACACCGCCAAATCTGTATGATCTGAGCAGGCTTCGTGTGCAAAATATATTCTCTGGAAACTACCAGAAGCCATGACGCAAATACACACAGACTCACTTGACCGCTCTGATAATGGCCGCCCTGTAAAAGCGGTAAGCATCTCTGGCGTAATGGTTGGATGCGATAGCGATGATGGTCTTCCTTGTAGGGTCGTTTCCTTGGATCTCCTTGAATTTCTGCATGAACATAAAATATTCGAGCGGACACTTAGGCTCGGCCTTTTAAGGCTATGACGTCATAGATTCAATGGGATTATTTATTTATTTATTCATTTATTTATTCAACAATACTGTAAACCCTCATGCGAGGGTCCATACAAAGAGGGTATGACAACTTCATAGAATAAGAGCATTATTTAAAAGCACTGAATACATCAGCACGAAACGGTGCATTCAGTCAAGCATCAAATGGCACTTTAAAGCAGATGGTTATCCAGAGATCATTCGAATTCATGCAGATCACTCTGTTCCACAACACTCATTGGCAAGTCATTCCACATTTCAGTTACATGGGGGAAGAAGCATTGTCTGAAAGTTTCACTACAGTCGAAGTACGGCTGAATTATCCGACTATGATTTGTTCTAGAACTCTGTTGTTCATATGTTCATATATGCAGAATTGCAGACTCTCTACTTAAAATTCACAGATCACTGAGGGTCCTCAGACCACTCCTGGCGCAGTGGTGCAGCGGTTAAGCGACGTGCCATGCCCTGCCATGGTTGGCGCTGCCATGGGTGGGACTAATTTTGAGACCTGGGTCCGTTGCGGTGGCTCAGTGGTTATGGCGCTCGGCTGCTGACCCGAAAGATGCGGGTTCGATCCCGGCCGCGGCGGTCGAATTTCGGTGGAGGCGAAACTCTAGAGGTCCGTGTAATGTGCGATGTTATCGCACGTAAAGAACCCCAGGTGGTCGAAATTTCCGGAGCCCTTCACTACGGCGTCCCTCATAGCCTGAGTCGCTTTGGGACGTTAACTCCCGTAAACCACAATTGTGAGACCCAGGTTGCTCTTTCCGAGCAACCACTCACGACCAATCTATAATCTAACTGCTACCTGCTACGGTGCGCAGGTTGTGATGACGCCTCAAGGTTGTGTGACCTGGGTGGCTCACCTGCCTCCTAGGTTGCTTCCCTGGGAATTTTTCGCGGAGAAAAGTGGTAGGGGTTTAACGTAGGTAAACTTAGTACACATGCGAAAGCAGGGGACACTTAAGCTCAGCCTTAAAGGCTTTAGTGGGTTAATGCCCATATATGGACATTATCTACTTAAGAGGGAGGTGGCTCTTTCTATTGCAGCTGCCGGTAGAGATCGTGCGACCCATGTTGGTCTTCCCGAGAAACATCTCGCGACCAAACATTAACTACCACCTGCCTCCCTTTGCTGCAGCTGGCGCGACGCTTCTCTGAACTTACCCTGGCGAGACGCTCCTCCGAACTTACCCGAGCTTAGAGGCGCCACACACACCCCCACACGCCACACACAGCACGCACACACACACACACACGACGACAGCGACACACTCGCGCGCACACACACACACACGCACACCACACGCACACACGCACGCACGCACGCACACACACAGCACGCACACATCACACACACACACACACACGACGACACACACAGCACACGACACACACACACACGCACGCACGCACGCACACACGCACGCACACACACACACACACACGCACACACGACGCACACACACACACACCACACACACACACACACACACGCACACCACACACGCACACACGCACACACACACACACACACGCACACGACCACACCCGCAAACACACCACACACACACACACACACACACACACACACACCACACACACACACGCGCACACACACACACACACACGCACACCCACACACACACACACACACACACACGCACACACACACACACACACACACACACACACACACACACACACACACACACACACACACACACACACACACACACACACACACACACACACACACACACACACACACACACACACACACACGCACACACACACACACGCACACACACGCACACACACGACGCACACGCACGCAACACACACACACACGCACACGCACGCACACGAGAGAGAGAAAGGACAGGGCGCTCTGTCCCGTTCTCTTCTCTGGTATGTGTGTGTGGTTTTTGCCGCCCTTAATATACAACGATCAATTACCCGAGCTTACCGGAGTAAGCTCAGGTTAATTCGGAGCCCATGAGAAGGCAAAGATTCTTGCTCGGGGTTGGTACGTCTGGAATAGTGCTTTCGCACTAAAGTGCACATTGCTATCACTCTGCTTTCACGGTGTGAGACTAGGCTTCAAAATGCCCCGATTAACCGACGCCTGCCAAAGCGCGGGGGGAACCGCCAACGACGAACCTTCCTCTACTGCCCCACTTGCCTATGACCAGCGCCTGGCGAGATCTCCGTGCCTCCGTGGTGAGCGGGAATCGCTGCCCATTGAAGCACGGTGGTCAAAAGCAACACCGAGCAGTGCCTTCTCAAGCCAGGCAAGGTTCATGCACTCACGGAGCAGGGCACTCCGCGATGCACCGTAGCCCGATCAGGGAACGGTTATCGCTTCTCCCCCTACCGGAGCCCACAGACACCTGCTCTTAGCTGCTAGCCCCTCCATGCTTGCCTTCTTTTTTTTTAATTTACATACCACCTCGCGGGCATTGCATGGGGGGGGGGGGGACAAACAGAACGGAAACTTGCAAATTTTAACATATTCATACAGACGCACTTGAACGCAGCTAACAACCAGCGTGGTAAAAAAAGGACAGACGGAAAAAATATATTGAACAACTTGGATAATAATTATGATAACATCAGAAAAAGAACGCTGCTCAGGTGAGTCATGATCTGGGTTTTGAGCGCCCGCCCTTGGGCGAGGAGGTGGTCTGAACGCCGGACGCTCGTACGGACCACTTTCACTGTCTTTGCGCGCCTAATGGTTGAAACGCAGGAATTCCGCGAAGCAGAATGGAGTTTCCCACCAGGCAGCACTTCAACCAATTGACTCCAGCGAAACCGCGACAAGGCGGAAAGGTCCTGCTCGTTGGAGGGATAGGGAGGCGAATTTAGGAGAAGAGAGTATTTCAAAGCACGCGGCTCCTCTTTCGACATCATCCCTTTCGTTTAGCCTCAACTTCAGCGCACTCTACGAAGATTGCTTTTGTAGTAACATACACTTCGAAGGGCGTTCTTTTTGTGAATGCTGCATGATCTGTTACCACGAATGTTAAATGACTACATAAATCAAGGTATCGACATTTCTAAACTGCAATTTTCTGACCTGGTCGCCATGTTCATCCGCTGAATCTTTATTATTTTGTATAGCATGTGATATGCGCTCAATTAGTGCGGCGTGATATTGCTTATTTTGATAAGTTTAATGTTTGTGCCACTTGCTACGGTTTCATTTTTATTGCTGTATAATTTGGTTTAAACTGACTCAGCTCGCTGCGTCCTAGGACATTGCTTTTTGGGCTGTTCTCGCTGCGGCCAATGCCTGATAAGTGGGGCCAAGGACAACTCAAGCCGTGCTTGAACGGTGTTTCCCTTGGCTCCTTTTTCACTGAATAGTGAAAAAAAAAGAATGAATGAATGAATGAATGAATGAATGAATGAATGAATGAATGTATGAATGAATGAATGAATGAATGAGTTATTGATTTCTTATTTGTTCAAAATTCGCGAGATAGAAAAATTGCGCCACTATTTTTTCTGCGATACAAAATATTTCCAAACTCAGTCCGCCGGATAACTGCCGCGTTTTCTTCACACATAATGTGTACCATGAGTGGTTAAGGTTCCAGTAAGCTAAAGGACACGTGCTTTGTCAGATCATATCCTGCCAATTCCTGCCAATTCCAGCCAATTCCTGTGCGATGCGAAAGCTTGTACCAGATAAGGAGAGCGTAGCACCACTACTCTTGCCAAAGCACGCCCTATTAAACGAAACAAACCACTTCAAGATAATTTACTACACCATTAAATGTTCCTCCCCGACCACACACACATTTTTTCCCAAACCCTGCCTTCGATTTTACTACAGCATGAAGAGGCCAATATAAACCTCTCCGAGGCTGTCCACAGTTGCTGAGATGAAGAGTATTACTTCTGCGGGAACCGTGGTGAGCGCACTCAGACTGATCATTGTTTTGCACATGCCACTCAATCGTCACGTCTGTGCCCTTTATGCGAGCCGTTGCACGACTGCCCGCGACAATGGTATCCCATACTCCCTGTAGGTTTTAAAACGTCCAGTCCCAAAGCGACACATGAGGTATGATATGCGCTGTTGTGGAGGGCACCCAATTAGTGTACACCACCTGGTGGTCCATAACGTATATATGCTGACATCGCATAGCACACGGGTGTTGTATATTTCGGTCCCATAAAAATATGGGTGCGCAACCATGACCGAACTCATGACCTTGCGATCAGGAGCTGAACGCCACGGACACTGAATTCCCCCTGCGGGTTACTCGTTGAACATGGATGATAGCAGCGATGAAGGGGAGGATACTGGAAAGAGCTGACAACAGTCACAGTTTTCTCTAAGCTGTAGAGGAAAACAGTTTGCGAAACTGTTAAAACTTCCACTCCATCACTGCCCTTCTCCTTTTACTTGTCCTCCTCTCCCTCTTTCAGGCTGCATCCGTTGCACTTCACAGACCTCTTTTCTCGCCTCTTCCGACCTCCTCCTCCTACTTCGGAACGCTTTCATTCTGTTTGCACTCTCCTCTTTCTCCTTTCTTCGACGAGCCCCATTGTGACCTAAGAACTGCTTTTCACTGTCACGGCATGTTTCTTATAATAATAATAATTGGTTTTGGGGGAAAGAAAATGGCGCAGTATCTTTCTCAGATATCGTTGGACACCTGAACCACGCCGTAAGGGAAGGGATAGAGGAGGGAGTGAAAGAAGAAAGGAAGAAAGAGGTGTCGTAGTGGAGGGCTCCGGAATAATTCCGACCACCTGGGTATCTTTATGTTTCTCCTGTTTAGTCTTTTCAGAAGCGCTTTCACACCGTCCATGCCCTCCTCCTCTGGCATTTACTCATTTCTCACAGGTAACGATGATGACCACGCAGCGAAATCCAGACAGCGGCGCATAACAGCTGCGCTGTAAAAAAATAAAATGGCAGCCCATTTTCCTAGTTGTGCCCAATTGAATATGTCGGTTTCGCAATTTTTACGTCAATAAACATTGCTCCGATAAATTTTTCGACCTGATGTGTCTTATTTATAAAAGATGAGCCACCTAAACCGAGTGACCTTGCGACGTCGGCGCAATATTATATATATATATATATATATATATATATATATATATATATATATATATATATATATATATATATATATATATATATATTATTATATATAAAAATTCACCAGAAATTGAAATACATAACAGGATTTAATTCACGATGTTTCAGCTCTAGGAACAGCCTTTTTCCAGTCACCCAAAACATACTGTCCTCCAGCCGTAACGTCTTGAATTAAAACCAAACCTGGTGTTTTTTCAATTTCTAGTGACTTTTTCTTATAGTGATCAATTGATCATTCAGCTGCCTAGAAATCACCTTTGATATAATATATATATATATATATATATATATATATATATATATATATATATATATATATATATATATATATATATATATATATATATATATATATTATATATATATTCGTCCTGCCACCGGCCAGAAGCAGGCTTCCGTCTGTCCATCACACCATCTATCTATGCACGTCGGGTATCGTGGACCTTGTTCACAAGTGAGGCCAGGGTGCCAGCTGTCAACTATTATATGTACGTGGCAACAATCAGCGCGAAGACGGCACACTCACTTCAAAGACCTTTCGCAGACCAATCACCCTTATTCCGAGAGGTGCAAGACGACCGATGATGTTGAGGACTCCGTAGTGTTTGATGTTTTTTCGCGCCAGCATATCCAGGGCATTCCTGGCAGCGTCAAGTTTCTTCCAGGTAATGTTACTGCAACAGGAAGCGTTGAGGTTATTATAAGCTGACTGGACTGTATACCTCAGCGTGCACCTTACGATCAATCGAAACTAGGTGGGAGGGAACTAATAGATGTATGCTATATATTGGTGTTTAACGAAAGGGTTACACTTCAAATTAGATTTTGTTGCTAGCTCTGAACGAACCTCCTTGAATAAAACCGGCAAATCCCGCCGGGTTGCCCCTCTCGCTGAAATGCAATGCAGCTGGGATAACTCACTGAACCACCGTGGTTACGTTATTCAGATTACTACTTTGCCCACAAAAAAACAAGTGTTAGCTCCATTAGCGGTTTCTCAACGCGTTCTTCATGATGGCTTCCGGTGGCTCCCTGTTTTACTGGAGAGAATGCCCAGTTCCCCGCGCATGAACCCCCCTCCCCTCTCCAGTAAGGAGCTCTTCCTACTTAAATTCAAGGGCTGCTCACACGCCGTGGTACGACACTGAATCAATATTGCTGGCTATCGCATGGGTCAACATAGATGTCTCACTTCACGTTAACCGATAAGTTTCTTTCATTGTCGTCATCATCATCACTACGTCCACTGCAGAGGCAAAGGCCTCTCCCATGTCTCTCTAATTAACCCTGTCCTTTTCCAGCTGCGGCCACCGTATCCCAGCAACCTTCATAATCTCATCCGGCCAACTTAGAGACCCTTGAAAACATATGCAGTGACTCTAGCCCACCTAAGTTCCCCACCACCCACCTCGTTTCTTTAGCGCTCGATAAAAAAAATAAACAATCAAACGTAAACTTGATGTCTGATGCTTTAATTCCTAAAAACTGCCAAAGAGATATAGTTAATCTCAAGTCCAGCGCCATTGCGTCCACGACTTCTCTGTGCTATATTGAAAGTCAAGAAAAAAAGTGGCTTTTCCCCGTCAAAGGGCCCCCTTCAAGCGAATGGCATCGGCCGATACTGACGAACCAGCTAGCGTGAATTGCGTGACAATTCAGATAGTGGACTGACAATGCAAAAAGGAGACTATTCCTGACAATGAAGGCAGGAGAATTGCCCATTTTATGTGCCACACCATGCATTGTCACGCAAGCAGATTCGTGAGAATCGGCGACGCCATTGGCTCGAAGTGGACCATTTAATTCAAAGATGCCGTTTTTTTTACTTGTTTCCTACTATAGTGCCCTGTTCGGCAGGTTTCGCTAGTAAACTGCCAACTAGAAAGCTGGAAAGCTGGTAGTAAAACTAACGTATAGGCCCTCTGCATCACCGATCACTTTTAACTTTTTTTTATAAAATTCTGCAGAAAACTTTTCTGTACCTTGTGCTTGGCGCATGATTGCCTTCGCCGCCTATGTACCATTAAACCCGCAAACAAACAAACAAACAAACAAACAAACAAACAAACCAAGACGCTGGAAAATGTCACGGATACTAAAATTGTGGATTTCCTGACAGTGCAGTGTGTTCTTATCTTTTCAGTCTCTATTTAAAGAATGTGAGCGAAATTTTAGAGGAGGAGAAAGTTCTAGCAATGCTTGACTTCTAGAGGGCGCCTAACCGAATTAAGCCGCGGGATGAAACGAACAGACAAATTGGAGGGAAATACCCCGCCTAGCCTATTGCACGCAACTGTAAGAGCAAACCACGTAGTATCGGTGACGAATGTCCCCGAGACGCGAAAAAAGCCACGTCGGCGTTTGTGTGTCATGCCTGCAACTATCGCCCCATTTTGCTACCATTTTTCTACCTATGTACACGTTGTGGTCTTGTAGACCACCCAGATTCTTTCCTACAGTGCGATACAAGTCAAGAAAGCAGCGACGATTGCCATTCAAAAGAGGCCCTCCAGCCAACTGATGTCCACCAGCTTCCATGGCGTCGTGCTTACATTGCAGCAGAGGTTAGGCAGGAAAGGAAAGGTGTAAGTTCTTTGTCCGAGTAACGGGGGAAGGGGGTTGTTGGTTGTTCGGGAAAGCTGTGAGTGGGGAAACTGGAGAGAGGGTGCAGGGTCACTAGAGAGCCACTATAGTGAGACTCTATGCTGCAGTGCAGTGAGCCTCTATGCTACAGTGCTATAAATGTTGTCCGCTAGTATAGCGTGAAATTGCAGGTGTCTGGCAACTGTCTCTTTGAACTAGAATTTACTGCGACTTCATTGGCTGGAGGGCAATCTTTGTAGGGCATTTGCCGCTGCTTTCATGGCTGGTATCCTACTATATCATATCATCATCATCATAATTATCATTATCACCACCGCGACCAGCATCATCCTCAGCCTGACTACTCCCACTGCAGGACAAAGGCCTATCCCATGTCTGTCCACTTAACCCTGTCATTTGCCAGCTGCGCCCACCCTATGCCTGCAAACTTCTTAATCTCATCCGCCCACCTAACTTTCTGCCGCCAACTATAGTCGGACACAACTCAAAGACGAAGTGGCTTCTCCCCGTCAAAGCACCCTTTTCCAGCCAATGGCATCGGCCGATTCTCATGAGCTTGCTAGCATGAAAATGCAGAGAGGGGCAGACGAAAGCGATACTTGTCTTCCTGAATTGCCGCGATAGCAGGTGCATGAAAATCGGCCGGCGCCGGTGGATGGAAGGTGGTCCTTTGAGGCGAGAAGCCGCTTCGCTCCTGAGTTGTATCCGACTATATAGTGTTCGATAATCAGATACAACTCAAGAACGAAGCTGAAGATGCCCCTCAAAGATGCCCTCCAGTAAATAGCGTCTACCGATTTTCATGAGGCAGAGGTTAATACGATGAAGGCTTTGTTACAAGACATGCAGAACCAGCGCTGGCTTTACAACTGAATTAAATTACAACTTGTCTAAACTTTTCGCAAAAATTCGCATGCGCAGTTACCAAATGGTAGTGGTGGTCAATTATTCCGGAGCCCTCCACTACGGCACCTCTTTCTTCCTTTTGTTCTTTCACTCCCTCCTTTATCCCTTACCTTACGGCGCGGTTCAGGTGTCCAACGATATATGAGACAGATACTGCGCCATTTCCTGTCCCCAAAAGCGAATTAATATTAATATTATTATTATTATTATTATTATTATTATTATTATTATTATTAATATTATTATTATTATTATTATTATTATTATTATTATTACCAAATGCTCAGACAAAAAGCAATGATCACACGTATAAACCAAAAAAAAACGTAACGATGAGAGGCCAGCCAACGGAAAAAGCAAAATTCATAAATACGTAACCTGAAGTGTTTCTCCTGTCTAGGTTTTGTTCTCGTTTTTGTTTTAGTGGAATGTTTTCGTTCATTAAGAATGTTTACGCCCAATGTGCCCCTTGTTTCTCACCGGAAGTCGAAGGCCACTCCGAGTTGGACACGTGTGTAGGTCTTGGCCTGTTCCTGGAACTTCTCCCAACTGGTCTGCTCTTCGGCTCCCTGCAGGCGACCACCAATGATGACCACATTGCAGTAGTACAGGTAGTCGCAGAACCTGTCGGGCGGGTACATTGACGCTTCCACGGCGGAAAAGCCTACGGTGCACACCAGTTCCCGGACTGGGAAAGAGAGAAAATTCCTTGTGTGACGGCAAGTTGAAAGAATTCAGTGGTCGGCAAATGTTTTAGGCACGTGCCTATAAGCCACTGTGAGCACAGCCAGTGGATAGAAATCATGCACGCTTATACATGTATTTCAACCGGGTTGCACGTCACGTCAACGATTGGCAGAGGTGGCAGATTAAATGGCCTTCTGCTTCGAAGCTGGGTAAAATATTGCCTTAGGAAAAATTACAGGTTCGCACTTATATGCTTATGAGCGGAAATGCGAAATTTTAACCTGTCTTCCCTTTCTCCCTCATTTTACAGCTTTTAATTTTTTACTTTTATTATTTCAGCTTCCTTTTTGGAAGTGTTTTCATTTTTGTTTATGTTTGTTCTTGTTTTTATTTTGCTTTTTGTTCTTTTTATTTATGTTCTTTTTCTTTTCATTTTTATTTTCTGTTTTTATTTTATTACATATATGCCGCTTATCAACTGTTGCCTGACAGTTGGCGCGGACAACTTCCGTCCACAAACGTCCGTCTACAACTTCCGTTCACATCTCTCATGAGCCAATAAAGGCTTACGCATTGAAATCTGACGACGCAAGAAGTGGCGAGGCGTGGAAATCTCAATTAAATCCCGCTATCCCTATTATCCGTTCACGTACCAGCCCTTATGCTGTGATATCTTTCAGACTACTAGCTTATAACGAATGTTCTTGGTACCTCAGCCCATCGCCAACCCGGCCCGGGTTCATCGGAGCCTATAGTCCGCTGATGACTCCGACCGAGCGTTCCTGATTCGCCCCACAACGCTCACCACCAGTCTGACGTGGCCAGACCAGGTCTCTGCGCTATACTCGCGCCGTCCATGAATGAGACCGATAGACTTTATAATGTGGGGACGAGTCAACAACGACGGGCCCTGCTATGGCGCCATCAGGCCACGAGAACCTTAAAAACCCTATGTCACCATTCGGCGCGTCCAAACGCACGTTCTTAGCGCAACATAAATGGACCACCTCTTCATCGCTGCCAGCGGCAGACCATTCCGCCTCCGCATCATCTACTCCCACGCATCGTCGTATGATTTGTTTCATCAGTATACCTTAAATCTGCACGACAGCTCTTCTAGCCTGGGTAACATTACACCAGAAGACAACGATACGAGCAGTAGCGTGGCATGGAGACCTTGCACTAGACACTCTATCGCCAAACTTATTCGTTCAACTTCTAACCTGTCATATTCACCTTGCGCCGCTAACACGGTACATTTCTTTGAGCGCTTTCCACAGTAGAAGTCACTAATTGGCTGACTGTTGAAATTCTTATCATCTAACACGCCCGCGAATAGAAACATGTAATTTCTCTAGAGGCGTAGGAACTCATAGGTCGCGTGATATATGTTTCCGTGTCGAATTTTGACACGACGCCTTATGCGTTCGTGTTAGTTTCTTTGTTTCAGATTCTGTTTCACATTTCAAAACAAATACACGTATGTATGTTACATTGTTTGACGTCTAACGTCGATGACGTTTGACGTCGATTTTTGTAATTATGCACAACATCAATTTTAACTCAACAACTACAAAAAGAAAGATAATCTGTATAGAAAATAGGTTCAAGGGTATTAAAAAATTGTTATGAACAGTGCCGTTCTTCAAAGAGCTCATGCACAGCTCTACCATCACTGTCAGCTCACGTTAGCGCTCTGTCGTCGAGAGAAGCGCAGAAAATGGGCTTACTGCGGGGAGGTCCAGGCAACGTGGTGCTTATGGTAGCCCTAGTTGTAGTCTTCGCAGTAGTAGCCGTAGTCATCTGGGACGGAGCTGCGAACACCGCACACAGCCAGTCAGGTAGTTTGAGTTGAGTATACTGATGTTGCATGGCGTCCTTTTTCAACGGTGCAAAAAGTTTATTCACTAGGTTTACGAGAAGAAAGTAGAATCCAGCACTGCAAGTGTAAAACTTCATTTAAACCATCGCGTACATTAGCCTTCCGTACGTTCTGATGTTGGGCAAACACTTCAGCAAGGAATATCTCACTAAAAGCCCACATCAAAGCGTTGTTCTAGTCCGCCACTGCAATGGCGGCCGATCGTTCCGGTGAACCCCGATAAAAATGGTCCATAGACTGCCTATAGACTTCTTATAGACTCTGTTGACTTCTTGTAGATATTTCCTTCTGTCTATTCATAGCCTATAGACTTTCTATAGACAAAAGTTGACTTAAAGTGTATGGCCATAAATCTATAGATTGTTCATAGATCTTCTATATGATTTGTATGCTTATAGACTAATCTATAACAGTTGTCTATATAAAGTCTATAGACTTTATGTCTATAGACAAAAGTCTATGGACGGTCACTAGACTGTCTAAAAATTTTTGTAAGGGGACTAACTGAAAAAGAACATTATCGAGGGCAGAAGCAACCATCGGTACCGTCCCGCGCCCTGCCGACAATGCAACGTCGCGAAAGGCTTTGATGCCAACTAAAGTGACACATGGCTGGCGCCCTTTGAGGCGTAAATCAAGCCGCAAGCTCTCAACAAGCAAGAACAAAGATTGACAACATTTAGCGTGCCAGCACAGTAATCTACCCTCCCTCACAGCTCCCTGCTGCTTGCCATCACACGCAGCTTGCTAAGAGAACGAGCGCGCCAGCGCACTCTCTAGATGAAGTAAGGATCGCGGCCACCTTCAGAGCGTTCGCTCTCCTAGCAAACCGCGTATCAGGGGAAGCACGGGTGGGGGTGGAGTGAAGGGGAAGAGGGTGTTGCACAACCGATCAAGGCGTAGCTCTCTTGCGAATGGTGTACGAACAACAGCTCTCGCTGTAAAAGGCAAATGTACGACCAGACGCTTTTTTCTGCACTGTCGAGAAGACAACACGAGCGTTTGTTTCAGCGGGTGTCGTACAACTGTAACTTTTCAGCTTGAGAAAAGAAACCTTCGCTCTAGCCGTTATTAGGCAGAAAAGAGCTATGAAGTCGATTGCGCAACATTTTCACATTACTACGTACAGTACAGGTGCGAAGAACCGAATGGCAACGAACCAGCAAGGCCGCTCGCCTTACGGCCAGTCTGCATCTTACTAGAGTCATTTTTAGTGTGCCTGGCAACGTGCCCGTATCTGCTGACGTCTGTAAAGCTGTGAGTTTCAGTAACTTTTCCGAAGCAAAAAAAATCTGTGTGAGAATGTTAGCGACGCTGTCGGCTTAGAACAACTCTAGGCGAGACGCATAGAGGCCAGACTGAAGTTGTTGCATTTAACATATAATAATTTAATCAAAATCAATATTCATCAGTACATTATTCATGTTTCCCGCGCAAGTACACGTCATAACAATGAAAAAAGTGACTCAAGAATATCGAGCTGGTAGTAATACCTTTAAATACTCAATTTTTGTAAACCCACTTACCAACTGGAGCAAACTGTGGAAGTGCGTAGTGGATAGTCCGACTGTGGAAACGTTGCTTGCTAATTCGAGAGTGTTTGTTTGATATGTATGAGAGTACTGCAATATGCACACGCTCGTATTATGTGTCCGTGTATGGAAGTGTATTTGTATTTTATGGCATTTCATTGTGATATTTTGTGCTCACTTCGGCTTGGAGTCACAGGGACTCTTCAGTATTAATAAATAAATAAAATAAATGTCAGTCCCGGGTGGGACAAAACGCTGCGGGAAAGGTGATGAGCAATTCAGTGCTCACCACCTGGTGACGTAGGCTCGGCGTCCCGCCGTGTAGTAGACATGGGCGTTTCTTTCCGGATCACGATTTCCACGGTCAAAGGAAGCCCCGCCATATCTGTTGGTCCGCTCTCCTTCGTCCTCTCGGTGTCACCGAAGTCAGGCACGTACTCGTTCCCAGTGCTGTAGCCATCTGCACCGTCGCGTAACTCTCTTGGTAAAATATTTCGTGGCACCTTGACTTAGGTGTCCCTTTTTTAAATGCGGTGGTTAGGACACACGTTTACTGCGCCGCAGTTCCCGGGTTCGAACCCGACCGCGGTGGCTGCCAAAATAATAATAATAATAATAATAATAATAATAATAATAATAATAATAATAATAATAATAATAATAAGTTTTGGGGGAAAGGAAATGGCGCAGTATCTGTCTCATTTATCGTTGGACACCTGAACCGCGCCGTAAGGGAAGGGATAAAGGAAGGAGTGAAAGAAGAAAGGAAGAAAGAAGCACCGTAGTGGAGGGCTCCGGAATAATTTCGATCACCTGGGGATCTTTAACGTGCACTGACATCGCACAGCTCACCGGCGCCTTAGCGTTTTGCTTCCATAAAAATGCAGCCGCCGCGGTCGGGTTCGAACTTGGGAACTCCGGATCAGTAGCCGAGCGCGCTAACCACTGAGCCACCGCGACGGGTGGAGGCGAAAAGAAAAAGGCGCCCGTGTGCTGTGCGAAGTCAGTGCACGTTAAGAATGCCCAGGTGGTCGAAATTATTCCGGAGCCCTCCACTGCGGCACCTCTTTCTTCCTTTCTTATTTTATTCCCTCCATTGTTCCTTCCTTTAAGGCGGGTTACGGGTGTCCACCGAGATTTGTGAAACACTGCGCCATTTCCTTTCCCCCAAAACCAATTTTTATTTTCATTCGATATTCAGCGCTTTGTTCGTTCTGATTCTTCGTCCTGTGCGTGTGTGTGTGTCTCAGATTTCGCTGTTCACTTCATGCTGTTATGCCCCGCCGCGGTGGCTCAGTGGTTAGGGCGCTCGACTACTGATCCGGAGTTCCCGGGTTCGAACCCGACCGCGGCGGCTGCGTTTTTATGGAGGAAAAACGCTAAGGCGCCCGTGTGCTGTGCGATGTCAGCGCACGTTAAAGATCCCCAGGTGGTCGAAATTATTCCGGAGCCCTCCACTACGGCACCTCATTCTTCCTTTCTTCTTTCACTCCCTCCCTTATCCCTTCCCTTAAGGCGCGGTTCAGGTGTCCAACGATATATGAGACAGATACTGCGCCATTTCCTTTCCCCAAAAACCAATTAATAATAACTTCATGCTGTTATCTATATAACTTCTTAGTGAAAGTTTATTGTCTTCGAAAGTATTTTTTCATCTGAAAGACACGTACGTATTTTGCGAGAACTCACTTCTAAGCGACGACACTTCAATTGTCTGGAACCTAAATCCTGCTGTGCGTACGAAACGTTTTCAGCCCGAATGTTGAAACTCGGCGTTTTAGCCAGACGGCTAATTTTGCGATTTAATTTGTGCAATAAATGCTAACATGTTTTTATTCTGTTTTGATAAGAAAATTTTAAATCTGCACAACAGGGTAATTTTTTTTCTCTTACTATAAGTATCGACAATTTCTTAATCTCATACTTGGAAGTCTTATCTGAAGTTCAGTTTCATTGGGTATTCATGCTGGAGCCGCTAGAATTTGTGCAACGCTTTGAAAAAGTTAAATGGCCACATAAGATAGTAAGAACAATGACGAATAAGACACGCAAATGTGTGAACAGTAAATCTGCGAAAAAAGCGTACCCGCCGCGGTGGCTCAGTGGTTAGGCCGCTCGGCTACTGATCCGGAGTTCCCAGATTTGAACCCGACCGCGGCGGCTGCGTTTTTATGGGGGCAAAACGCTAAGGCGCCCGTGTGCTGTGCGTTGTCAGTGCACGTTAAAGATCCCCAGTTGGTCGAAATTATTCCGGAGCCCTCCACTACGGCACCTCTTTCTTCCTTTGGAAGAACCGACAACTGAGCTAGTTGGTGCATCTTTAAGCCGTGGTAAAAACAGCGCAGCGACGACAGACACAGAGAAGACAGAAGAAGACGGACAAGCGCTGACTAACAACTAAAGTTTATTGGAAAAAACACAGGTATTAATACACTCCTAAAACAACCAGGGAACACGCCCCTCTTAACATCCTTCTAATCGTGCGAATCTAGATACTTAATCTCACATTCGTGAAGAAGCACTGACGGTGTGCTGACGCATGCATCACCATTCGCGTGGATGCGATACGCCTCACACAGTTCCCTTGTCAATTTATCCCTGTGCCTGCAAACAACTTTTGTCTCATGGAAAAGAGGGTTGCCCATTTTTTTGTCGGGGGAACCTGGGATATTATTCAGGGGGCAATCTCTAAAATGTAATGCAAGGTTGGACGATGGGGGGCCATTTAACGAGGTATGATGCTGACGAAGACGGGTGTTCACACATTTTCCCGTTTGGCCAATGTATTTCTTGCCACAGGAAAACTCAATGTCATACACTACGCTTTCAGCACATGACGTAAACTTCTTTTGGTGGTTTATTTTGCAGGCTCTACTCCCGGTTGGTTTCTGTTTTTTAGCCTTTGCTTTCCTATCTATTATGGCACAAATTTTTCCAAGCTTTTGCGGGGCTGAGAAGAGCACTTGAATTCCATATCTAGCGCCTACTCTTTTTAAGTTGTGTGACAAACGATGAAGATATGGTATAACCGTATGTCTCTTCATGCCTGACGGCTCTGATGAATGGCAACTCTTGAAAGATTTTAGTTTCCTCAGCAATGGAATGCATGGAATGAAGAATAGTTTTAATCAGCAGGTTGGTAGATTACAATCGGCAGGATTTCCGGAAGAGGTAATCGTGCTTGCTTGCAATAAATTGCTGAGGAAACTAAAATCTTTCAAGAGTTGCCATCCATCAGAGCCGTCAGGCATGAAGAGGCATACGGTTTTACCATATCTTCATCGTTTGTCACACAACTTAAAAAGAGTAGGCGCTAGATATGGAATTCAAGTGCTCTTCTCAGCCCCGCAAAAGCTTGGAAAAATTTGTGCCATAATAGATAGGAAAGCAAAGGCTAAAAAACAGAAACCAACCGGGAGTAGAGCCTGCAAAATAAACCACCAAAAGAAGTTTACGTCATGTGCTGAAAGCGTAGTGTATGACATTGAGTTTTCCTGTGGCAAGAAATACATTGGCCAAACGGGAAAATGTGTGAACACCCGTCTTCGTCAGCATCATACCTCGTTAAATGGCCCCCCATCGTCCAACCTTGCATTACATTTTAGAGATTGCCCCCTGAATAATATCCCAGGTTCCCCCGACAAAAAAATGGGCAACCCTCTTTTCCATGAGACAAAAGTTGTTTGCAGGCACAGGGATAAATTGACAAGGGAACTGTGTGAGGCGTATCGCATCCACGCGAATGGTGATGCATGCGTCAGCACACCGTCAGTGCTTCTTCACGAATGTGAGATTAAGTATCTAGATTCGCACGATTAGAAGGATGTTAAGAGGGGCGTGTTCCCTGGTTGTTTTAGGAGTGTATTAATACTTGTGTTTTTTCCAATAAACTTTAGTTGTTAGTCAGCGCTTGTCCGTCTTCTTCTGTCTTCTCTGTGTCTGTCGTCGCTGCGCTGTTTTTACCACGGCTCTTTCTTCCTTTCTTTCACTCCCTCCTTTATCCCTTCCCTTACGGCGCGGTTCAGGTGTCCGCCGATATTTGAGACAGATACTGCGCCATTTCCTTTCCCCTATTGCCAATTATTATTATTATTATTAAAAAAGCGTTGCCCTTTCGCCCACAGTGATCGGATGCTCCAGCCTCGGACCAGTTGAAAGGTGGTATAGATTCGGAACCCTGTGGGGATGAGTCCACCTGGAATGCCTACAAGTTATTACTCTTTATTTTGTTTTTACGAATGTTATTTTTCCCTCTCTAAGAACACTTCTCATATCCAGGGACCACCGACCAGTATGGCGTTGTCCACCGACCTCTATAGATACCGCACGCAGTGCTCCTTACCGTCCATGCTGGCTATGATTAGAATCACGAGAGTGGCGACCACCCCGACGAGGCACACGAAGAGCACGCCGAAGACGATGGCCACGACCTCGCTCCTCGGGCTCCTGCATTGTTAGCGCCATACTTGAGGGTAACGATACCTTCTCAAACGCCATTTGAGAACAAAGCTGTACTTCACCTCCTCAAGCGCGTAAAATTATTTGCAACGTAGTCTTAAAAATTTCTTTGTTTCATTTTTACAGCGACAGCTCGTAACAAAACGTTCCCCGGTTCTGCAGTGTTGGTCTCACACAGCGACACGTTGACTGGCCAGCACGCAGTGACGTCACGCATGATCTCACAGCTTTGTGCCAGGAAGCGCGTTTCCCGGAGCAGTGCGCGTACGCGGGAAGTATAGTGTACTAGAATATTGGCCACTACAGCGCGAGGCCATAAATTACTAACGAGCTGAGGGTAAAAAAAAAAGAAACAGTAATGCGTTCGGCAAGCTGACCGGAAAAGCGCCGCGAATATCCCGGAATCCAGTGTAGGTGCAGTTCATATCGAAGGCAAGGCAATGTGTATACTAACAACATGCGGTTCATATCGAAGGCAAGTCAATGTAGGTATACTAACAACACGCGGCTGACAGTTGGCTGTGAAAGTTGGCTGACATTCTCGTTAGAGTGACTGACGGTCCTGTCACATGTTTGAAGCAGATAATTGAAGTGTGGGGGAGCCAATTGGATATAAACCTGAAGAGAACCTGGCTTGTTCTTGGAATCACTAATCTCTGGTAAGGAAGAAGAGCATGGTTTCACAGCACTCAAGTGTTTCCATAGCAGTAAGCCATCGTCGTCATAAGCAGTGCAACTCTCATTGCTTTAATATATGTGCACCGCGGCCCGTAGCTTGGTGTATGCGAAGGTAACTTCTAAGGCAATTGATCATTGCTTTGTGAGACCAATTTATTTCGCATCATTTCTCTAAGAATTAAGTGCACCGATTTAGTCCCCACAATTGAGCCTCAGATGATGGAATTTTTTGTTCTCCAGAGGCAAAATTTAGGCCTAAAACAACCCTGTTTGAGGGAAGTAGCTAAAAATCAAGGGACGATTTCTGAGCACAGTGGTGACTTGCTTTGTCCTGTCTTCACTTTAGGCCGGGGAATTTTAAAAATATCCCAACAGTCTTTGTGTCAAGAATAACTCTCTACACGCGACTCCAGTAGACTGAAAAAATGCTCAAGCGATAGGCATAATATAGATGTGGATGAAGTCTAGAAAACGGTGGAACTCAGTCGAGACTCTAATATTAGAAACATAAGTACAACTTTTGATGCACTGTTCATTTGCCTGAGAAAAAAAAAGTGCCATGAATAGCACTGTTAGGCGCGGTCATAAACCCGACGCCAATTGCATTTAGATGCGTCATTACGAGGGTGACCGTTTTGAGCTCATGAAACCGCGTCGCAACGTACGACACTATCATCCTACAGATAACGCATAAAAACAATGGGCACACTGCACGCCCACTACAAAGGACTCCCCAAAAAAAGCAGCCTGGTGGAATGGTGGAATGGAATAGCTCACAGCAATACTTACGATTCATCGAGCGCTGAGGCAAAGTAAAAGATAGTGTCAAGGTCTGAAGGAAGTTCGTGAAAATGAGCTATTTTTTCTTATAAGAGGACTCAGCAATTCTTTAAACTAAGAATAATTATAGGTACAGTGCAAATGTCTTAGCGCTGCATGCAATGAGTATAAAAAATGAGCAATGAATTGCAAGTGGGACTATTACAATATTGTCACGATATAGGCAGCTTTGAAGAATGAAGAAACAAACACTGCAAAGATTCGCGGCAATGTTGTAATTTGGAATAAATAGAAAGCTCTTTCCGTTACCATCAGTGAGGTGCAAGCCGCCGTAGCGCCACCTTTACAGTGGCAGCAAAACGTCTAAACGATTGTCGCAATTCGTGTTGGCTACCGAATCCTCGGCCTTGCGACTGCGCTACAAGGGTTCTTGCTGCAATTTTCGGTTTTAATTTTTTTCAAGCAGTCAAGACCACGTTTTTTTCTGCAGCTTCATGTGCAAGGTGACAAGCTCAGCGGTCGAAAAGAAGTGACGTCACGCATGACCTCCAGACAACGAAACAATGCTGATTCACCAGCATGCTAATAGCTGATTGACGCCAAAAAGAGTTCTGTCATTATTGACGCCATTAGTTCCCCTCCCCTTTATTTTACCTATATCTGTCTGCGTATATCAAGCCGCACATCAACCTTATATGGAAGGGTACCGATGGATGTACAATAGACCGTTCACTCGTTCCTTGCGCTAGCACTACTACCCACATTACCGCAAAAACCGGATGTCTGAAAAACGCACCCGACCGCGGCGGCTGCGTTTTTATGGAGGAAAAACGCTGGCGCCCGTGTGCTGTGCGATGTCAGTGCACGTTAAAGATACCCAGGTGGTCGAAATTATTCCGGAGCCCTCCACTACGGCACCTCTCTCTTCCTTTCTTCTTTCACTCCCTCCTTTACCCTTCCATTACGGCGCGGTTCAGGTGTCCAACGATATATGAGACAGATACTGCGCCATTTCCTTTCCGCCCAAAACCAGTTATATATTATAAGCCGATTGGACCTTTGCGATCGCTGACGGGGAAAAAAAGGAGGAAGAGCACAGCTGCAGCACGGAGGAGCCTATTAGAGGCGCGCGCCATAAGTGACGTCACACGCGGCGCAGCCAATCAGAGAGCGCTCACCCTACATGCGACGTCACAGGCATCTTCGCCGCAGCTGCCGCGCGGGGGCAGAAGAGAATCTCGCCTCGCTTTGCATGCGCAGCTAAGTGCGAATGGTGGGGCACTAAGGCTTAGAATCTTGGATATCGCTGAGGTCTGTCTGTATGTCTAAAGCCTGCTCAACTTGAGATAAAATAAACTAAAATAAAATAATTTATGTCCCACAGTGGGTTTCTAACCCTACACCGCGCATATAGATCAGTTTTGCTGGCCACTGCGTTAAACCTCTGCACCATAACCGTTTTTTTGACCCCATCGCCACATTAAAACATCCCGTGTCCTAAACTGCCAGTCTGTCGCGCTGTGCTTTGGGTTTCGTTGCCTTCGTAAGCTTCCATCCGTGCGTAACGGACCCGAACAGCGAAGCCACACTGAAAACTGAAGTGTTGAAGCACCTAATTCGCATTTGGCTTAATCACGTAAATGGGCAGTTATTTTTTCTTCTTACATAACAGCGTATCCAGTGGGTGAAAAAATTAGAGGACGCTTAAGCTTCGTCTTCAAGAGTGAGACGCGACAGCGTGTTGCAGCGTTGCCAAGGGGTCCACAGAAAGCCATCGCCCGTTCAACGTGACGCGTGGCCCGTTGTACAATTTAAGGAAAGGACGCCTGTCCCATATATCTCGATGGACACCGAACCGGGCCGTAAGAGAAGGAAGATGAAATGAATATCGGTTTTAGGGAAAGGAAATGACGCCATTCGCACATTTCTCGCTGGAAACCCGGACCGAGCTGTAAGGGAAGGAAAAAACAAGACCGTATTCACTAGACCTGCCTTTGTTCATTCCAAACCAGCGAGCTGGCGTGGCGGAGTGGTTGGCGTGCTCGTTTCGCACTCTGGAGACCACCTGGTTCGGCTCCCCAACTCGACCAATTTCCTACTCGGCTCTATTTAATAATGCTTCTGGGATTTTTCGCTCACGGCCAACGCCGCCGACGCCGACGACACTGGCTTTTCTGCGACACAGGGCTCTTAACGCTGTCGCGTTAAAATTGGGAGTGCAACGTTTCCAGAACTTACCCGTGGTCCCTCCGTCAGTGCCTGAAAGCCCAGGAAACACAAACGATTTTGAAGACAAGATACACGAAATGTAGGCATCCTTGTAGAACGTATTTTTGGGTTGAGTTGTGAGATTTTTATAACGCAAGAGCAAGCAGCACTAGGGCTTTGGCGTCCCGTAGCCACACATTAGCTATGAAGGACGCCCTGATGGTGTACTTGAAAAAAAGTTCTGCCATCTGGAGTCCTTATGGGCGCTCACACTGACAACACAGAGCAAATGAGCGTCATTGCATTTCACCGCCATCGAAATGCGGTTGCCTGAGATTCGACCCCGTGACCTTCGGAGCAACAGTGGAATGATGAGGTGTGTGAGTCACAACAACGGGACACCGTAAAGAGGAAGGCGGAGAGTACGGCTTCCGGATATGCACATATTGTTGGTGAGAAAGGTTAGCGCGCGTTAGTAAAGCCGATGTGAAGCTTACCAGAAAGTTTCGATGCCGCCTTCGAGTCCTCAGTGATGAGGAGTATGCTAGCTTCCGGTTCGCTTCCTGGAAGAAAGAGAAAGTAGATGCACAAACAATAGCGTAATCATCTTTTCTAGAATTTTGACCGGCCAGGTATCCAAAATAGAGCGCAGGAGTCGCTCTAAAGATTTTCACAGAATAAACTGTAAACTAATGTTGCAGGATGGATATTTCGGAAATACTCACCCATATTGAAGCCTCCTCTCGTATCCCGTGCTTAATTGCACAGTAGTCGCTGACGAGAACAAGCCTCGTACAATGAGAGCGATCGAGCTAAAAACTGAAATGAAAAATAAAAAACACCGCCGATCACGTGATATTCAGTTGGATAACTTAACACCTAAGTTAAAGCTGCAGTGTATGCTGAATGCACGAAAAGAAGTGCTGGCAGCATATGAAGTTACTCTTTCATTACACAGCGGTGTACCGGTGGATAGGGCAGGACTTACTAGCTCCGGCCATTTTATGTACTACGCAGTACAAGCAAACAAAAAACTGCAAAGGGAATTCACTGGCCATTGGTAATGGAGACAGCAGCTCGTACAAAAGCTCAAGGAACATTCGTAAGTAGGTGCCACATGACATGTAAAGCGTCCCACGTCATAATTTTCCCGTAGCACTTGATAATGAATGACTACGCCCGATGCGCAAAGCCGTTCTGACAGAACCGTCGGGCGGGTTACAATATGCAACAAAAAGAACTACGCACTGGGTCAAGAGTACTGCTGTATATGAGGCGAGAGTAGTAGCAACGGGACATTAGAGTCTACACAGCAATAGCATTGATGCAGCAGAAGTTCCGGACCATCAGTCGCTGCATTCATGATGCATTGACGGGCTCAAATACTACAGTGCATGACAGTGAGCGACTTCACAGAGCTGATTACATGAGCCGCTGGACACGCCGTAAACGTGAAAGACGTGGTAGAGCACCTGTATGCGCGATGGAGATAAAAAACGGGAATCAACTCACAGGATGAGGCTTGACCTGAGGGCTGTGCGAAAAAGGAGGCGACTCCGACGAGTGAGAGAGCGGAACTCTGTGCGGCACCTCGTGTTCTTCTTCATCCTCTTAAGGCATGGCACATACCCGCATGGGGGATTGGCCATGGTGTAGTGGCATAAACAAGGAAATTTCCATAGGAGATTACGATAACATTTTAGCACCAAGCGTGAGTTTTGAAAATTGTATCAATAAAAACGACAGAAGAATATTTAAATAAAATAACAGACAGCATTTTGGTGCAAAAAGAAGCTCGAAGAATTTTAACAGAATTAGCAAATCAACCCAGCAGTTGCAATTATGTAATCAGGAAGATTCCCACAAAATGAACCCAATGCAAATCCTATGGCGCGTGCACCGAACGATAATAACACTGGCAGAGATAACGGGAGCCCTAACCTGGAGAGAGGAACCTCCAGGTGGATCCTCCTCTAAAGTGCGAACTGTGGACAGCAGAGGAGAAAATAGTCTACAGGTTCAACTTCCCCGCATGCGTCACATAGGTTTGTCGGTGTCAACCCACACGGGCATAGATACAAGTACAAACTGGGAATCCTGCAGCGCAACCGCGTCACTGATACCTCGCACAGCCTGGTTTTGCACGAACGGACGTTCCAATTATAAGCTAAGTGCTGATAATCAGTGGCATTTAGTAAGGCATCACGTAACCTGGCTGATATGTGTTGGAACCACTGAAACCTGGAAATCACCTCAGTGGCATTTAGTAAGGCATCACGTAACCTGGCTGATATGTGTTGGAACCACTGAAACCTGGAAATCACCAGGAGGCAGAAATTCGGGACAGGATGTGTCACTGACCCATCAAGAGCCGACCTTGCTAAGTAATCAGCCACCTCATTTGAATGAATACCTGCATTCCAGGGGCCCAGACAAAACGGACCTCCTTCAAAGTGCATGGGACAAAAAATCGCAGAAAACGGCTCAGAGAATCGTTTTGTGACGTTTCAAGGGAGACTAAAACTGACAATCAGCGAGAATAATAACGAGATACACATGACATGAAATTTTGTGCAGGGCCAATCCGAGAGCCAAAAATTCTGCAAAGAATGTAGGAATATAATCAGGGGTGCGGACATAATAGCTCCAGGCCAAATCCTGGGAAAATATGCCAACTGCAGCTTTTTGGCAGCTGACGGAGGCATCGGTAGAAAGCAACGTATGATAGGGGTATTCCTCTATGTGATCAGAGAGAAGGCCGTTTAAAATGTTTGCCGGCATGTGTTTCGCATTTGATGGGAAGATGTGGTCAAAATGGAATTCCACTGCTGCCGGCGTGTCAACAACCCACAGAAAAGATCCGAGATCAACACGATCTGGCGCCTCGCGTCAGACCTGAGCTGCTTCTTCGCTTTCTCGTGAAAATGAGCACGTGACCCCGTGCCAAGAGTGATCGCAGCTCGAGATAGGATGAAGAAATTAAGAAAAACTGAAGTTTTGCTTCCGTCACATAAGCTGGATTAGACTCGATAGCTGATATTCAGTATAAAGGCGCTGACAAAATGCACCTAATGGATGTGCATGACGACGGTGCCATTTCTGCACTTGACGTGGGCGTTACAAAAGCTGCGCTGTATATTTTGGCGTCGTTGGGGGTTCTTGAGTTACATCTCTTGCGTTACTTACGTCTCCGCTGCTTCTGCACTCTCTCATAGTCGCAGCATGTAGCGATGAATTCTCCTTTCCATAGCACTCTTCCTTTTATAGCAATACGTCTTTTGCATTAACATCGAAACTTTCCCGTTTCACGGAGTCACAAGAGATATCTTCAAGCGCCGCCTATCTGCGCAAAGTGCGTGTCAGCGACCGTCTACACAGATGTACAGAGAAAAGCTCAGAAGCCACCACGGGCATTCTAGTGTTGCTACGTAGGAAGGACTGGGGTATGTGCAGCTTTCTGTATTTCGTCCCGTGCTCTTGTGTCGTTGATTCACGTGACATTCACGTGATAGAGAGTGCGATGTGGTGGGCGTATGTACGGTGTTCTTCACGGCGTCCGCTCTAATAATCTGCGCAGTGGAAGCGCACATATAAACCTGGCAAGCAACCACCTTGGCCGAAACCCTAACTTTTCTCGAGGCAGCCTGGTTCCGTTGCTTCCAGGTGAGAACGTGTGCAAGCTCATACCCAGGGAACTGCCGAGGGCCTTGGCACCCAGACAGTGCGGTAGCAGCAAGCGCAAGTGTTCGACTCATTACTCATGCTACGCTATGTGGATGAGCCTGCGTTGCTTGAAGCGTCGACAGGATTCCTGAGAACCTGTGAGGATTATCTCTGGTTGGATTGTATTACTGGTGCGAGTGTAGTATGCTGGGACTACGGCCTATAGTTCTTTCTATGGACAACTCCTCAAGGTTCGCTGGGTTGCACGCGTGACCTTCAGAAGCGACGAGTAGCGACAGACTCGGCTAGCGCTGAATATCGTGGTTTACAATGCAAGCATAAACACTGTGTTTTGTGTTTACAGCGTAATATTGCGTTTCTTAAGGTCACCGTAATACAAGACAATGACGTCAGTGCTGGGCACGTTAAGGAGTATGATTTTGTTTTATATTTCTTTCGAACAGTTTCGACAGGCCACTCTGCTGCAGCGGCGCCTAGGAATAGCGGCCTCGATTGGTAATAAGACTAATAATGCGCGCGCTAAGGTTTTTTAAAATGATCAACAATAACTGCAATCGAAATACGTTCCGAACGAAAGAAGGCGTGAACTCTCTTGCCTTTGTTCAGGTATCTTGCAACCGTAAAAAAAAAAAACTGGAAGACAATAGGATCTTTATGAAGGTCCTGCAAAACCTTGAACATAAACAATTGTTAGGTCGGGTTGCAAAGATGATCTTAGTTAAACATAACACCTTCACACGCCGTACAGAACGCAAAATCGTGCTAGAAACTCATCTTTGGTTTGGCCTAATACGCGCCTTGTTCATGTAACACGTCTGCGTGTTTCATTTTATTTTCATTTCATTTCATTTCCTAAAGGACCCCTTACTGGGGTTATTGAATAAGGGGCGGAAGGAGCAGTAAGAAAGAAAAGTAACACTGCCACGTGCATTTTAAGTACATAGGTTATTTAAATATTCGGCGAACAATGTGTGGTGTTCGTGAGTTTAGGTTTGAAATGCGGTGTGCTCGAGTTCCAGTTTCGGCAACGCAAAGCCCACCGCCAGGGATCCGTACAACATTGTATGCGCCGATAGCACAGTTTGCTCTTCTGTAAACGTACCGTACCACACGAATGCAGCACGATGATGGGCAGGTGATGTCAACGATAGATGGGAAAGCCCGCTCCAGACTTTGGCGGCATGTGGACAGAGGTAACTTAATAAGTAACTGTGTCAACTACGTCGACGGAAAACTTAGCGAGTGTCTGGTGTGGTGAGATTTGTCCAATAGTGACATGAAGTAGGAGTGCGATCAACTGACGAGTAATAGAGCAGAAAGAGGCGATAGTGCTGATTTGGACTGTAGAGATGAAACACAGGCGTCATAAGAATGATAACAAAACAATGAATCTTGGAGCGCGATTCTAGACTGCTTAGAGATCCTTTATGAGGATAACACCATGCGGGATTTTATGGTGGGTGCGGGTTCTGGTTAACGTCGAAGGAGTGAGTTATGAGCGAGAATTTTCAAGTGATGTGGGGCCATGCAAACGTAACACAATATTTCTCGGTGGTTCGTTACCTGCTCATATAACGTTATCATCATGCGCATTCTAAGTTTGTGACGTCTAAGTATCTGAAGGTTGATACGAATTCAATGGATTTTTTAGCTCTTTTGTACGGAAAATCAAGGGTTTCGTACAGATTGTTAATGGAAATAATCTTACCTTTGCTGGAGATAACGGTCCTGAGACCATTTTCACACCACTCTTCGATGCGGCTAAGGTCTCTTTGGAGAGCTTCTTGACCAGCAGTGTTATTTACTGGGTAGTAGGTTACGCAGTCGTCAGGAAACTTTCGAATATTTCAAGGTGCGTAATGCGGAATGTTGTTAAGGTACACCTCAAACAAACGGGCGTTAAGAACAGGTCCTTGTGAGACGCATGATGCTACAGGAAGAAGGTTGGTGGCCTGGTCACTTACAATAACTTATTTAGAGCAAGCGATAACTGAACGAAGCTATGATTCACATTCGTGAATTAGAGGGTAAGCTCAACCGAGGTCTTTTTAGTATTTGTCGTCTATGTACTGCTTCGTCAAATACCTCTGCGTAATCCAGAGAAGCAGAAGCAATCTCAACGCTTTCGGTCATGCTCGCAAGTAAATTATCGAGGAACATGGCTAGGTGTGTTTCGAACGAGCCTAGCTTGCAAAATTTGGGCTCGGATGGATGGAAAAAATTATTTGCGTCAAAGAAGATCATAATATGAGAGTAAATGACATGTTTCACTGTTCTGTTCAGTGTAGAGGAATCTGTCGTCTAGCCAAGCTGATACATTCGTTGCAGCCTTTTTGCGGAAATAAATCGCGTTCTAGCAGCTCAATTCATGCATGTTAAGCCAGGAGTAATCGCTTTCTAATTGTGATAGAGGGTACATGCGTTCCTCGCATCACACAGTCTCCGCATGCGCCATGCGCCGAGAGACGGTAAATATGGGCTGTAATATAACAAGACCTCATTCAAAAATTCAAGCTGATAAATATACTACATGCTATGCCGACGATATTGATAAACTGGCATGAACAGTCGCAGTGAAATTTCTCATGCCGCCATTGCTGAAAAGAAAAGAAAAAACAGACGGCTACGTTGCTTTCCTTTCTCCTTTGCTCCGGCTTGACCAGGATGCGTTAAATCATAATTTCACAGAATTGTTCGTATTATATTTAATTTACGTCACCTCAAAGAAATATTCCTCTGAAAGAAGTGGACTAGCTACGACTCGTTCAGGCCACGCAACCTCAACAAAGGTTGAAAACATGCGCACAATCATAGGCTGAGATTCTCGTTGTTCACCCAACGTTCCCATTGGTTGTTCACATGGTTCAAAGTCTGTATGCGCCATGCAACGGTGGCGGGAGCAGGAACAGCCACGCACAGCGCAGCCGTCGTCTAGCAGGAGGCCCCCTTGAAGAAGTCGCAGAACTCCTGGAGAATGTAAAACGGCCCCAATCCGCACCGCTGTCTGTGGTCTCCCAGGTGTACGTTGAATAGCAGCCACGCCAAGTTGCGGCGGAAAGGCCCGAAGCGTCTTTCGGCCTCCCTGAACTGCGTGTAGGCAATCTTCATTAACTTATGCGCTTTGTTTTATGTATATGATGGCGTAATAATTGGTTTTGGGGGGAACGAAAATGGCGCAGTATCTGTCTCATATATCGTTGGACACCCGAACCGCGCCGTAAGAGAAGGGATAAAGGAGGGAGTGAAAGAAGAAAGGGAGAAGGAGGTGCCGTAGTGGAGGGCTCCGGAATAATTTCGACCACCTGGGGATCTTTACCGTGCACTGACATCGCACAGCACACGGGCGCCTTAGCGTTTTTCCTCCATAAAAATGCAGCCGCCGCGGTCGAGTTCGAACCCGGGAACTCCGGATCAGTAGTCGAGCGCCCTAACCACTGAGCCACCGCGGCGGGATGATGACGTACACTTGTGAATTTGTCAATCTGTCACATGAACTGAATCGCTTGCTGTACGTATGGTGCAGTATTGACTTCCTCATCACGTAGAAAATTAGACATAGGACAAATTGTTCGTTACGCTTGGCGCTGCTTATTGACTCGTAATGCTGCCGCAACGACGTCAACAGTTTTAAACGCAAGGAAGTCGCGTCAACTGCTGCATATCGTACGATAGGTGCACTGTCAACAGAATGCAACGAGGCGGCTGGTTTCTGTTCCAAGATTTCGGAGAAATTCAATAAGTTGCCGCAAGTATTACTAATGCAATATGCCCGTATGATAATAGCTACACTGATTTATTATAGGATTCCGCCTTTAATTTCTGGCATTTGCAGTTGTTTTGTTATTCCCGTACGTAATGATTGTTCAGTTTCCAGCACAGTGTAGAGTACTAAAAATCTGATGACAAGAGTGGAGGTCGATGCTTCAGTTGTGACTCAAGCGAAAAAAAAATCTTTGACAATATCAGTGCGACTTCCTACAGAAAAGTGTAAGGCAGGATATGGGATATTTTGTACATTCTCCGATTTGTATTTTTCTCGAGACCATAACATTTACACCAGATGGAACAATCCTTCAAAGCATTTTTTTTCTTGGAGTTCGTAGAAAAGATTGCACAACATCGAAATTTTAGACGCAGACGAAAATGACTCCCCCACTTCGTGAAATTACACTTGTGCACAAGGCAGTGGAACTCCTGTTCCGCGCGCGCTGCCGTTTCAGTAAAGCTTTAATGATGTCAGTAGGGCTCGATGAATGCGGAGCCCTCTAGCACTGTAGGTCTCGAAATCAGCGCAATGTGTCCGGATTGTACCCAACGCCAAGGTAACCGGACAAGTTCACGTGTCGTGGAGTAAGATGAGATGCGTATGTCTCATTTCCACTTAGAGTTTCGATAGCGCATAAACAGTGCGAGCAGAATGGTGCCCCGGCGTTCAGCTATTTCACAGCTGCCGATTGGCTGGTTGCTAAGACGGCGCTGATTTCTGGCGGCCGCACATTGGTGCAGGCTTGGCACTTTGCATAGCTATGAGAATAACCTTGACTTGAGAGACTTGTCCTGCATCTATTCGCTTATGAATGCGAGCGCATTCATACGCATTTGATAGCCAAGACGTACCTGCGATAGTGCCGATGAACCACATATGGTGGAAGCGAAGCACGTGACGCATAAGCTTTCAGTTCTAAATTTTTGCTTCTTCACTAGAATCCGTTCACTCTGTGGTTCGATTGAAGAGATCTAGTGTTCTCAATTTATTTTAACAGATTTCCTATATTATCAAGCAGTTTGTTTCTACGCTTTGTGATCTGTGTGTCGCCATACTGAATGCATGCTTAACGTATTCTTTAGTAGTCTGTTGTCCTCTACAAAGTGTAATGCAGGCAGATAAAACGAAAAATAAATTAAAATTCAACAAAATAAATACTAAACAGAAATAAGAAATTTGAGCTCAAAATTATTATTAATAAACAGCTCGCGTTGTAGAGAATGTAGTGTATGTAGAGCATCATGATTAGTTACACAAATACATCTTTATAACGATAACAAAGCGGAACGATAATCTATTTCTGCAATGATGCCCTGGTTAATTCCATAAGCTACCTTCACAACAAATTTTATTTCAATGAAGTACTTTACTTCCGATAGATTAACTGACCGATTAATGACCCAGGGTCCGCGTACACCGTTGCATTGGAACACACTATCGTTTTTGTGGTACCCGTCACTCATCAAACGATTGCCATAGGACATTGCAGGTAATTAAAAAAAATAAGGAGCTACTTGAGTGTCGCAAGAGCAACATGTGAGCTCCTCAAGAAAAATGGTACGGTATATCGGCTGCTAGGAAAAGAAATAATTCCCAGTAAATGCCAAAATTTATCAGGCATTCTTAAAGAAGGAGGTTTTTGCAGGTAATGGCATTTCGTTCATGGAGCTCAAAAATTTGCAGAACACTTTTCTTACCCCAGGAATAGCCTCCGAGTGTGGTGATTTTGTGTTTTGTTTTAATCAGAGACCACTTAACAGTGCACAACTTGATGCCCTTGAACTGACCTTGGTGATAACGGTGAGGTTGAACTCGGATATGACGACGTCTCTCTTGGAGGTGGCGTTCAGAAACGCGCCCACAACAAGAAGGGAAGGGCCCAGGGACTGCCGTGACGGGTTGAAGGCGTTCGGATCCGGGCCGCAAACCTGCAGCGAGGCGCGAGTCGTGGAGCGCTGCTTCTTCATACACTCCACTCAAGAATTCGTTCTCCTACTTAATTATGCATGCACAACAGCGGCGAAATCCAGGAGGTACTAAATGCAAACTTTTGGACATTGTTTAAGGGCGCTCGACTACTGATCCGGAGTTCCCGGGTTCGAACCCGACCGCGGCGGCTGCGTTTTTATGGAGGAAAAACGCTAAGGCGCCCGTGTGCTGTGCAATGTCAATGCACGTTAAAGATCCCCAGGTGGTCGAAATTACTCCGGAGTCCTCCACTACGGCACCTCCTTCTTCCTTTCTTCTTTCATTCTCTCCCTTATCCCTTCCCTAACTGCGCGGTTCAGGTGTCCAACGATATATGAGACAGATACTGCGCCATTTCCTTTCCCCCAAAAAACCAATTGGACATTGTCTAAACATTTACGATTGAACGTATTTTTAGCCGGTCACGTAATGATGCGTACATGGAATTGAAAACTTTGCCTCTCAGTAGAAACGAGCGGCTGTGTGCTCATGCGCGAACGACTGTGAAGGAATTTCATACCGATAAAACCATGCTGCTTCGTTTTAGTACAGGAGTTCATATACTCGGTAGTGTATCTGCCGGTTTTCCAGAAGCGTTTCTTTTTTTTTTCTTCGCAGATCATAGACCTCCAAAATATTGAAAACGGGTCCTATGTAGTGTGAAAAAGAAATCTCTTCTTGCGTGTTTAGAAATTTAAATTTAGAAAAACCCCTGTGAAAGCCACATGCTTCCTTCTCGTCGCCGTTATAACTGTTTGGAAGAACTTGACTGTATTATAATTAACTTACGCGAACTGTTGGAGCGGGGGATTAAAGGAAAGCTGCTAAGGCACTCTTGGCGACCACATGGCGTAAGACGAATCATTTCGCCAAGCAGTTCTCAATTACTTCTTAGTGTTTTGTCTACTATCCTTATTTCGTTGATTAATAACATAAATTAGAATATCTTATTCTTAAAATATGATGCACAAAAGACGGAATGAAGGTGAAGAAGAAAAGGATGCCACTTTCATATTCTGCTTCACAAACCACTAATAGTAACCGCCTACGGTCCTTCACACAAATCCCTTATCCGGGAACAGGGATTACAGCTGCGAAAAGCGCGACTGAGAACTATACGGGGGCCGCTAAGGCATCACACAATGAAATGTTCCTTGCTGAGTGAACTCTCAACAAGTAAACCGTGCACCGAGCTGCCGTAATATTCACGAATTTTGTGAATTCCTCGAAGTCAACGAAGTTTATCGCGAGTAAGGAAGAATTTTTGTGGCCGCGCGTTCGCAACTGCGTGGCTGAATTTAGCGACAACTTTAACAGATCAACTTATTTTAGTTTAACACACAAAAAAGCAATAATACTGAGGCAAGACTGAAAGAAACGCGACAAATACATTGAAAACGAATGAATTCTCACTACGCGGTCTATTAAAAAAATTATTTTGTCTTCGTAATTGCTCTATTGAATCAGTCACAGAAATATCCAAGATATCGAAGGTAATAAAGTTCGCAGTGACAAGCTCACACACGCGGAGTCGGTGACCGCGATGTAAAATATCGGCCAATAATAATAATATTTGGTTTTTAGGGAACGGAAATGGCTCAGTATCTGTCTCAGATATCGGCGGACACTTGAACCACGCCGTAAGGGATGGGATAAAGGAGGGAGTGAAAGAAGAAAGGAAGAAAGAGGTGCCGTAGTAGAGGGCTCCGGAATAAGTTCCACCACCTGGGGATCTGTAACGTGCACTGGCATCGCACAGCACACGGCACCTTAGCGTTTTGCCTCCATAAAAACGAAGCCGCCACGGTCGGGTTCTGACCCGGGAACTCCGAATCGACCAATCAGGCGTTGTTTTTGCGCCCGAATAGGTGATTTCGGTTTTTCATTGGGTGGCATCACCTCTAGGTTTCACAACTGTTCCAACAGATTATGAAACAATGCAAAATAAACGAGCCTAGACGTCGACGTTCACGAAGACACCACCCGGAGTAGGAGCGGAATGCGAGACACGAGGCCGTCTCACCGCGTCCTGAGTCGTGATGCCGGCGCTGACGCATGGGGCATAGGCGATTTTGGTGACGTCGTCGGTGTCATTTCGCAGCTGGTAGAGGAGGGCGCCCAACTCGAACGAGAGGCCCACCATTGCCGACGGGTTCTGGTACTGGTAGCTCGCGCGTACAAATCTCGAGTGCAGTTCCTGTACAATGGGCGGGTAGCAGGATTGAACGTCACAGGCCCTGGCCGACATGCCCTACGTCACTCTGGCAAACCAAAATCAGCAGAATTCCGAGTAGATCCTTTTCCTGATTTATCACCATGTTCTTTTACCCCTTATGGTTGCTGTGTAAGACGACAGTGATGAACGGTAGCCAGCAGTACATTTTTCGGTTCCGATATCAAAGACTCAACAGACCAATAGCAAAGACAGAAACGAATGTATCGCGACCAGAACTTTTACGGGAATCGGCCTATGGACCAGATGGAAGAAAAAGTTTAGTTTATTTAGCTTAGTTTAGTTCAGTTTATGGGAGTTTAACGTCCCAAAGCGACTCAGGCTATGAGTAGTCAGAGGCGCCGTATGAGCGACACTGATCTACGGTTTTCGTGCTATTGCTGCCTACCGCTTGGAGCGCTGCTGCAACCCGCTGTTGCGGCTACGCTTAGAACACGGACGCTCTGAAATCGGCAGGATTGTGAGATCAGTGTTCTTTGGCAGCTGTTTGCATCAAACATTGTTGCTGCATAACTTCTAAGCAACCATGAGCATGATTTACAGTACGACAGAGGCAAAAATGTAGCAAGGTTCCTGTTTATGAAGATACGCTGTGACGAGTGTAACACTAATTACTTAAATTTTTCTTCTTGCAAGCAATATCAATTAACAGGCTAGTCGCGGCAGCAGTGGAGATGTTTACTGGTACAGCAGACAAACGATGGCCCGGAGGGTGCAAATCAGAGTGACGAGAGGAAATAATAGTGTACAAAATGCTGAGAAATATTCGACCATTCATTTACATCAGTGTGACGTCAACGCCTTCGAAAGAGTGATGTTAAATCCTGCACTAAAGCTTTGATGGCTCCAATGCATATTTATTGGGACGTACAATTATGTTGAGCAATTTCCTGCAAGCTGCTGCTTGGGTATGGCTCTAAATATTGAGCACAAACCCGCGCCTATTAAACAGCGATCATGGTGATATCAACGCCATCTTATGGGAGTGGTCTTCTCGTGAAGGCCGCAGGGTTTGCTGTGAATGATTGGCGAAACTGTAGTCAACACGAACCTAATGAAACTGACCATCCTGGGAAGCTTTAGTGCGAAGCTGGCATTCGTCTGTCCGCGTCATATTGATAACATATCAAGCCTTCTCCCTTTTCTTTTTATTATACTTTCCGTGAAACAAGGATTTTAGATATTACACGAAGGCATAAATGTTTAAAAAAAGGTAGCAGTAAAGAGCGTCAGAAGAAAATGCAATGCGGATGAAGAATTCAGTCCTGACTCCAATTATAAACAACATCGATAAAGAGATATGGGTGATACAGTAACTACTACAGCGCTCGTACTTGCTTATGGCTACTTTTAGAAGAACATGCATGCCAGCAGAGACTACTTCCCTACGTGGAGAGTAGAACCTACCAGGCTGGGGAATCCATTGTTCACAGCCTCAAGGGCACAAGGCGGCGCGGCGGCGCAACCAATCAGTTGTTCCATCCAGCCGTTTGAAGAGACTGCGATGACCGTGTCCACCTTGAAGTTACTGCGTTTAGGGTGCGCAGACGATCATTTCTCTAAGGGGGTGTTTGCAGTCCGCAAAGAGCGACACTCTACCGAAACAATGAATGGGACGACACAGACACAAACCAAGAAATTATCTTTTACAACACCAAGCTGAACGCACCGCCACTGCACCGGCTTAGCGGCTATGGCATTCGGTTACTAGGACCAATGTTCCGAGGTCGAACTCCGGCATGGGCGGCTGCGTTAAAGTGGCGGCTAAAATTTAAAAAAAAAATTGAAAAAATGTGGTCATGCGAATTTCAGTGACAGCGCTGGTGATGTGAAATGTCTATGGTTGTGTTTAGTAAGGTTGTGTAGGGATGCCTTTGGCTTAGTGTGCGACAGTGGTCTGATGCTATAACTAGACGTATGGCTAGGAGGTGGCGGTGCTGAGTGGATGTGTGGAATTGAGGAGTAGGGATGTAGGGCAATGCGAGCATCACGCCTGACTGTGAGTAAGACACTGCGTTACAAGCGGTCACGTACGGTCGCTCATCCACAGTCCTATCATCGTCGTCATCATCATCATCATCATCATCATAATCAGCCTGACTACACCCACTGCAGGGCAAAGGCCTCTCCCATGTCTCTCCAATTAACATTGTCCTTTGTCAGCTGCGTCCACCATATCCCTGCAAACTTCGTAATCTCATCCGCCCACCTAACCTACTGCCGCCCCCTGCTACGCTTGCCTTCTCTTGGAATCCACTCCGTTACCCTTAAGGACCAGTGGTTATCTTGCCTTGGCATTACATGCCCTGCCAAAGACCGTATCTTCCCGTTGATTTTGACTAGGATGTCATTACCCACGTTTGTTCCCTCCCTCATTATGCCCACTTCCGGTCTGTTAACGTTGCACCTATCATCTTTTTTTTTCATAGCTCGTTGTGTTGTCCTTAACTTAAGCTGAACCCTTTTCGCTAGCCTCCACGTTTCTGCCCCGTAGTCACGTGAGCACCGGCAAGATACAGCTGTTGTACACTTTTCTATTGAGGGGTATTGGTAACCTGCTATTCATGACCTGAGAGAACCTGCCATATGCGCTCAACCCCATTCTTATCCTTCTAGTTATTTCCCTCTCATGACCCGGATAAGCTGTCACTATCTGCCCTAAGTAGACGTATTCATTTACCACTTCCAGCACCTCATTGCCAATTGTGAACTGCTGTTCTCTTGCTATACTGCTGAACATTGCTTTGTTTTTGTTCGTGTTAATATTTAGACCCACCGTACTGCTCTGTCTGCCTAACTCATTGATCATGATTTGCAGTTCACCTCCTGAGTGAATTGCAGATTATTTAGGTATTCTTTATTAACTCTTATCCCCAACTGTTCCCAATTCAGACCTCGGAATACTTCTTGTAAACAGGCGGTGAATAGCATTGGCGGGATCGTGCCCCTTGCCTGACGCCTTTTCTTATTGGAATTTTATTGCTGACTTTATGGAGGGCTGTGGTCGCTGTACAATTCCTCTTCCAGTATTTTGACATAAGGCTCATCTGCACTCTGATTCTGCAATGCCTCTATGAGTGCTGAGGTTTCCACTGAGTCAAATCCTTTCTCATAATCAATGAAGGCTATACATGGGGGTTGGTTATATTCTGCGCATTTCTTTATCATCTGATTGATAGCGTGAATATGATTCATTGTGGAATATCCTTTACGAAAGCCTGTCTGATAATTTGGTTGAATAAGGTTTAAGCTTGCCCGGACTCTATTAGCGATTACCTTAGTAAATACCTTGTAGGCAACGGACAGTAAGAGTCCTATACCCATCAAGTAATTCATGCGCCCGGTGTGACACACACAACGAGGGAGAAGATCAAAGAGAGGGAGAGGTGAATTCGGGACGTTAAAAGTGCGGGCATTGAGTTCGGGCCTGTAACTGCAGCGTGTAACTAAGACACCATGCGTGACGTCACATAATGTATTACAGCCATAACCGAAACGAAAGAGCAAAAAAGTACCTTTAACAGCTGTCGGCGTATGGCGCCCGTGTGCTGCGCGATATGCCAGTGCGTGTTAAGAAGCCAAGCAGTTATAATTAATCCGAAGCCCTCCACTACGGCGTCTCTCATTGTTCGTTTATTCTGGGTCACTTCTTTATATTTTTCTTCTTCTCTATAACAGTTAGTGTTAGAGAACCTAGAACATAGTCCAGAGTTTGACGAAGACTCGTCTGGCGAGGAAATGATGTCATTATGAAAAACCTAATGCTCGCCAAAAAAAGGAAAAATAGGGTTAAAAAAATGACGTTTCAGAGCGTCATTTGTTTTTTACCCTATTGTTCTTCCTTTTCTTGGCGAGTGTTAGGTTTTCATAATGGAACCTAGAACAGTTGTCGGCTTCTAGAGGAAAACTCCTCTCTTTAGAAGAACAGAAACACAAGCAGCACTTGCGCTTCTCTTCAAGAGGTACAGACGTCTGTGCCTTTTTGTCAGTTTTTTCCGCCCCATGAACATGATTTTCATCTTATTTTTGAAAACAAAGTAGCTCTTTTCTGTCCTCACGATGCCGGTTTGAATCTTTATGTCATTAAACACACACAATGGGCGACCAAGTTCCTGGAATACTATGAAGCGTAGCCTGCAATTTGTGTTATAAAGCGATTATCGGGGGCCATTTGCGACAGCCACTCACTTCACTGTAGTCGTGATGAGATTCTGGTAGAAGTCGACGTCATGTGCGGAGTAATAGGCCGACGCGATAGCTATGATGGTCTTCCTTGTTGGATCGCTGCCTTGGATCTCTTTGAATTTCTGCAGGAAAGTATAATGATGATTTCGAGGAAGATCGTTAACACAGCCGTGAGAACTTCCGACACAATAAACAACAACGTCGAGGGTAAGGCAGAACACTGTTTTGCGTGACGGAAGAGAAGTGGTAAATGAAATTAAAGAAATGGTCGCTAGATAATGAAAAATGGGAAGTATACATATTATTCATTCATATTTTGAAAGTGCAGAACACGCACGTACAATCAAGAATGCCCTTTATACTAAGAGGAGTAGCCTAATGAGTCACATCGACCGAATATATCTTTTCTAGACAACCACTACGTATTGACGTGACACCTGCCGCTAAGTCGTAAAAACACCACTACACAATAGTAGTCTGCCATAAGCATACCTAGGGCCGAAATTGAATCTCGGTCTGCCCTTGTTAACGCCTTAGAAGCTGAAACCACTCTGATCTCTTATTGACAATCTTCAGCTTATCAGCAGTGAAAAAAATTAAGGGTCATTTTTTTGTGCGTTGGGTGGCAATGCGTCAAACAGGGAGCGTATTGCCAGGATTCTAAACTGCCTAAGCAATCAATTTCAATTTCTTGCACTTGGCCACTTTTATGGATATGTCATAATATAGCCTGTCTTCAAACTGGGTGCTTAGTATGGGCGGAACATAAATTACAAAATCACCTAATAAATTCACCTGATAGCTAGTGCTGTTATGCATGCTTCGACTCGTGGTACGGCAACCTGACAATCCGCAGCTGGTTTAGCAAGCATAGAAACAAACTGGGCTCCTGTAAGTAACATCGAGTACACGTGCATCAAGTGGAATACAGAGGTTCACACAATGCATCCACTTCGTTAGTTATTCTTATGTGTAGTGTCTAGAGTACATCTTCCGAGCACGCCCTGGCTAGGCACCAGCACGCCGTCCGATGACATCGAAGATATATAATTATAATTGGTTTTTTTGGGGAAAGGAAATGGCGCAGTATCTGTCTCATATATCGTTGGGCACCTGAACCGCGCCGTATGGGAAGGGATAAAGGAAGGAGTGAAAGAAGAAAGGAAAGACATCGAAGAGCGTGATATCCGTTTCTGGTAGACCCTTCTCGGCAGCAGTTGATATCTGTTCCTTCGATGAGGCTGGCGGGTGATCAGAGCTACAGTATGGCTCTGAGAAATGTTTCTTCAGGTATGTTGTAAAGTTCCTATGACACAATTATATTGTGCGCTTTCATGTTGTGATCGGTGCGGATGAAGGAACCAGGATTGGGAGGTAGCAAACATTAATCGCTTGCAATCTCATATTAAGGTTCGCGATTCCTTGCCATAAATGGGCCGTTGAGCAGTGGCTAAGCGATCGCAGGTTTTAAAAAGAAAGCCGTCCACAAACTTCAGTTCATGAACATCCGCCCACAAACTAAACTTCTGTCCACAAACATCCGTCTACCACTTCCGTCAACACCACAAATGAGCCAAGAAAAGCTTCCGCGTTAAAAATGCTGGACTCGGTTGAGAAATCGAGTAGACCGTTACAAGCTGAGCGTGGCTGCCGGCGTCCGTGTACGAACGCCGCACTCACCTCGAAAACGTCTTCAAGGCCGTTCACCACCGCTCTCAGCCTAAAGAGTCTACCGATGATGTTGAGGACGCCGTAGTGTTTGATGTTATTACGTGCCAGCGTATCGAGCGCGTTCCTCGCAGCGTCCAGTTTCTGCGTTATGATGTAACTGAAACAGGAAACAGGAAGCGATGGCGGAACTTTTAGTGAACTATACCTTATACCTGAAACTACAGTTCACTGTAATTAATAAAACCTACGGCCCGCCGCGGTGGCTCAGTGGTTATGGAGCTCGGCTGCTGGCCCGAAAGACGCGTGTTCGATCCGGGCCGCGGTGGTCGAATTTGGATGGAGGCAAAATTCTAGAGGCCCGCTTACTGTGTGATGTCAGTACACATTAAAGAACCCCAGGTGGTCGATATTTCCGGAGCCCTTCACTATGGCGTCCCTCATAGCCTGAGTCGCTTTGGGGCGTTGAACCCCCATAAACCCACAAACCACTCATTAAACCTACGTTAAAGGCCACAATAGATGTGCATTTCATACTCGTGTTTCGTAAGTGGGTTTCAACTGATGTTGGTTTTTTGTGTGCTAGCCCTCATTTAGCCGTGGTGTCTGTCTGTGTTTCTGAAGCCTGTTTTCCAATTCCGTATATATGGACATTTACACATTACCTCTATTACGTCCTTCCCTCTTAGGGCGGGGCTTAAGTGTCTCTTCCGTTTTTTAATCAGAAGACGTTATTCATGAACTCCAACTTCGCTGTAATGACAGTTACTTTTTAGTTGTACTGAATCCGACTTCTACAGTCATCTTTCCACATCACGTTCCCTCTTTTCTGGAAACTATATTCCATCTCTTAAGACATGCAACAGAAACATAGGAGTTGCCATCATATATATTTCATTTTTACTACTCCGAGTTCAAAGGCCCTTTTATCTTTTTATCCTCCAAGAAACATTAGGACAGTTCTCCGAACTGCTGGGGAACTAGCCCTTTTTAATTTCGTTTTTTCCCGTTGTATACTGATTCACAATCTGCTTCTTTGCCACGAACCATATCTAAATCTGACCTGTTTACAAGCCTGGGGATGATTGAGCACGCTGGTGCAACCTGGTGATGATGCCTTTGGTGAGGTCACCTTCGGCAACAGGCGGATGTACAGTATTAAATGACATTCCTTTTGAATCAGGGTGGTAAAGGCGTCGCCGTACTTAACATTCTAGGCAAGATATTATGCGCATCTTGCCAGTTTATGGGCGATAAGCGAGCGCTGCTTTCGTGCGGGCTCAGCACACGGGCTCCCCGTCTTAGTCCCACGGGCTTCGCACAATTTGTGTTGAGCGCGAATATCTTTTTGATAGTAAACGTGTCAGTGTTAAAGCAGTTACCGGTGGCTGAGATTAAGCCTACAAAAGCAGGCTATAAACTAAGAGAGTGGCAAAACTTCGGGGCAATCAACCCGCCGTTTTACGCGATAGCGTGTACAGCTGGTTCGGTCGGAAACCCGTTGGCGTAGTATAGTAGTCGGCACCGCGTGAAGGAAATAATCGGGGGCTGCGTAAAAAAAAAATTGTATCATGATAATTTGTGCTTGTAGTCACTGATGACTGATCGGTGTGTGATAGGCGATGATGAAGAATTGAAAAAATAAAAAAATAGAAAAGGGGAGTTTAAAGGCGTCGAAAGGCTGAGAAAAGCCAATGCTTGATGACGCCAATTAAGAAAATATAGAGTGTGTAATTGATCAGTTAATCGAAACAATTGACAAAAGAAATGAATAATAATAATAATAATTAGTTTTGGGGGGAAAGAAAATGGCGCAGTATCTGTCTCATATCTCGTTGGACACCTGAACCGCGCCGTAAGGGAAGGGTAAAGGAGGGAGTGAAAGGAGAAAGGGAGAGAGAGGTGCCGTAGTGGAGGGCTCCGGAATAATTTCGACCACCTGGGGATCTTTAACGTGCACTGACATCGCACAGCACACGGGCACCTTATCGTTTTCCTTCATAAAAACGCAGCCGCCGCGGTCGGGTTCGAACCCGGGAACTAAAATGCATTCAAAGGTGTCAAACTGCTCATAATGGAAAGCCTAACCCACTACGCTATCTCGTCACACCACTAAGGCGGAGCTTAGGTGTCCTCTCCGATTCTTTTTAAGACACCATGTTTGTGGAAGAGTTTTGTAGCTGCTGTGTTGAACCACTCAGTGTGAATGGCAGATGTTTCCTACCCACGTCTCCATGGCTTCCTCACCGGAAGTGGAAGGCTACTCCCAGTTCGACACGGCTGTAGGTCTTGGCCTGTTCCTGGAACATCTTCCAGCTTGTCTGCTCTTCGGCCCCCTGCAGACGATCACCAACGATGACCACATTGGAGTAGTAGAGGTAGTCGCAGAACCGGTCGGGTGGGTACATGGATGCCTCCACGGTAGAAAAGCCCACGGTGCACACCAGCTCCCTTTCTGAGAGGAAGAAAAGTACACGTGTGTCGGAAGTAGGCAATGGTCGGCAGACTGTTTATACAATTGCCTAGAAATATCTGTAAGAACAGCCGGCGGCTACCGTTGGTATAAAACTAGAAATAATGCGCGCTTACGTGCGTCCGTATCTCCGCCAAACCAGAGCTGATTACAAAGACTGGTCAATGAGGAAAAAATTGAATGACCTTATCGTTCGCAATATGGAGGCCGAAGGCTACATTTGGCAGTGGTGCTGGAGGACATCATCCTGTCTCGGGTACTTCGAAGCCTATTCAGGTCTCCAACCCGTGGCTCACCACTAGCGCGACGTATCCAGACCCTACCTTGTTGTTTTTGCACACCTGGTCCCTAAGCAAGGCCAGTAGATACGTTACAACGAGGAAACAACTCGCTCGGCGCAACCCAACTCTGAAGGTTCGCCAATGCGCCATGTTAACATGAGACCAGAGGAGCCACGGCCCCGGCATGTGTAAAAGTACGTTCTTAGCCCAGTATTAACAGTACTATTACGCCAGATGGCAGACTATTCAACTTCTCTTTAACGCGATAGGGTTAAGGCTCCGGTTCTGCAGAAAATCCGGCAACGTCGCCGTAGCTGGCGTTCTGAGCAAAAAATCTTCAGAGAATAAACTAGGCGAGTTGCCTAGGTCACGTGACCATGTGTCCTCATCACAACCTCCCCATCGGATTGCGATCAAACTGGCCAACGTGGCTAAACTGCCGTTAAATTAATGATTGCTCGCGAGAGGTTGCTCGGGAAGAATAACCTGGGTTGCACAAGCCCCATAGGTGGCAGCACCTGCCATTGCAGGGCAGTGGCGCATAGCTTAACGGCTGCACCACTGCGGAAGGAGTGGTGTAAGGACTCCCAGGGATCTATGAATGTTAAGTAAAAAATGATCCATTTTCGCATATATGGGCATTAACCCCTTAACTCTGTCCCGTCCATGCCGTTGAGGAGGAGATTAGTGTCGCCTCTAGTTTTTTTCTTCGTTCAAGATTCTCTTTTTCCCTTTAGCACGGACAACACACGTAACTGGTGGATACATTGCATGACGTGCAACGAATGAGGATTTCTGAATACACAGGAGATTTTTTTTAATCAAACCTAAGTACATTGATAGGTACCCTGCAAAGGACATATGAGTGAAAAAAGATGCCGCCGCCGTCTGGAAGACGTTGAAATAATGAGCGTTAGCTGTTTATTGGATTGTAAGTGACGTCACTAATCAATCACCAATTGGGTTGCTATATCAATTTACTGTGGGGGCCACCATCTTGAATTTATCGGACTTAGAAAACTACACGCCGAAGGGACGTGGTAGCAGACCCCAAGAAATCGAGAAACGTGTTGAGTAAGAGCTAACGCTCTACAAAATGTTAACAACCAGTAGACAGCGTCCGCTACACATTGAGCGTCTACATCTGTCTGCCACAGCTGACAGCACACGTTTCCGTCCTGTCGCCGGCACAAAAGCACAGGTGCTTACTCCGTGGCTCGGTCGTCGTAGTGGTGGGTGTGGTCGTCATCGTTGTCGTACCCACAGACGCAAAGGTTGGCTTGCGGGTTTCTGTAGCTGTCGTGGGCCTCAAGGACGAACCTGCGAACGTCATACACGCCAGACCAGACACATTGGGTGTGTGCGGCTACTGCACTACGGCTGTTTTTAATGCAAGAATATTTTAAGCGAAAAGATTCACTACACTAAGTAAAGCAGTCGTCGCGTAGGCCGAAGAATGACCTTGAACGACCTTCAGCCCAACCACATTAGCCGTGTATGATAATAAGTTGTACAGTTATGGTGTCTAACACTTCACCCATGGCCTTTAGTTGACCTCTCACCTTTGACAATGGGTGACCTTTGGGTTGACCTCTGACCTTAAGAACATCCGATGGGGTGATGTCAAGGCTCGTGATGACATCCGAGGCGGGTGTCCTGAGACCATGCGATACCACGTCATAGCCACGTGGTCGTGTGGGTATATATAGAGCGGCTGTCACGAGCGTGTAGCGGAGCTGAACGAGCCTCAGACGCTTAGCAAGTGCGCTTGCCTTTCGCTGAATTCCAGGGTTAGCCAAGTTAAGCCACTGCCGCTTTCTTTATACGCCTTAAGATGAAGAGAGCGGCAACCATGACTTCATGACTAAAGATCCATTGTAGCCACCTCGTGCGTGATTCATCCACTTGTTCTGATGATGGGCGAGTATTTCTGGCAAGAAACATCAGGCAGAGCGATAAGCGCAGAAGACGCAATCGTTCAAGGAAAATAAATTGCCACACGCTCCCTTCTACGGCACTTCCGACAGGTGAAGGACACACGCTTTTGCTTCAGCGGCAGCCGGCCTAAATGGAACCTTTTTAGCTGGAGAAACTGAACCGTGAGCCTCGTCGGTAAATCATCAGAAAATACGCCGAAGGCCAGTTTTGCAGCATTTTGGCAACCAGAACACTAGCTATATTATATCCGTTACAAAAATGGCCTGTATACAGTCTGTAGACTTCTGATAGAGTGTATTGGCTTCCTATAGATATTTCTTGTCTATTCATAACCTATAGACAAAAGTCTACTGAAAGTGCATGGCCAAAAAACTATAGATTGCCTATAGAATATCTATAGGATTTGTATTGTCTTTAGACTGTTCTATAGAGTGTCTATAGAGAGTCTATAGACTTTATAGACATAAGTCTATGGACAGTCTATAGACTGCCTGAGACATAGAAATTTTTGTAGGGCGTGCGATGTTCAAAGAAATGACAGCAAAAATGCGGCCTCTGGTGCTTCTTCTTACTGCCTGCCCTTGTTCCCCGGTGCTGAGCGGCATTGTTACGAGAATCTCATTCACACTTTCCAGTCACAAGTAAACTGCGAAACTTTAACACACTATTTGTTTCGTACCCGATTCCTATCCACCTTCCTGCACGTTACGAAACATACGGCCTCCTGCAACGGGATGAGGAATGAGACGAACCAGCAGAGCGTGTGTCGCGCCCGATGTTCAATGATCCCTCAGGCACCGGCCCCAACCTGTTGTAGGAATTTCCAGCTGGCAGTGATCGTTTCGGCGGCCGAGACAGCATAGACAGGGTCTGGGCCCATTTCGCGGCACAACAACCACTTTTTCATGGCGCGCTGGTCAGAAGTGCACGCTAATTTGCGCTCCAGAATTTCACCTCACGGGAGCCGAAGATGTCCCCTGGAACAAAGAGTGTATTGCAGTTCATCCTGCGGCGTGAGGGGAAACGTTCAGGCCGCCGGCAGTAGGTGGTTGAGGAGTCCGCATCGGGGCGAGCGAGGCGAGAACATTACGAAGCACGCAATGGGGCAGGCGCTGGATCATCGTTCGGCATATATTTCGCAGTCAGAAACCAACTAAATATCGCAAGCAGCGCCGGAGGCGGAGTGATACATTGCACTATGACTAGGCTAAAAAGCGTTCATTGCTTTTCAAAACTTTTGCAAAGCTGGACTAGAAAGAAAGAGGTACGCGCATGTGCTCACAGTCTAGTACAGAGCCGCATGAAATAGTGCCGAGAACACTATAATTCCTCAGCTGTTGATATACAGGCCACCACCAAACTCAGTCTACCAATCACACGCTGCACCGAATCACTGCTGAAGAGTTAGTTCCAAGCAGAGATAAGGAAAAGGCTAACCAAGTGTTGCTGCCAAAGAAATCGGTCGGCTCATCGAGAGCTGCCATGACGACGGAGTTCTCGGCGCTCGGAGGCGAGAGTCTTCCAGGTTTTATATGCTTACTTTTTTTTTCTCGACCATTAATATGCTTTTCTACACAGTGAGAAAAAGGTATACAACTATTCCGCTTGCTGAGTCCCCGAAGCCATTCTTATACCCTCCTCTACATTAAAAGTGATCCCATATCATCACAGTGTGATGGATCAGCCAGGATGATCACCTTATGGGCACTACGCAGATCACTGCGGTACACCTCAGAGCGTCTGGCAGAGTGCATATATCTGTGCTTACATTTGTCATGCCGTAAGCTGCACAGACTTCTTTTGCCGAAACAAAAACCTATATGCCGGAAGGTTAATGACTCTATCGATGCGTCTCAGTCTCCTCCGGGACAGAAAGCAGCAGAAAGAATGTTCAAAAGTGTTTGTCGACCTGTCTGTGCCGTAGGTATGGTGTCCCGCCGGGTGACCTCAGGGATGTCGTCTCCCTGAACCACGATATCAATGGAGAGTGGAGGACCGGCCGGCTGAGGCCCGCTGTTCCTCTTGCTGTCAGAGTCGCCAAAGTCTGTGTTGTAGTCGCCACCAGTACTGTCGCTACCTGCGCCGACGCATGGCGTCCTTGGTACATATCTCGTCGGAAGCATTGGGAGGCGATACAACGAGTAGGCAAGAGAATATTGGCTGGGATATGAACAGTTATGCAAGATTTCCCGGCAGCTTCGTTTAAGCTGCTATCTTTGTGGCTCACCTTCATCAAAGAGAATCCTGAACGGAAGTTTAGTCTGCGGAAGTACTTTCTTTCTCAGGCGAAAGAGAGCTGCCCGTACTACGAAAACCACAGCTTCGTAATTACCGCTGTCCAACAAGTCTAAAGCCTCTGTCGGTGACATGCAGTAAATGCTTTCAGCACGAACATAAAGTTCATACTTTTCAGTATGTTGGGTAATATGGTGGCGCAAGTTGGAGACAAAGGCGTGAAAGAATTTTTTATTCTTGAGGTAAAGCTACTAAACCTCGACAAGAAATAGTTTGATTCTGATATTATTGTTGTGGCACTCTGGCTGCAACTCTTCCTTGAACTTAAGAAGTTCGTCGTTCCTAAATGCTGCAGTCGTGAAAATTTCAGATACAGTGGAGAAAAATTAAGAAAAAATTACGTAGTTGGGCAAAACAAAAATGTTGGAAACTTTGGAAAAGACAAGTTTGAAGCAAGGAAGAATCCAGAAAGAAAGAATTGCCCTCTCGACTTATTGTGTACGGATGTGGTACAATCTGTCAATTTCAAGCGGCCGCTAAAGATTTGGTTTTGTGAAGAAGGCGTATCCGCGGAACGTCTTATGTCTTTATAATTTCATCTCGTTTCCGCAAACTTCTATGATTTAATTTTCTTGCGATCAAAATGTGTTCTATTTATATATTTACGGTCCAGCCGTCAGAAGGGAATTGTGCGTCGTTAATTACAGATATCACCTGTAATGATCCTCACCATCGCTGTTGGCTGCGATTAAAATGACGATAGAGGCGATCAGCCCGACGAGGCCAAAGAAGAGCACGCAGAACACGATGGCCACGACGTCGCTTCTCGGGGTCCTGCGATGTTCACACCACAATCTAAAAGCCGTAAGAGCCCAGAACTCTTAGAAACAATCTCTGAAAACACCGATCAACTCAATCGCCCCAAGCACGCTAAGTCGCTCGTGGCGTACGGTCTCAAACTATTTAGTATGAGAATGTAGGCGCATTTTGTCTATTTTCTTGTTTTTCATGGCGATGTAGAGTCGGTACGCAGGCAAGGTCTTCAATTTAGAAAACAGTACCAAGCCGAACTAAGCAGAAGGGCCGATTGTTGGGCTAGTTGGTTCATGATAGTTGGTTCATGATAGTTGGGCTAGTTGGTTTCTATCTTTCTTTAGTCCCGTGTTTTTGGGATGTTTCATTCCACTATAGTGAACTAATCAGGTTCGTTTCATCTGAGCAAAACATGCCCATTGGCCTTTTACGATAACGTCGTGTATGATGTCACCACTTTCAAAAAGCTAAAAGGAAGACATCATTGAAATTGTTCTGTTTTGAATAAAAGAGAAATCTACCCGCGAGGTCGCTAAAGGCTGTCCAAGTCGTTCCGGAAAGTCTGTGCTCATCTTGGGAAGCGGAACAGCAATGTGGGAAATTGCCGTTGGGATGCGTTCTTCAAACAATAACAGAGACCAGACCTCGTCCGGTACAGAGAGCCCGCTTTTTTTTTAAACTAAGCACCTGTTCGCAAGCTAAGAGCCACTTCAGTGCGTGTGCAGCATCGATATGCAAATCTATCACAGCTATGGCAGCAGGCTACCCTCTAATCTTGTAAGCTGCACTCATATCCTACTAGAAAGCATTTACAAAACAGACCTGGCACACAAAAAGCATATAAAAATGTGTATTAATTATTTGTTGTCGTAAAATAACATCTGGTAAGGACGCAAAGCTCAGTTTCACAATCCTATAGACAGTGCGGCTATATCAGAAAAAATTTGACGACACTGTAGTTTGAGGTCGTGCATGGTCTGTCCTTATTGCCACTGCCAACACCGCCCGTAGTTTTCTGTAAGAAAATACTTAAGCATATGTCATGGCGTATTGCTTGATTTTCGTACGCCATTATTCTAAGAAGCATGTCCACGAATATCTTGCTCCCCGCAGCAATGCCTCACTCTGAGCAATTTTGCCTTGAGAGGCAAGCTTTTGGAACAAAGGTCATCCCTATTTACGCGTAACCAGGTGGAAATCTCGTAGCATAGTAGAAACCTTCACAGTGTCGCCCTTTCCCTTGGTGGTCGGAATAGGAACAATCAGATCTGCCCCTGCGTCGGAAATGACGCTTCTGCATTCCATTACAGCTGACTGAGGAGCTACTCTGACGTCACACATGAGGCAAGTGTGGACAAGTTTGTAACAACCGTAGCCCCACTTGGACTCGAACACGCCACTTTGTACATTCATTTTGTCTTTTTCGTTTTTATAGGAGTCAAGGAGACCACAAACTGTGCAGGCGACTTCGAACATTCAGCCGACGCAAGACGTATCCAGGTGAAAAATTAGAACCGCGGCTCATCTGAGTTCGTGCAAAAGCAGTACAGCGTACGACACGGCGATACAAAAGAAAACGCCGAAATATCGATGTGCACGAGATCACTCCCGCAACACGCTACCCGGAAAGAACACGTCCTGGTCAGAGTTACCCGGATTGATCGCCGCAAGACTTACTCATTTTCATGGACTGAAATGAAAAGAGAAAACTACCTCAGGCTCCGGAAACAACCGCGTAAGCTTTGTACGGGGTGTTATTGTGAAGAGTCAAGTAATTTTCAAAATAGGATTTTTGAGGTAAAAATATGGCTTTTGTGGCATGGTATTGCCAGGTTTGGCGGACACCAGAGAACCATTTAATCATTTTTAACTAGTAAGGTGGTTAACTAATTCCGAAAAATTAACTTTCTAACTGTTAGACTTAGGGGCCTGGTGCAATTGCAGATTTTTCGCCGGCCGTTAGTAACCGTGATTTCAGTTTTCATAATTTCGAAAACGTGATTACTCTTGCCGCTGTGGCTCGACAAAATCTGGCTGCATCGTGCAAAAATGCATGCGCTTTCTAAAGCATGCAGGCAAAGCAACTCCTCCAGTGCACGGAACATAAGTAGACGAAACAGCCAAATTTTGTCGAGCCAAAGCGGCGAGGGTAATCGCGTTTTCGAAATCTAAAAACTGGTACGGCGGCTACTAAACGGCGGGCTACAGACCTCTAATTGCAGACCAGGTGCTAACTAACTCTAATAGGCGTCTAACTCTAATAGGCAAAATGTTAATTATTAGAAATTAGTTAACCAGCTTACTAGCTAAGGCTATTCACCGCTTTTCTGGTGTGCGCCAAGGCTGGCAATACCATGCCGTGAAAGCGATATTTTTAATTCAAAAATCCTATACTTGAAAACTACTTAAAATCTTCCCCGTATATGCTCACTCATATGAGATGACTCAGCCGAGCTTACACTATCACCTATGAACTATAAGTTTAGGGCTAATTTAATGCCATAGCGTAGTATCCAATTCGTGTGAAAAATTGGCCCGGGTTCGAAGCCGACCGCGGCGGCTGCGTTTTTATGGAGGCAAAACGCTAAGGCACCCGTGTGCTGTGCGATGTCAGTGCACGTTAAAGATCCCCAGGTGGTCGAAATTATTCCGGAGCCCTCCACTACGGCACCTCTTTCTTCCTTTCTTCTTTCACTCCCTCCTTTATCCCTTCCCTTACGGCGCGGTTGAGGTGTCCAACGATATATGAGACAGATACTGCGCCATTTCCTTTCCCCAAAAACCAATTATTATATATTATGTGAAAAATTTGCAAAAAAAATCTGAAAGAGAAAGACTATCGCTCTATGTCTATTTATAGAAACAAAAGATGGAACTATGTTTCAATCATAGCGAGGTGGTAGCACCGTGGCTTGTACTTAAGGGTGGCACAACGACGTTCACGCAATTATCTTGATTTGTGTCTGCCAGAGGGAACTCAGCGTTGTGGTTTATTTTTGTATGTATATAGCAGCACATCGTGGCTGTTACAAACTCTGGATCTCAACATTTGGATCACTTACTTGTGAGCGCACTGTTGTCAATGCCTGAAAGCGCTGGAAAGGAAAACAGTTTTGAAGACACGATCCACGCAGCAGGAGCCTTCTCGTGCGTTATATCCTTTGGGCAAAGTAATGCTATTTCTTTTACGTCAACGCTAAAAACAAGGAGGAGAGTACGCATTCCATATTTGACAAGTTTGTAGAGACATGTCAATATGCGTTTCCTACGCCAGTTTACAGCTTACCAGAAACTTTAGAGAGCGTCCTCGAGTCACTGTTGGTGAGGAATACGGGTATGCTGGCCTCTCCTTCGCTTCCTGAAAGGAAGCCATGAGAGATGCAAAAAAAAAAAAACGTTGGAGGACTCCTATGCTGGGCATATTAATTGACGCGATAGGGCACGCCGTTTGATGTGTCATCTGGTGCCGACGCGACTCTTAAGAATTTTTTAAACAAGATTCTTTTATTATTAGGACAACGATATACACAGATACTTAGCATCAGCAAACATTGGCATTTCATTCTGAGCGTTTCGGCACCCTTGAACCCCTTTTCCAATTTTTTTTCATTTCTTTATTTAATCAATTAATTGTAATGAATTCATTAATAGTCAACACCTATCACACATCAGTCAAACATAAATTACTAGAACCACAAATTACCATGATACGATTTTTTTTTACGCAGCCACCGATTATTTCCGACACGCGGTGCCGACTATAGCACTACGCCGACATCTTTTCGACCTAACGTGCTGTGTACGCTATCGCGTAAATATTAAATATAACACACGGTTTAGCATAGCTAGCGCGTAATATAGTACGGTACCACTAGTTACGGTGGGCGCTTAAGGTGCTTACGTGCCAAAGACATTTGACCTAAAGGCCTTTACTTAAAGGTATTTGGCCTAAAGGCTTTTCCTACATACGTGTTTGGCCTAAAGCCTTTCCTATTAAGGTCTCTGGCCTAAAGGCCTTTACCCGGAAGGCATTTACAATCAAGGCCATCACCGTAAAGGCATTTAGCAGAAAGCGTTTAGCGCTAAAGGCCTTTGACCTAAAGGGCTTTACAAGAAACTCTTGACCTAAAGGGCTTTACATATAAAGCCTTTGACCTAAAGGTCTACACTGAATGCATTTATCTTGAAGGCCTTCACACAGGTGCACCCTTCATCCTGGTATTTACCCAGGTGAAAGCCTGCCATTATACACACCTGGCAGGTTGCTCACAACGCGGTGGGCAGGTGGGCCGCCTGCCACATACTAGACCAAGCAGCACAGGTAATTGGGCCAACATTAGAACTGTATTGGCAAAGCTGGCCCTACAAAGGACCAGGATGGGACCATCCTGTTGCAATATTGGGCCGGTGACCTGTGCTGCTTGGGCTAGGCTTCAGGGATTTATTTACGTATGCCAGGAATGAGAAAATGCGCCTAATAGCGTGTGTTCAGCTCTCCTAGACTACCGAAGAGGCAGCTTTCCTAAATAGAGCATAGGCGGTAGAATGAAAGTGCTTGCACATCAGACTGTAGTTGCCGGTCGCAGAACTGAATGCACTCACCCATAGTCGAGCCTCCTTAAGTATATTTTCACTTGAAGGCTATTAGCTGGAAAGTGCAAGCCTTGCAGGATGTGAGAAAGCGAGCTGAAAAACAGAATTAAAACAAAAATCTGCAGATTTTGATGAAGTTGCCTTGATAAATTGTGCCTGAAACACACCTATAGTTTACATTAAATGCAAAAAGAAGTGTATTTATCCCGTTTCCAATTACTCCTGCAGCAGACAGTGCAGTTCTGTTTGTTGCTCTGAGTTTGTCAATTAATTCACCGAGCCGTTTGTAGCATGAAACTCATACGAACAATAAATGGCACAAAAGACCACCGGCCACGAGATAGTGAGAGCGTGCTTTACCAAAAATCTTAAAGAGCTTTCATGCACACGCTTTTTATTATATGCAAAACGTATTATGTTTCTCCTTTACCATCGCTCGCAACAACAAATTACTTCGACTGCTCCTGGGAGCAAAAGCGTCATCAATGCTTAGCATCCTTGCGAATTTGTAACGACCGCCATCTTTCAAAACATCCTGGGTTTGCTATGGCAGGAAAGCTAGAATTCTGCAGTGGGGTGAGATGACTGGGAATGAGATATAATGGCCAAAACTTCGATGTAAGTGGCGCTGGTATTAGGGTTTTAGGTATCATAGCTGAAAAAAAGTCGGCAAAGTCGAGTCTGTGCTTACGGTGTTAGGTGAACACAGAATAAGCACGCACGAACGGAAAGACGTTAGAAAGCGGCCATGCACTAGAGAGGGCTTTTAAGGCCCGACTCAACTCACGCGCGATGCACGATCTGCGGGCTGCTCGTTGCAGGGGGCTTCACCGGCAAGTGAGGGCGTGGGTGTTGCTGCTGTTCAACTCTGTACACAGGTGGACAGTTTGAGGACGGCACCTAGCATTCTTCTTCTTCTTCGTCCTCTTAAGGCATGGCATGGACCTAGCATCTGTCCTTAGCTTCTTCTTCTTCATGCGAACACCAACACGCGTCCACGTCCCAAGCGGATCTCGAGCTGGGGGACAAAGGAATTAGACTTTGGAAGCGTTGCGCCGATGGCACGAGCCACGCGAGAATGAAATCTGCTATTGAATCCGCTGGCTCCGGCGAAATTCATACATCGCCAAAAACCCACATGGATGCCGTTTCTGCACGCTGACCGCTTTCGGTGGACACTCGGCCCCGCAGCATCAGACGTTATCGAGAAACGTAGCTGACATCACTTCATTCATGTCGCCACTTCATCACTTCAGCTCTCGCTTCAAAAACGCTCATGCTAATTGCCTACATTTAACAGAAGTACAAAATATGCTTCTTTTTCAAACGCACGTGCGATCAACAAGAAGGAGAACCAACAATAGAGCCTGCTCTTAACCATACATTCAAGAGGGGACGTGACAATTAGAACCAATTGTGTTATTTATGCTTGAAATGTCCGAAATTTTTCACATATAGGTAATTTGTTATGCTGGGCTCAAAATTCGCACTTTAATTTAAGCTAGCTATTGTTTTCTTTGAGTAAATACAATTGACAATTAAAGAGAAGAAAAATGCACACATTTGTTATGTCAGCATGTCCACAAAGCCTGTTCTGTGGGATAAATTTATTAGTCTTTTTTAGTTGTCCAATACTTATGAAAATAAAACTTAATCATCAGCACGCGTGTCTGCGTGAAAACTATTGTTGCAAAACTAACTTCCAAAAGATTATTGCATGCGTACACCAAAAAATTGAGAGCTATCTTGCACTACTGAACGTCTAAGGAGTTATGCTGAGGAAAATGAATCATTCTACTGTCATTCGCTACGATATACCAAAGGAATGAGTGCTGGCAATAGCTAAAAATTGAAAGCTTATAAAATCTGCCTTTATGTTTATTTCTTTCTTTGTCAAATTTTTCGCCTTGTTTGCTTTTGATTTTGGCGAGAGGAATGCGAAATTGCAGCCATGAAAAGCTTTGATCTTTCTTCCCTGTGACACCTAGTGATACAGAAATGGTGCTGTTCTCCGCCGCTGGAAAGCCGCGGAGTCCATGATGCACTAGGATTATCAGAAGTGGGATTCGCTCACAATTTTCGACCGCCATGCTTATAGAAAACATGTTTTTCTAACTTTCTACTGCGTATTTCGCTGTAATTTTTTGCTGCGACACAGATGATGACCTGAAGATTACAAAAAGATAACTGAAAGACAAAAAATTGTGGCCAAAGCCGCCATTTTACTTCCCATGTCCCCCCATTAATCAGCTGAGCGCACTCTGAGAAGTATCAGTATTGTAATTGGATTGACACTGATCCCATCCTTGGAGCTTCCAAATTCCTTCTTAATTTTCTAGTATATTTTTCAGTCTGTTTTACATGCATTAAGCAGTGGATGACTGGCGCTCATTCGAATGAACTACATGAAAGAGGACTAAATCTGCAGGAAGAAAACTTTTAACCGACGGAATCAAACAAAAAGAGCTTCAGAGATCTCGCTTCATGCTCGACGGCACTGAATTCAGATTATTTCTAAAAGGAAGCTTCGATATAATCGGGAATTACAAAATGAGCACGCACTTTTTGTGCCTGTCGCTTCCCATTTATTCTCGTCGTCTTCTCTGGATTAAATATCTCTCGCAGCTTCATTCTATTCGTGCCCACTTTTTCGTACACACTGCGTTCTTTTCACAACAAACGAACATAGATGCCACTTGAGTCTTAAGCCTTTTTCTCTTCTGTAAGGCTGTATGTAGCACTCTACAGAGCACTCGAAATACCGGGCTAAGCCTGCCTAGCTCTCCCGTTGCTAGAGTCGAGTCGATCGCTTTATTTCACTCCAGTGAGCACCGTTTCTCGAAACGTTAACTGAGTTTGCAAATATAGGTGCTCTGTTTCTCAAGCGAGCACGGAGTTTTCTATTCGTTAACAGTCTGTGCCTTATCTAAAAGTATATGTTTCTGTGTCCTGCCGCCGCTGAAGTAAAGCATGGCCAAAAATCGGAAAATCTCTCGTCTCTAATTTGAGCTGAGTATCTAAAAAGAGCGCACTAGGACAATGCGCACTGTGTTCAAATAATTGTTCCAAAAATTCATCGATATAAGCGATAATTAAAATAGTTTGTCATCGCAGAACAAACAATAGCGCAGTCTGAGTTTCGTGCGCACCAGCTGCTTATTGAAAATTTTATTTTCTTATGAAGACTTCTCTTTCGACCCAGAAGCCAGCATACGAAGAAAAAAAATCTTGTGCACTTGCGATATGTTGTCTTCCTCTGCCGATATCAATAATTTTTATTGTACTAGCCATGGAGCGGTCAAGTGACAAAGTTTTGTCATTCACTATCTCATAATTACGAGAAAACATGATTTACATAAATATTTTGTTAATTCACAGGAATCGGGATGAAGCATTCTTACATCGAGTTCCATCTGAGGTGCCTTGAGCTCAGTTTGCCTTTCATTTCCTGCCTCTAGGCAATAGTTCTAATTGAGAAAATGTAGCAAAAAAAAATCCAAGTTTACTTGCCGGCTGCAACCTTCAATTTCCTCTACTGCGCTGTTTGGCGATGAATAATGGACGAATATCGAGCCGCTCGAGCATCTACATAAGAGCCTGGCCTTACGAAGAAATGGCGACGAAATGAAGAAAGAATTACAGTAGGTTCAGCGGCCATAACCAACTAAAAATATGTTTATTGAAGTTACGCTGACTTACCCGTGGGTGCGTGAATACACAGGGTTTGGAAAACTTAAATGTGGGCTCCATAATGCGCCAGTCACAATGCCGATGACCATCGTCACGACGCAGTGGATATATTGCAATTTTTGGCCTATCATAGGGCGTTAGGACTAACCGACATTGTAGATAGTTTGCAGTACGACCCTGTGAAGGCTTTCAGCAAACTACAAGAGTGCGCTAAAAGAACGTGTTGCGGTAACTTCAATACAGGAGGGAAGAAATTGAGCCCGTATTGCTGCCTGGGCACGAAAAGGAAACTGTTGAGGGCAAACTGAGCTCGGTAATATTGACACGCCTGCTTGTAAAAGGTTTTACCGCAGACAGACAGATACCACTAGAAAGACGACACACACACGTGGGCACTTCCTATGGCGCTTGTGCGTGTGTGTGATTTTTTCTAGGTCTCTGTCTGCTCGCGCTAAAACATTTTCCAAGGTCAAATGCACATCACTCGCCCGAAAAGAACTTTTATTGATACGGCTGCCCCGGCAAAATTACAACTAAAACGCCAGGACAGCGACCGCGTTGCTACGAAGTGATCACGGGATTTCCTATATAAATAAACAGCGTCATGCCGCATTTTTATCTGTTGCTAGGGTGAAAGCGAGAGCCTTCTCTTGTGAGCAATGAAATATTTCTCTAAAACAGCACTTTTATTATTCCTAAGGCATATGTAACACGGCCAAAGGACGCATCAAAGTTTGCCTCTGCCGACGACACAACGCGGTTATATCTGGCGGTCAAAATCAGCGACCTTTCAAAGAGGCCGGTATAGAGAGCGCGCAAAACAATGTCACCGTTGTTGTACAAAAGATGAGAGCTCATACTTTGCATAACTTACGGGGTTTATTCACCAGGCCGCTTATCTGGAAAGACAGGCGCAAAATCCGGGCGACCTGCTCCCCTACAATGTGCTAGCCGCATGAGATCGACCACTGTTGCCACATCCATCATCCGGACCTGAGGCACTTCTTAGGAGTGATGGCCTCGATCGATATAGCTTGCTCTCTCGGAGCTACATGTTCGCCTATCTCAAAACACTCTTCACATCATCGCCGGACGAGTGTCCGATCAGCTCTTTTTGTCTCCCGCCGAGAAAGTTTTGTGCACGGCCCAGCCAGCCATTTCGAGGCTGTAAACTTGAAAGAGAGGTCCCCCCAAATGCGTATGATCGAACGGACGCATCACGGATAGCGTCGAACCCTCGGTGCCACTGAAGGAACAAAGGAGTCACCCAGGGCGTTCCTGCTGACGCTGACGCCAAGCCATCGGCCGCTTCTGCCATCACCTCCACTTCGGCCCGATTGGAGAGCCTGACGACACGCGTAACGCCCGTTGGCGGGGAGCCCGCAGGCTCATAATACTCCGAATGTGGGCGGGTATCTTATCGGTACGCATAAACCGTCGTTTTTATGCCCGTCAGCGGTTTCCGAGAGGAGGTTACTATGGGTGCGTAGCAGTCAGTTCAGTAGCCACGCCTCCTCAGCCACGAGGTAAATGGTGCTGTCACCAGGCACTAAAGCCAAACTTTCAGCGCTTTTATTCACGATTTTTCTCGCACACTCCTACCGCCCCAATCCCATTTCTCCGCTGCTGTGGAAGCAATTCAAACTGTGTGTGTGTGTGTGTGGTGTGTGTGTGTGCGCGCGTGTGTGCGTGCGTGCGTGTGTGTGTGTGCGTGCGCGCGTGTGTGCGTGCGTGTGTGTGTGTGTGTGTGTGTGTGTGTGTGCGTGTGCGTGTGTGTGTGTGTGCGTGTGCGTGCGTGCGTGCGTGTGTGCGTGTGTGTGTGTGTGTGTGTGTGTGTGTGTGTGTGTGTGTGTGTGTGTGTGTGTGTGTGTGTGTGTGTGTGTGTGTGTGTGTGTGTGTGTGTGTGTGTGTGTGTGTGTGTGTGTGTGTGCGTGCGTGCGTGCGTGCGTGCGAGCGCGCGCGTGCGTTCGTGGAATCAATAAGCATGCGTTCATGTTACTTCTTCAGTTTATATCGGAGTCCCTCAATATGAAATTTTCGCTGTTTTGAACAGGCTCGCTACGAATCATGTTAACTTTGCGATTTCCCTACTAATTAGGTCATCAATGTACTGAGAAATGGTACTGCGGGCAGTTTCAATTTTTGTTTAAAAAATTATTATTTTTCAGCTCTCCTTCTTAACTCTGCCAAATACTCGGTGTTAAAAACATCCGCTTTCGTCGGTAGCAGCAGGTCGTGTAGAACCACTTCATAACTTCACCGGGAAAGGACTTACGAGTGGTACTGCTCCACTACATAACGCGTTTTGTTTTCGGCCAAGCTGTTATTGCGTCCATACAAAGAAGTCAATGCGCGAGATGAAGACACATGTATGTAGGGCAGTTGTGCACGCAGCAGGCCCAGCCTCTACCTCTTTCGTAGTAAAGTTAAAAGAAAATTGGAGCGTACACTTAGGTTACGCCTTAAGGGTATGACGCAATACATTATGTGCGTTGCTCATGTATGCAGAGTGAATCATTCTGAATTTAAAATTCATAGATCCTGAGAGTCGATATAACAGGTCTTGCGCAGTGGTGCAGAGGTTAAGCAATGCTCTACTGCCCTGCGATGACACGTGCTGCTATCGGTGGGGCTTGTGCGACCCTGGTTGCTCTTCACAAGCAACCTCCCCTGATCAATCATTAATTTAACTGCCTCCTGCCACAAGGAGCATTTCGCGCACAATCAGGTGGGCAGGTTGTGGTGACGCCAGAAGGTTACATGACCTAGGTGACCTACCTGCTACGTAGGGAGGCGACCTAGACTGCCTACCCAGACAATCAGTGGGCAACCGGGGGAGGAAGATATAGAGTGGCGGAATTAGTGAGTGGGGTCTTAACTCTAGCGCAATAAAAAATAGGACTGCCTAGTGAGTTTGCGTCTGTGGGGCTGGCAGCATAGTAGTCTAAATCCTTAGTTGCGACGGACTTGTTCTTGCATCGAATGTGCAAGATGGGCATTAAGTCACGCTACCTTATTAATTTGTGCGGTTCGAAGACTGGTTCAGTGTGCACGAAGTCAGTCGAGCACTACAAGAATCCAAGCGGCGCTTGGCCTCTCTAAGTCTCCCAGGTATGCTGGGCGTACAAGGTTACCGAAGCGATGCAAGAAAGTAAAAATTAAACAGGAGTTTTCCAGGCGTTGAGAAAAGAAACTCCCGACAGAGGGAGCCACGCAGTAGAAAAATCTCTAAAGACATCCACATCAGGCATACGAACATGGTTTTTAAAAACTTGAGGACAGCATTACAAAGATGGTTTGTAAGCCATAAACGGCTTCACATTTTTGGACATAATGATGCGCGCACTTCTCCATTTACACATCGTGCAGGCGAGACAGGTTGGGACAGCGTCGAGCTCTTTTTGTTGTATTTGTCCTCTGTTGGAGTGGTAGATACCGACAATCGGATTAGCCAGGGTGCCTTGTGCAGTCAAATAGTTGTGAAACATTGACTCATTTACGGTATTGGAGGCTTAACTTCGTGCTTTAAAAAGTGGATTGTAACTAACAAATAGTCTCTTTGATGCAATGATGTAATCGTGAAGATAATCGCACGCTGGTTTTGGTATCATCTAGCGCCAGCCCTAAAGGAGAGAAGAACCGAAATAGAAAGAGGAAGCCTTGATCAAGTGAGGGGGATCTTCAGATAAGGTTTTCGAGTTGTTATTCGTCCGTTCAGTTTTTGGCTTTTCTCTTCATTCTTCTCTCTCTCAACTGACTTGTCCCGGTGCGCACAAGCGAACTGAAATCCCCTTCCGCTTAACCTGCGTGGCTTGGGTTTTTTTCTCTCTCTTTCTAGCCTTCAACTGAAGCCACAATAGTAAACACCACCATGCTTCTATGGCTGAGTCGTTAGGGCTCTCAGCTACTGTGCCGGAGTACCCGGGTTCGAACCCGCGGCCATGCCAGCAGCTTTTTGACGGAGGCGAAATGCAAAACGCACCCTTGTGCTTTGGGATGCCTGTACTCATTAAAGATCCTTAGTTGGTCGAAATTATTGCGAAGCCCTCAATTAAGGCACTTTCTATCTTTCTTCTTTCCCTCAATCTCACCTTCCGTCCTTCTCTCAAGGCGCGGTTGAGGTGTTCCCCAAGCGCAGACACAGTCACTGCGTCTTTCATTTCCTCAAATTCCAAATATTTAACATGTCTTAAGTTGTACCATATTGGCTCAGAATGCGTGCTTACAGCACCTCGCATTCATTCGCAACTTTGGAGGAGAAAAATGAGAAAAAGCTGGGCAGACGGAGACCAGTGTTAAAGGTTCGGCTGCCGAAGAGGCTTTTGTCCCGATGAAAAATGAGCCCGGCTTTCTGGGAGCTTTAAACATAACCGCCCCTCCTTCAGATTAAAGCAGACGGAGTTTATTTGCTGGCTTTGAGCCTCCGCTTTCGCAATTTATTTTGTTTACCGAAAACTTTGCTACGAACAACAAGGCTTTGCTTAACTAAAAATTCTTCAGACAGTCTATAGACTGTCCGTAGATTTCTCTCTATAAATTTTTTAGACTTTCTATGGACAAACTTATAGTGAACACTATATAGTCAATACAAATAACAAAGACAGCCTATAGACAATGTATAGATTTATGGCCATACACTTTTAGTAGACTTTCGTCTATAGACAGTTATAGACTATGAATAGACGAAAATAAATATCATAGGAAGGCAATAGAGTCTATAAGAGGTCTATAGACTGACTATAGACGATTTTGGGAAGGGTCATCCTCCAAGATATTCAGTTGGCATGTAGCAGAGCATACACACTAACACATAGCCACATCATCCCTCGCGATCCTCCCCTCTCTTATTCTGAAACTTTGTGCTCCGTGCAAAACTTACAGGGTAATGGATGGGCTTCTGAGATATTTCAAGGACCTGAGTTATGAAAAGAATAGAAAATGAAAAATAAGAAACGACTGTGTCCTGCTCTGTGGAGCCAATGTGCGTAAGGCGGAGGAAGGCTTGTGGGCAGCAATGCGAAGGCACGCATCAAAAAGGAACTTGGGAAGGAAAGCATACACTCTTTGGGGATCAGTTACGGGATTGAGGAAAGGCGACAGAGGTGGGGGCGCCGCATTCAACACAACCACTTGCGAGCATCGACTCCTTCATTAATCTTCATTAGCCGCACTCAGATTGAGCCGATCGACCTACAGTAATCTGTGAAAGCCGGGCGCCCTCCCGCCGTCCGTTTTATTTTCGTTTTCTCAATGGATATTTTTCCATGGTGGCAGGAGGCAATTTCTTAATGCGGTGTATTCAGGAGCTGCTTGATAAAATGTAACTGAAGGAAGTGCTTATTAAGGCAATGGCATTTTTTATGAACGTTCTAGTATGCAACGTAGATTAGTGTTTAAGTTCTGCGTGATATGTGAGCTTTATGTGTCACATTTAATGGCACTGCCCGGAAGACGCGCTCTCGGGGAATAATGGTCTATAACACAGCAAAAGTGTTCTTATCATGCGGTTCTGTCATCTTCGTAAACGCGTTTCTCACAATAAAAAATTTGTCATCTTCAGTTTTAAGCAATCGGGCGGTGTTTCAAAATAATTATATGAACTGATGAACGGAAGTTAGAGGTATATTTGGCTTGCATCATATCTGTCTTCCTTGGTTAAGCAACAAGGCGGTGTCTTAATCTGACATTAACCGCTTTCGAAAAATAATAATTATTTCAATAATTCTTTTTTCAACAAAGATGACGTGCTTGAACAAACATACAAATAATGAAATATAACATAAATCTTTCAAAAGGTTTAGTTTTTATGCATATGGTTGCGGAAGAAAGTTTTAGTTTGTTTTTGTTTTATTGTTCACTGTTCGCTTACTTAATCTGTTCACGCGGTTTGGTCCTCAGGCGTTGTGCATTGGTGTCATGCTGCCTACTATAGCGCTTGTGGTCGTCTTTACTTCGATGACGTGTTGTAACTTCCAGTCGCTTTGTTGTTCAGGCAATTTCTCTGCCTGGTAAAATCTATTTCTTGGGAATCCAATATAAATAAACAGAATGAATAAATTCGCCCACTGCACCAAGGAACCAAATGGCTGGTCCGGTAGAGGAAGACAGCACAGCGGGGCTCGGAGCAACCAGCAAGGGCTAAAAGAATGGAAATGAAAGGAATATGAAACAGCATTTTTATGTCATGATCTCTGCGTGTCGGAGCTCACAAGAAAATTTGCAACGGGAACGTTAGCTTTTTTTCTTGCGGGAGGCTAAAAACGGATATAAACTTCCTGTTTTTTCTCTTCCCCCCAAAGAAACAAATGCAAGGTTATCAACTCAATTTATATCTGTTTTCCCGGGTATTCAGAATTGTTAAGAGTAATCTTCATGCTCCGCTGAACTAATCGGCTCATCAAAATGAATGCTAGATAAAAACAAAAAATTATTAACAAGCAAGAATGTAATATGAAAGCCGACGCAAGTTCAAATCAGCTCGTAACCCACAGACCAGTAGAACGTTACTTTACTTTTGCGCAAACAAGGTCAGCAGCCTCAATCTAGTTGCACTAGATAGTTAGTACAGGCTCATCTTGACGTGCAGTGATGCATCAGTGTGGGCTGCTCTGTGTTGATCACTAATCAGGTGAACATTAGCCTCTGACCAAGATGCCAATGCTTGCCAGTGTTGTGCGAAGTGTATAAGCAATATCCATTAGGACACGTAATTCACCCACTAGTTACAATGGACTTTTCTTCCAACTAAACACTGGCAGGCTTCAACGGGAACCTTCCCCAATCCGACCCTAACTGATGATATTACAGCAACACGTGATCAAAGAAAGTCTGATTGATCGTTAAGTGCTAACAGCGGACGTAATTGGGCGAACTATGCCAAACAACTCCTTTGGCCGTCCACTCCAACAGACAAAGACTGATTACATTGTGTCTGCGCAGAAGCTTGTTCTTTCTGGCCTGCGAATCCATGAAGCATGGCGCCCGTCTATGCCGAACGAATAGATGCGAATCTCGCCTGCATCGAATGAACTTTTGTGGCAGCCACCTATTGCAAAAGAAGCAAATATAAACAAACAAACTCTAGAATGGATTTCAGCGCAGACGAAGATACCGCATACACTGTAAAGATTCGACATACAAAAAGCGATAATGCATACCCTGAACATAAAATATCAAACGACGGTAAACACAGACTGATTCTTCGAATCTTCATCCATCAAATACAAGACGAGGTACTTGAACAAGCTTCAGTAATGTTTTATTATTAGTCTTTCTTTCTGCTACTAGACAAAAGAAAAATTAAAGGCAAGCCACTGTAGTTAGCTTCCCAACCACCAGCTGACGCGTCGTCGTTCAGCTTGTGGACTTGAGTTCCACGTAGACGGCACAGACAATCGGAGACAATGGTTGCACAATAAAAATAAGGACCCAATGAAAAGCCCGAAACTGACTCAAACATGGTCCGGCCGAAGTTGTAGCATCCTGTCGGATTTCAGTCTTGCCGAGAGGACAGGAAAGCAATAATCACTGCACTGCGTGAGGCTGCTGTTATATAGGAAGAGCAGCCACCTTCGCTCATGCAAAGGACTGCAGGCCAGCTCTACCTGTTACCGTGAGCCCCTTCGACGGCAGCACTGCCTGATTGATGATCAGACGGCGTGAAACGGCGATTTCACGCACGCAGAATGCAAATAAACTGCTTCAGCGATTCCTCATCGGGACTCATGGCAGCGAGAGATTTGGAGTTCTTCAAAATAACGGACTGTTTGGAGAGTTGGTGCATGATGAAGGATGACGGTGGCGCAACGAGTCTCTTTCTGTGTTCTCTTTCTTCTGCTGTGATAGTTTCGTCATCATTCTCTTGCATTTGCTGACCTGTCCCCCTTGTAGCACACACGAAGTAGCAGGGTCTGAAAAAAGTAGCGTGCCTTTACTTCTACTTCTACAATGCCCGGCTGCAGATACAGTGGACAAAACAAGAACCGAGAATTCATCCTTACACTTGTGCCGCGTCGGCAACAATACAGCCCAAAGTTTGCTTAAATGTGTCTGTAACGCGTATTGTCGGTTTTGTGTTCTCAAGGCAAATGCCGAAATAAATTACGGCAACTTGAGCGAGACTCGCCAACGGTGGCTGTGAACATTGCCTCACTGAAGTAACTTACAGGGGAAGAACATCAAATTTAGTAAAGAGCGAGATGTTAAAGGTGGCTTGTCCACCATCGATAGGCACGACTGCCTGCCAACATATAAACTGTAATGATGGCCTCACCCGTAAAGAGGCTCCTTAGATCTGTAGAATGCTTATCGCCGGGTAGCGCCAGTCACTCCAGTCTAACAAGAGGACGGTCCCTCCGTCTCAAGGACACTATCTCTTTGCCTGGACTGAACAGCTCTGGCAGCTTGGTGGCTCAAGTAAAGGAATCAAACTTGGCGTTAATGCACACTAGAAAAATCGCTTTTCTTCGGACACATGCTCTCGAGTCGATAAGAGGGTAGACTGCGCTGGCTACGGAGGTTCCTGTACCTGGGCCTTTGTCAAGTAACACACATTGTTTGTAACCCATATAGAGGTTCCTGTGCCGTCAAGCAACATACATGGTTTTTAACTTAGGAATCCATCCAGCGATTACTGGAAAATGAAACCTGAAAAGTTCGCACTGTTTCCATTCCCACCGACATAAAAGCGAGCGAGTTTGCTTAATGAGCGTTGATTACGAAGAATCCGTCGCCTGTTTTGTTACCCTGAAAGTGTTAAGGCTTCCGTTGTGCTGAATTTCGGCTTCGTCGGATTTCTGTGCGAAAAATAGGGTAGCTTAGGAAGTCCCAGTTAACCACCTCGCAGAAAGCAACCTAGGTGGGCAACCTATGTCACTTAACCACCGGATTGTAAGAAAACTGACCACTTTAGAAGGCGGCAGTTAAATTAATGACTCACCTCGAGCGTTTGCTTGCGAAGAGCAACTTGGGTGGCCAAGACTCACCAGTGGCACCACTAGCTGCACTATACTGTACAGCTATGCTGTGGCAGTGATGAAATTTGTGTATATATCATATTTTTGTGATTTTTGTTTATAACCCGGCGTGTAGGTTGTGAGGACGTTACAAGGTCACGTGTCCTGTCTGTACTAATCATTACCTTAATTGCCACCTGCCACGCTTGGCAGGTTACTCACACTCTGATGGCCAGGCTGCCACCTACTACGTTGGGCAGGTTACGATGACGTCACAAGGTGACGTGACCTCTCTCTACCAATTAGCGAATTTCGTCTTGGACAAAGGGGTGGTTTCGTTGTTGCGACAGCTCTAATGCTATCGTATTAATAATGATGCTGAATTAGTCGTCAGCACTATCGCTCCACTGTGTTGAACAGTGCAGGTAATTAGGCAACGACGCAAGAACTGCTCAATTGATTTTTGAAAACCTGCCGCGGTGGCTCAGTGGTTAGGGCGCTTGGCTACTGATCTAGAGTTCACGGGTTCGAACCAGAGCGAGGCGGCTGCGCTTCGATGGAGGCGAAACGCTAAAGGCGCCCGTGTTGCTGTGCGATGTCGGTGCACGTTAAAGATCCCCAGGTGGTCGAAATGTTTGAAAAATTGTTTTTTTTTTCGGAAAGGAAATGGCGCAGTATCTGTCTCACATATCGGCGGACACCAGAACCGAGCCGTCAGTGAAGGGATAAAGTAGGGAGTGAAAGAAGAATGGAAGAAAGGGTGCCGTAGTGGAGGGCTCCGGAATTATTTCGACCATCTGGGGATCTTTAACGTGCACTGTCATCGCACAGCATACGGGTGCCTTAGCGTTTCGCCTCCATCCAGAGCCCTCAACTACCGCACCTCTTTCTGCCTTTCTTATGTCATTCCCTCCTTTACACCTTCTCTTACGGTACGGTTCATGTGTGCGCCGATATGTGAGACAGTTACTGCGTCATTTGCTTTCCCTAAAAACCAATTTTCATTTTTCATTTCAATTTTGGAAAATAGAAAATGGGTTCCTTAGGAAAGGAGATGACGCAGTAATTGTGTCACATCTCGGTGGACACCCGAACCGCACCGTAATATAAAGGAGGAAGGTAGTAGTGCAAAAATAAAGAGAGAAAGAGGTGCCACAGTGGAGGTCTCCGGAATAATTTCGACCACCTGGGGATCTTTAGCCTGTATTGACATCGCACAGCACGCGGCCGTTTTTATGTTTCGCCTCTAAACCGCAAACTGAACGTGAAATACTCTTAGCCTCCTTAATATATTTCCCATGAGGCGCGCTACCGTGCCAACGCATCGATTTATCTCTAGAAGGTTGGAGGCATGAAAAAGGCATAATGACAAAAAATATCTCACGTCACAGAGAAAACGCGCGCGAAAGAAAAATCAGCTAAGCGCAACCACCCAATGACAAAGCGCGAGAAAAAACCAAGAGGACAGAGGCGAAGGGTTCAGCCCTGATGTCATCCATCAAAATACTGCACTTCTTTTCCTCCGCCTAACAACCCGTCGCAGACAAAGCAAGGTAATCAGGCGAAAGCCTTCACTCTGTGGCGCAGCCTCAGAAACTATGTTCGACACCGAACAGTATCATTCGCCCTTTATTGTAAGCAGAGTTACTTTAGTTTGCCTTCAAACTACCGTTTATTGCAGACTTGCAGCAGTAAATTCTTATTTTAATGCTGCTGCTCTTGTCTTTCACTTTTCTGACCCGAGAAACGAGGCGGGCAACCAAGTTTCTTTTCATCCATCACCCGTGGCTTATTATGTTGCCTTGTTTATGCTAATAAGCCGGTGACCCAAGTCACACCGCAACATTAAACCCCAATGCCTAAGCAGAAGATAATGACAAAGATCTTCCGTGTACAAACATAATCAAACCTGAATAAGAAGAAACGCCCCTCAGAACAATCGAAGAAGAGATACTGGTGTCACGGTGTTGACGGATGTTGCAATTTGGTCAGTTTGAAACTATACTTAAAAAAGAGTCATACAATGGGAAGAGAAGAAAGAAAGGTGACAACCTTGCGCATTACTGTGTTCGTTAGAGGCCACCTAAATGAAGAGAACGTAAATAATTCTAGCCATTACATATTTCCAGTTATAGATTCTCTACCCCTCATCTGGGACTCCCTTCCAGTCTATCTCATGTTAGTGGCTTTATAATTCCTTCCAGGAAGCTCTGTCAATGAAAACTGCGGCTGGCGAACACAGCTAAAAACATATAACAGGACCTCCTTTGCTGTTCGTACACCATGTAGAAACTATCAGCTCATGTTTGGCAGCTCTCTTGCACGATGATGCTGGTTATGAAGAGTGTCGAACAAGTGACCTTCTTCCCAGTACACCTGTATGATACGGTTAACTGTGTGGGTTGGTATTTCAGTCATAGCAACACTTTGGCGCTTGCGAATACACCTTAGAACAGAGGTCTACAACTCTCATCCGCTCACTGTTTGAAACGCGAGACATTGCTGCTCTAGAGAACGGAACGAAAGCGTGCTGCGGTTTTCAATCGACGCTTTGCTTTTGAAACGTATTATCATTTAATTCCTCCAAATTGAACTAATAACGCGCACCACCTGGACACATTCCTTATTGTGTAAATAGTTTGTACATATTGACACCGCCAAATCATCGTCGTCGTTCTACTAGAACCACGAGAGCGCGGAATGCGCGCGCGAGCTGGCCTTAAAAAAAAAAAGAAGCCGAAGTGTCTGTCTGCGAAGGCTCCGCTTTTGGGACTGCTACTGACGTCCGCTGCAGTCACCTACTCCAACCGAGCTGTATCACTCGTGACATCTGGTGGAGGGCGCTGGGTAACGCATTCCATGCCTCGGACTCCCCCAGCAATCAGGGATTCAAGTGCTCGAGGGTCATCTGCCATCGAGGTGTCGCCTGTACACCACGGCAGCCGCCGGCTCCAAGGCCTTCAACCCGAGTTTGGGCTTCTAGAGTCTCGCTCAACCCAAGCGGTTCGTTCAGCGCCATCGTCGACGACCGTCCAGCCCGAAATAGGCATGCAGACGACGATTAGTTCACCTTCTGTTGTGCTGCAGCAGCCTCGGGAGCCACCGATCTTCCAAGGTTCTCCAGGCGAAGACCCGGAAGACTGGCTGGAGAAATTTGAACGCGTGGCCCGGTACAACAGATGGGCGGAAGACTCCAAGCTTCAACACGGGTTTTTTTCGCTGGAGGGCGCAGCTCGTACGTGGTTCGAGAACCGGGAGTCGTCCATAACGACGTGGAACGTATTTAAAGACCAGTTCCTGAAGGATTTCACCACGGTGATTCGAAGAGAACGGGCCGATCTGCTCCTTCAGTCCCGAACCCAGCTGCCAAATGAAAACATACTGGTATACTTCGAAGTGATGGCAAAGTTATTTCGTCGAGCTGACCCGGACATGACAGAGCAGAAGAAACTCCGGTACCTTATGCGAGGTGTCAAGGAGCAAATCTTTGCCGGACTGGTTCGCAATCCACTGAGCACGGTCGCAGAATTTCTGTCGGAGGCAACCACCATGGAAAAGACACTCGATATGCGGTTGCGGCAATACGAGCGTCAACCTTTGGCCATGACTGCGGCAACCACGGACATCAGTAACACCCACATGCTTCGCGAAACCGTACGAGCTATCGTTCGCGAGGAGCTCCAGAAGCTGTTCCCGGCTACGCCGCCTGCGCCAACGGTTACTGCTCTATCCGAGGTTATTCGGGAAGAGGTGCAACAGGCGCTTACAACACCAGCTCCCTTTCAGCCGTCCACAGCCCCACCACAAATGACATACGCCGCTGTTGCTCGTCGCGCACAACCGCCGCCGACTCGTCTTCAGGAAACCCCGGCCTCTTTTCGGCCGCCACCACCTGCTCGTCCTGCTCCATCGTATCCCCGTAAAAGTGACATCTGGCGCACTCCCAACTACCGTCCTCTCTGCTATCACTGCGGTGAGCCGGGCCACCTGTACCGCAACTGCAGGTATCGTCAGATGGGCCTGCCGGGGTTCCCTGCAGATGCACCACGTCCACAGCCTGGGCAGCGACCCAGAGAAATCAACGATTATCTGGCCGAATCTGCCGGTGGGACCCGCAGGTCGCCATCCCCACGTCGTCGGTCTTACGGTGACTTTCCTCGGGGAAGGTCGCCAAGCCCCCGCCAGGAAAACTAAAAGCAGCAACCTTTGAGGGGGAGGTTGCTCACCGGCGAAATGTAACAGACCCTCCTACGCCGCAACTAGGTGGCCACCCGATGCCACTACCGAATGCCGTCCAACACCGTGAAACGCCGACTCGACGGGAATGCCACCTGACGTATCGAAATGAACCCGCGCCGCACCGCAGCCGTGACCGAACACCGCGCCGTACCGCTCACACGCCGTCTACGACAGCAAACCTGAGCATTTCCCTCGACGGAACAGACATCACTGCACTCGTCGACACAGGGGCGGATTACTCTATCCTCAGTGGAAATTTCGCCGCCACTTTGAAAAAGGTCACCACTCCGTGGATGGGCCCACAGATTCGTACAGCCGGGGGTCACTTAGTTACACCGACCGGGACTTGCACATCAAGAGTAGCAGTTCAAGGCGCAACCTACCTGGCAACGTTCGTTATACTCGAACATTGTTCACGTGACGTCATTCTCGGGATGGATTTCTTGACCGAGAATGGAGCGGTCATCGACCTCCAGTCAAAGGCCGTGTGTTTCTCCACAGAGAACGCAATACACAGAGATCCAGACCATCCGACCGCACTTTGCATCCTGGATGACCACGTCACCATCCCACCTCGTTCGAGTATTATGGTTTCTGTCGGCGCCAAGACTGTGCGGAATTTCGAAGGCGTCGCGGAAGGCAACCAGATCTTGCTTTTTGCCAGGAGCCTTGCTGTCGCCAGAGGAGTCGTTAATCTCGTCGACGGAGAAACAGAAGTGCTGATAACCAATTTCGGTGGTGCACACCAACATCTGAACGTGGGAACCGTTGTGGCTCACGTTGATGCCATCGCCCATGTCAGCAGCACACCCAGTATTTCCACAATGTCGTTGTCGCAAGAGCAGAGCCCAGTCACTGGTTTCACGTTCGACGTCAATCCAGCACTCTTCCCGACGCAGCAACAACAAGTTAAAGATCTTCTTCTGCGCTACGGCGACATCTTCTCGGTATCATCGCGTGTTGGACGAACTCACCTAGCGAAGCATCGCATTATTACGGACGATAACGTGCACCCTCTCCGACAGTCCCCCTACCGAGTGTCTCCCGCTGAACGCGACGCTATTGGCCGCCAAGTCAAGGAAATGCTCCGCGACGACGTAATTCGTCCTTCCCGGAGTCCCTGGGCAGCGCCAGTCGTCCTTGTGAAGAAGAAAGACGGAACATTGCGGTTCTGTGTAGACTACCGTCGCTTAAACAAAATCACCAAAAAGGATGTCTATCCTCTCCCCCGGATCGACGACACTCTGGATCGCCTTTGTAGCGCTAAATACTTTTCTTCGATGGACCTCAAGTCAGGTTACTGGCAAATTGAGGTCGATGAGCGGGACCGTGAAAAAACAGCTTTTATTACTCCAGATGGCCTGTATGAATTTACGGCCATGCCCTTTGGACTGTGCTCTGCACCGGCAACTTTCCAACGCCTCATGGATACCGTCCTTGCCGATTTAAAATGGCAGACGTGTCTCGTCTATCTTGACGATGTTGTCGTCTTCGCCCCGACTTTCCAGGAGCATCTTCACCGCCTCGAATTGGTCCTACAAGCAATACGGTCTTCTGGACTCACGCTCAAAAATGAGAAATGCCACTTTGCGTATACAGAGCTGAAGTTCTTAGGGCACGTTGTGAATCAAGCCGGTGTTCAGCCTGATCCTGAAAAAACAACAGCTATTGCACATTTTCCGCCGCCGCAAGACCTGAAAGCTGTCCGCCGTTTTCTTGGATTGTGCGCGTATTACCGTCGCTTCGTGAAAGATTTTGCTCGCATTGCCGAGCCGCTGACGCGCCTAACAAGGTCGGACACACCTTTCACATGGGAAGCAGCGCAAGAAAATGCATTCCGCAGCCTTCAAAGTTTCCTGCAGGCGCCTCCCGTTCTGGCTCACTTCGACGTAAACGCCGACACGGAGCTCCATACTGATGCCAGCAACATCGGCTTAGGTGCTGTCCTGGTCCAGATCCAAGCAGGTCAAGAACGGGTCATCGCTTACGCAAGTCGATGTTTGTCACCAGCCGAATCAAACTATTCCGCTACCGAGAAAGAATGCCTTGCCATTGTATGGGCCACTTCGAAATTCCGACCGTACCTTTACGGCAAAAATTTTAAGGTGGTGACCGATCATCATGCCTTATGCTGGCTCGCAAGCCTTAAAGACCCGTCCGCTCGCCTCGTCCGATGGAGTCTGCGGCTCCAGGAATACGACATGACTGTCGTGTACAAATCCGGGCGCAAGCACTCTGACGCCGATTGTCTGTCCCGCGCCCCAGTAGATCCTTCTACCGACGCCTGTAATGATGACGACATCTTACTGACTGCTCTCAGCGCCTCCTGCCTCGCTGACCAACAATGCGCCGACCTCGAACTTCGAGACGTAATGGAATTTCTCAACGGCAGCAACACGACCGCCCCACGCGCTTTCAGGCGCGTGTTGCCATCTTTATGCATCCGCAATGGTCTTCTGGTCAAGAAAAATTTCGCTCCAAACAATACGCAATACCTAATCGTCGTACCGCCTAGCCTGCGCAATGAAATCCTCCAAGCCTCCCATGACGAACCCACTTCTGGACATTTGGGCGTAGCCCGTACGCTAGCCCGAATCCAAGAGAATTACTACTGGCCTCGTCTCCGTGCTGATGTCACTCACTACGTCAGAACGTGCCGAGCCTGTCAGCGTCGCAAGGTACCGTCAACCAAACAAGCTGGGTTCTTGATGCCCATTAGACCACCCACAAGGCCCTTCCAACGAATAGGAATGGACATGCTGGGTCCGTTCCCACGTTCGAACTCTGGCAACAAATGGATAATTGTCGCGACGGACTACCTTACCCGCTATGCAGAAACGTCAGCTCTACCCAGCGGCACCGCTTTAGAAGTCGCTAAGTTCTTCGTGCATCAGATCGTACTCCGCCATGGGGCACCTGAAGTGCTGATCACTGACAGAGGCCCTGCGTTCATGGCTGAGCTGCTGCAGGAGATCTTGGTTTACAGTCATACCGACCACCGCCGAACAACGTCGTACCACCCTCAAACGAACGGGTTGACTGAAAGACTGAACCGAACCCTTTCTGACATGATTTCCATGTACGTCGATATTGAACACAAAACGTGGGACGAAGTGCTTCCTTATGTCACCTTCGCCTACAATACGGCCATGCAAGAAACAACGCAGATGTCTCCATTCCAACTCGTCTACGGCCGTGCAGTGACGACGATGCTCGACGCAATGTTACCACATCTGGACGACTCTAACCTTCACACTGATACCTACACGTTCCTGGAACGCGCCGAAGCTGCTCGCCAACTGGCCAAAGTTCGAATTCAGGACCAACAACTTCGAGATGCAGATCGCTACAATCGGCGCCGTCACGACGTCCATTATGCGCCTGGCGACCGTGTGTGGGTGTGGTTCCCCATTCGGCGACGAGGACTGAGCGAAAAACTCCTCCATCGCTACTTCGGACCATACCGCGTGGTCAGGTCATTGGGCGACCTCAACTACGAGGTCATTCCCGATGGATTTCAGAAGTCCCGACGGTCCCCGTGCCCTGAAGTGGTTCACGTGGTCCGCCTGAAGCCTTATCACGATCGGTAGCCTCGCCCACTAACCCCGTTCAGTCCTTCCGACCTCTCCACTCACTCCCAGCATCGGGACGATGCTTCTTTTTGCCGGGGAGTAATGACACCGCCAAATCATCGTCGTCGTTCTACTAGAACCACGAGAGCGCGGAATGCGCGCGCGAGCTGGCCTTAAAAAAAAGAAGCCGAAGTGTCTGTCTGCGAAGGCTCCGCTTTTGGGACTGCTACTGACGTCCGCTGCAGTCACCTACTCCAACCGAGCTGTATCACCCGTGACAATATTACTTCTCCCCCTATCCTCTCTTCCTGTCCCCTCACCTCTTTCATTTCATTTCTCCATTCTGCCTGCTATCCTTTATTTCCGCTGCCCCAGCTCAGGTGCTTCAGTATCGATGGCAGATGCCGGGGATAGCAAAAATCATTTCCTTCGTTTTTACTATTATTTTTAATAAAACCACTACCACCACCACCATACCAAACCACTGTTTCCTTTCGTTTGCTTTATTTTTTCGTGACGTGCAAGTGGAACCAGCGTTCACAGAGTCTGCAAGGCTGTCGCAGGCCATCATGACAAGTCAAACCAAATCTCGTTGACCACGCCAAGCGCGCTAATCGGCGCGCTTGCTTATCGCTTCGATGGCCGATTTGCTCTCTTCGGAGAAAGAAAAGGAAGAAAAGAGAGGGAGAGCACAGAAGTGATGCTCACCTCTGGAGCGGCAAAACCCTCTCCTTTTTGTTCTTGCGTGCATCACATGTCAGCGCTGTCAGCTCGCCCCTCAGCACGCTGCGGGATGATGAGGCACGTTGCAAGTTGTACAGAACGCGATAGCACTGCGCCGCGGCAGAGACCGCTGTGGTTCGTTCCTTCAGCGGCCCTGCCACTGCGCTGCCAGCGTACGCCGAGGCGGCCACCACGATCGCTTCGCGGGGGACTTCATTCACATGCCTCTGTGTGCCCGCTAAGCTGCAACCTGCATCGCTCGTCCTGCTGTATTGGTTGGCCCTGCGAAAGACCGTTGGGTGTGTACGTACCCTCCGTTTCGCACGCACCTCTGGGCGCTCGTTTTATGGATTACCGGACTCCCTGGAACAGCTTCTCGGACCGTTTGTACGGCGGTTAAGCACGCTGCGGCCGTGCTGCGTGGTGGTGGCGGTCGGTGCTTGTGGTGGCTGGTGCATTAGGGTATAGCCACAGTGATGGCCTTTAACTTCAGGGTCGGAATGGAGTGTTGTGTGTGCCAGGGGTGAGTGTGGGCAGACGTGTCCACCCGCCAGGCACCTCGGATGTACCAAGCTGCTGATGGTAGTCCTACGTTCCAACGGATAATACTTGTGCGGTGGGTCCTCCGTGCATGACGCTGTCACTTCGCAGCTGAAGTACGGAGTCTCCACATGCAATCTGGCTGCATGCAACAGCTGGACGGAACCATCCAAGAATTGAACACTGAGCATCGCTCCAGTAAGTTCATCGCTGACCAAATCTTTTGATAGAAACATCGCTACAGTCGAGCCCACTTTTAACGAACCTGACGATCACACGGATTCTGTTGGTTGTATATGATGTTCTTAGTAGGTGGGGATTCCATATTACAGGCAAAAACTGCTGAGATCACTCCTGAGAGTGAATTGGAGAAATGCGTAAGCATTAGCGTTTGCCGCGACGTTGGTGGCTCCTAGTCGACGCTTTTCTACACCTTCTTGCCCACTCCGTTATGATCTGATCGCCACTCTTCGATCTCCGATGCTACCATTTCGACGGAGTGTTTTTGTGCTGCTGTACGCTGATTGGATGTAGGCATGACGCCATCAAACGTATGGACGACGCCACACTCGTATGACATCACATGGTCTAACTAATTAACTCCTTCAATTAATCAAACTAATTATCATAATCAATTTTGTTGTAATTTGAGTTATCAATCACATTACTTTGTGTCGTTAATTATGAGTGTTGTTTGGGACAACTGGTTATAATAATTAATTAGTCATTTATTTCTGACTAATGGTAATGAAAGATGACTGACTCTGACTCGATATTGTTCAATCATTCACTTTATATACTTCACCTCACCACTCTTCAGATCATGACTGATGACGTCACATTCGCCGACACATTTTGCGGACACTTTCGGCGCCGACATATCCTAGTAATGCTTTCGCCTTAAAAGGCGTGTTTATTTCTTAAAGAACTGCGTTATTCGCGCCTACTTTCTAAAATCCCACCATACTGCGGCGCTTTCGAAGCTCTCCAGGTAGTTCTTGTTCTCCTCGCTGAGACTTCTGTCACCAGCGATCAGCTTTGGGGACGGGATAAAATAATCGCGGTTGCAGCTTCCACGGCAGCTGGTTGTGGGTCAGCCGTATTGGATATCTAGCAGTAGGGGAGCGATCGCACTTGGCGTACAACGGTTTCGTCAGAGCACGTAGCTCTCGTACTTCTCGGGATCTCTCTCGCTCTCTACGCCTGTTCTCGCGCTTTCTTAGTGGCGACTCGATTCCTCTCTTTTTCCATCTCGGCGATTTCTCGAACAGTTTCTGAGTTCTCTCTCAGCGGCTTCTCTGGCCATCTCTTTAGCCAGCTTTCTTTTCCTCTTAATTTCTTCTCGTTCCCTCCGTCTTCCTTCCATCGCTTAGTCCATCCATTCCGCAATCACAGCTTCATTAAAGCCCAGCTGACGACCCAACCTAACGACACCTCTTAGATACATTCTGGAGCGCGGCCCAAAGCATAGCTCAACTCGGGGAACCGTATCCAGCCGCTTTAGCGCGCACCTGACAACACCGCTCTTCTGCTAAGGACTCGTTTGAAACAATTGCGCAAGCGCCTGCGCATTCTTTCTCCGTTCTCTGCGCTTGCAAACTGGAGTTGCTAAGACCTCACACGAGCGGCCTAAGGCAAGGGTTCGTCTGGGGCTTCCCGTCTATTATTTACAGCATTGAGTTCAACGAAGAGCTATCTTAACCGGGATGCAGTATACAGCAATAAAATTGATTGGGGTAATTTGGCCGTAGCTCAAATTTACATGCCAGGTTTCAAAGTTAAATTGTGTCCCCATTTAGCTTTCGGGTTGGCCTTAGGATACGATAATATGGGTTCCAAATCACACTGGAACAACTTTTATTTTTTTTTAATTTTTACCTAACATCTGTTTGATAGCTCCGGATGAGGCCCCTAAATATGCGACTTTTACAGAACTGTTGATAAGCAGCGCAATTTAGAAAACTAGCCATAAAATGGGTTTTTACTGCACTAAACTTCTTTCCATGGTTGCCACGCCCGCGATTCTTTTGTCAAATATGCTGGACGAATTCCCGTAGCCACGCATCAGGAAGATTTCTTTTGAAACAGCCGCTAAGCTGACCACGACCGGTAACTGTCCCCACACTGGAGTATAGGGGAGACGCGTGTTGTTGCAAGAAGCAGGTTCGTGCAGAAAGAGAGAGAGAGAGGAAGATAAGGCCGGAAAGGCAGGTGAGGTTAGCCAGGCGATGCCCAATAGGCTACCCTACAAGTGGGGAGGGGAACACAGAGATAAAAAGGGAAGAAAGAGCTGCAACGAAATGAGTACAGAAAGGACATTCTCTGCCGCATTGGGGCATGTGACACACTCTGTGCTGTGCCCTAATGAAAGCGCCGCGCTCTTCCTGGTCCAGCGGGGAAGTATGGGATTCAAAAGCATCTCCTCTCGATTGGGAAAACAAGGTGCTGAATATAGCGGTGCTAGCCGCATATGTAGATCACAGGTGTAAAAGAGGACAACCGCGGCCTGCTTCCATCTGCTTGTGCCTGCTCTCCATCGCCTTGAATAATTGAGCCTTCCTGATGACGAAACCTCCACGTTGCTTTCATCGCCTCAAAGCTCGATGCGTCTGTTATATATGACTTTAGCGCGTGGGCATTTGCTATGCGCTGATGGCCCGCCCAGCGCACTAATGAGCGACGTGTCCGAGTATGCTAAGCGTCCTCCGCTGTTTTATTCATCGCAGAAACTCAGGGGAAATCTTCACGTCCACGCCTTGTCGCAGTCTAGAAGTCAAAGTACACTTCCTTGCTGACCGAAGTAGGCACAGGCTTCGTGGTGCTCTCGCGTGTCCTCACGCATTCGCGTTGGTTGGGGCTGGGGTGAGCGGTGTTCTCCCAAAAGAAAGTAACGGAAGGAATCTTCAAAAGGCCTGGTAGAGTGCTAAAATATTACTGCAATAATTGGCTCTTTTTTCGACCTCGCTAGTACATAAGAGCAGACCACAGTTTTCTAGGCGTTGTCGTATCAACTCTCCAGATTGCAGGCACAATTTCGGACCTGAAGACTATGTCTAAAAGCACAGCGTTTTATAATACCAAACGCGGCACAGGTGTACCAGTCCAAATGGTCTGTAAGCATTCTGCATGAGGAAAAAGAAACAGCATAGTCAAGTAGAAGCTTCTTATGTTAAGACGCTTATTTTAGATGCGTGATGCGTCACGACTTCTATTACATTGTTAAGGGATGCTGAGAGGTTCGCAAGAATACAGAAAAGAAGCGAGGCTGAAAAGGCTAAATGTCGATAAACTCGTCGTTTCAGTGGGTTGGTTGGCCTGTAATAAAAGTGGCACATACCCACTACGGGGGAGTGTCCGTTGCGGTTCCCAGAGCGACAGCCATTTAAAAGTGACCGAAAGAGGCGAGATTTTAAGCTATGTAAAGTGCTGGTTTGAATTCTGACGCTCCTCAGCCATTAGTATGGTGCCACCAGCACATATGGAACATGCAGTTGCGGCTTCGGCAGAGCACGGACACTAATGAGGCATGCGATACCGAGCGTCCGCACACAATCAGTTCACTATACGTGACGTAGGACGGCTTGTTCAGCTATTTACACAGTGTTAAAGCAAAACTTTCAGTAGAAAGTTTCAAGCAGATTCCCTATAGCAATGTAGCATGTGCCTTTCAGCAGCCACGGCGGGCACCGCCAGCGTAGTTTCAACACTCGGCAACACAAAGCCTGCCAAACTATAAAGTAGTGATCGTTTTTTTAGTGCTCACTTTGTTACATAAGCATATAAATTGGCACTGTAAGATCAAGCGAAAGTAAAGATAGAGGTTGACGTAGTAATGAACGGTGGGAAGCCAACGGACACAAAACAGCACGGAAAGAAGCCGGAAGACAAAACGGGCGCGAAGCAACGCAGCGATTCGGATGGCGATGTGTTGCAAGCTCTTCAATTCATCGCCCTTCTGGCTGAAAGCTTTAACTTAATTTTTTTATCATTTTATCTCCGCTTCTTTTGTATACGCCCTTCCTAATTCCTCTTTCCATCGTGCAGCCGTAGGAAAAGCTGTGCAGCCTTTCAGTCCTATTGTTTCCCCCGCAAACTGTGGAGCGAAGTGTTCCTTCTTGCTTTGGATGCGTCCTTCGTCTCCCGATCCCAATACCCGTGGCCACGACGCCTCGAGTGCGACACAGTCGGATTCTTCGCGTTTCTTGTGCGCGACGGATTCTTCGATCCCTTTCCTGGGCTTGCTGAAAAGAATGTTCGAAACGGCGACGCTCGGCCTCGCGGAATGCTGGCGGCGAAGTAGAGGAGGAGGGGAGGAGGGGGGGGGGGGTGACAAAGGGAAGTGGAAGAGAGTAATGAGAGCGCGATAACCGCGCTTCCAACTGTGACGACGACGATAAATCAAAGTCAGCATCCTTCGCTCTACGCTCTGTTTTCGTTTCCCCGAAGCTGGATTGCTTATTTTTAATCTCTTTCCTTGAGCTGAAGTTCTCCCTTTTTCGTCATCACGCACCCGGTTTAAGGGTTCTATTGTTTCGGTAAGAGTGGCTTAGGGTTTTGAAAAGGGGGCGTAAAAGTGCACGTAACAAAATCTCGACACTTGTTTCCGACAGCGCGATAGTCAGGAAAGCAGAGCAACGAAAGAAAGAGGTCAGTGACCTGACGCACGTCTGCACAGAACGAGCGCTAACAAGGCGCTAGTTATGTACGAAATTGCACTACTGCTAAATTATTTTCGCAGTGTTCCATCTTTTAGTTAAGTGACGAGAATTCCGAAATTTGTTTCAGTCGGTTTAAAATAGAGGTTGCGTTTTACGATTTCTCCTTTTTGGTTTCCGTCTTTTACCCATAGTCGGCAGTAGTTACGATTAGAAATTCGGCTTTCTACATTTTTCTTCAGTAATCTGACTGTCTTATATTAAAAAGTAAATGCTAAAATAGACTTCTTCAGCCTGACTGAGGAAATTTTTAAAATCTTGCACGCACTCAAGTTTGTTAGCGTCGTGGCGCTTTGGCGCGTCTCTTTGCCTAGCGCGCGGGTCCCGCTGTTGATCCGCCATTGTTGGGGCAACCTTGTGTCTTGCATACTCATTCATCTGAACAACCGCGTGGAGGCAGAAGCGGGTCAGGTCGCAACGAACGGCAGTGCTCCTGTCAAGCCACCCACATTTATTTTCCTCGAATTTATGCAACGATCCGTCAGCTAAGAACAGTTTTACATTATTCTTGCATGGCTGAAAGAGAGAGTGTTTGGCCCCTTATTCATCAACAAAACATTTCGAGAGGAGAAAATTTAGCCCTATAAACCATAAGCGAATATTCACTGAGAGTGGCTGGGGGCTTTAAATGGCAATCATCCATTGCGCGTTACCCTAAACTTAAAAAAAATTATTTTTAATACCAAAAAACCCCCTTCAAGAAAACCCAGGTGGGACGCGACGTTGGACGGCTGCAGGTCCCACATGGGCAATCGGGGCTTGGGCAGTCGCTCCTATGGGGAACCTGCGCTGCCAAGGTGGGACTGCAATTGTTCCATTCGGTGACTCAAAACTGCTGTTGTCAGCCGCTTGGGCCGCTGCACACGCGAGAACACATTCTGCGCGATTAGATACCCGCGTTTGGCTGACAGCATTCGTTGCCTAGCTTCTCTCGGCGTAGCCCAGATAGCTGACGCACGGCACGTGCGCCTTCGACAGAGCGCGGAGGGTCACGCCAATAAGCGCCTGAAGGTGTTGTTATGGCGCTGCAATCGGCACCGTAAACTTCAGCGCAAGTTCCCCATACCTACTTTGCACCCATGTGGGGTACATCACCGAACGCCCAAATTAGACATGCCACTGTTGCTACATGGGTCGAATATTATTACTGGAAGGGCTTGCGAAGCCAGCATTCCTACATCCAGCACATATCGGCCCCGTGTCAAATATTTAAGCATATTGGAGATCTTAACTGCTGCCTTATTGGCCCCTCCAAGTTTCTTCCTTGCAATTTTGCTTGTCTGTACCCTTACAGTTTCTTGATTAGTGATTTCATTTATTGTACTCATTCAAAGTACCATTGAAGGCACTCGAGGTAGGGTGTATTAGATAGAAGAGGATTACATAAAATAAACCAACAGCATTATCAGAAGAAACTCGAACATAATAGTTTACACCACAACAAGGTTATAAAATTAAAAGAAGAGCAAGACGCAATGGATATAGCAAGGAAGAGCAAGGCAATTAAGCGCCACCTTCGTAAACAGCGCACAGGAATGAAATATAAGCCAAGATGCGCAAAGAATAGCGCTGGCGAAAACAGAGCGATATACAGGGTGTTTCATCTAAGATTTTACACAATCTTTAAATATAGGTCTTTTGAGTTAGAAGAACTTTTTTTTTTCGGCATAGCATTGTCAGCGGTGTAGTATGTCAGAATACAGCTAAGAACTGCTAACTTGCAGGCTGGTTTACTAATATTGAATAGGTAACTTTTGAACTATTACTGTAAGGCTATTTAATTATTGAGAGACGTGTAACCCACCGTAATTAATATCCATATTAGTTTTTAGAAACGCGGTTGCCATTGGTGCTGTGGCCCAACAAATTTTGGCTATTTTGACAAGTTGAGTGCACTGGAGAGGTTGCTTTGCCTGCAAGCATCCCGAAAGCGCAGAGTAGCCAAACTTTGCTGGGCCACAGCGCCGAGGGTGACCGCGTTTTCGAAACTCTAAAAACTGATACGGATATCAATTACGGTGAGCGTCATGTGTCTCAATTCTCGAGAATGCCTTTTGAGTTTTTATTTCAGCGTTGGCGGCACTCCGCATATCCTTCGACTGTGCGAATGAGATATCAAAATTACACTGAAGGAACAAAAATATAAGCAGTAAGTTAAGAGAAGTGCATTATTCATGATTTTCTGTCGTCGCCATCGCCGAGGCTTGCTGGAACGCTCGGGCGGGTTTTAATAACGCCGTTACTTTACCGACGCCTTCGTTGGAGCCCCCCCCCCCCTCCCCCCTCATAAGGCGCGTTCACTGGAAAAGGGGGGAAAGACCGTCATAATGACTACGCGCCAGGCAGTATTTGCATCTCTTTTGCTCTTTTTTTTTTGGAGGGGGGGAGAGGGTGAGGTGATGCTCTCTCCCCGAAAGACGACATGCGGCGAAGCGAGTCATAAATAAGCAAACAACAAAGCTACCATGCACGTCAGCTTTCGCAGTGAAGAGATAAGAACCAAAACGACCACTTTCTCGAGAACCGCTTTTATTTATACACGGTCGGACGAGCGGTTTTCTCCGCAAACTCGCAAAGTGTCGCAGAAAAAGCTTGGGGCGCAGGGGGAAATAAGTTGCGGCGCGCGTGTCCGCTCGAAGTGCTTCCATGAGCGGGCGTCAGCTGCTACCGAAAGCTCTCGCGACGCCGAGTAATAATAAAACGTGAGATGTATAAATAAATTTTCATTTACGCAAAGAAGCAGGAATAAAAAAAAGGATAGTGCGCGTGACGCTAGGTGTGAAAGCGGAGGTGGCCCAGCTTATAAACAGCGCGTCGAGTAATTTGCAGGCTAGCAACGACGCGGACCACGCCGACGTTAAACCAGCCCGCCGCGAGCGGCGATTGCATCATAAACTCGAGGATGCCTGCTTGGGCCTGATTGCGCGCGCGTTAAGAGCGCCAGCGCTCGGAGCGAGCGCGGAGCGAACACAACGCGCACGCCGAATTCGATCAAGCCGCTCGCGGGTCGTCGATAGGGAGTTCTTGCTTTACGTTTCTCGTTTCCTTTAACGCCGCGTCTTTTAAAGCTGGCAGCGCTGTCGAGCCCGTTACGATGGCGCGAGATATATAAAGCGTTGCGCTTATAGCACGCTAGCCTCGTCCAGACCAGGCTTACCCCCTCCCCCCCCCCTTTCTCCTCACCTGCCATATCCTCTACTAACGCTGCTAGTAGACCCAGTAAGCGGTCAGCACGCATGCAATGGGAATCGGTCGCAGTGAAGAAGAGAAAAAATTGGAGGACGCTTAAGCTTCGCCTTTAAGAGTGGAACGCGACAGCGTGTTGCAGCACTGCCAGGGAGTCCACGGAACGCCATCGCGCGTTCAGCGCGAAGCATTGCCCGTTGACAAATGGTATTTTCTAGCGCTTAGTGAACACAAGGGACAAGAGCACAAATACACAGAACGTACGCTACGTCCTGTGTACGTCCTGTGTATTTGTGTTCTTGTCCCTTGTGTTCACTAAGCGCTAGAAAATATGAGTTCAAACAATATCCAACTAGCCCAAGTTTCTGCCTTGGACAAATCGCTCTGCTACGTACGGCGAAACGGACGCGCGGAGCGGCAAGCGACGTAGAAGCGCTGCCAGGCGCCTTGCCGAAACGCGCGGGACTCAAGTTGCGAGTCGTAGTTCGTCGGCACATCGTTCTCGACAAACCCGATGCCACGAACGATAGCTTCCGCGCCGCAAGCTTCGTGGTGAACGCGCTTTGGATGTGCGCTGCGTTGTTCGCCGCTCACCGCGTGATTCCTGTGTGCCCGCACGGCCCCACTGCGCCCGAACGAGACGAGCGGGAGGCGCTGCCTTCGCGCGCCATCTGTTGGGGCAGTGGCGTACATTGCGAGGAGGAGGAGGGATTTTTCGCTCACAGCCAAGGCCGCAGACGCCTACGACACCGGCTTTTCTCTGACACGGGTCCCTTAACGCTGTCGCGTTAAAATAGGTTGACACAGGTCTCCGTTTCGCGCATCTAAATATACGGGGACCTGTCTCATCCAGATCAAGCGCAGGCTCCCTCCCCGCCCCTTCCCGTCTTCTCCAGCCATACCCCTGTAGTTACGCTGATAGTAAATCCAGGAAACGGGCAGCACACACTCAATCTGAATTAGTCGCAATGAGGAGGATAAATTGGGTCGAAACAGGTTTACGTACTACTAGAAACCTTTAGATTCGTGCCTCCATTTAATGCGAATTCTTTGCATTCATACTCGACGCATGTCCCCCTTTATGCAGACATGACGGAGGCACGTTTTGATTGCTTACTTCTTCCTCGCATGGCGCTGCTTAGCGAGTAAAGCTCGAACGAACGAAGGTGGTTAGTTACATGCAGTGCAAGATGAGGCAACAAGACTGTATTTCTAGTTCCGAATGATGCTCCCTTGTGCCTTGATTTGCCTCCGCTAATTCGCTGCTCCACTGAACGGTTACAAAACAGTACACTGAGGAAAAAAACTCAACCTAATCGCCTGTCCCCTCTTTCTCGTTATTAATGGATGTATTAAGTAAAGCACGGCGTCTACTCTAATAGCGGGTACTAAGAACCTATAGATTCGTGCCTCCATTTACGGCGAATTCCTTGCATTCATACCCTGCGCATGCCCCCAGTTATGCAAACGACGAGTTAGGTCAGATCAGGCCACTGTGGTTCAGGCCTTCAGCGATTTACTTCGCATCTGTTCTTTGTCCAAAGCGAAGTCGGAGGCAATCTTTGGATCCACAAGTAAACTAATCACCGTAAAGATCTTTGTTTCGAAACCTCGAGTTGGTTACGCTAACATTCCTAACTTAAGCAGTAAGATACTTAGAGTCGTTGGATCGCTGATTACATCTAAAAACGTCTGGCGCAGTGCACTCGCCGTTTCCGACAAGAGAGCGTTTGCGTGCTCAAGTACTTAGAGTTGCGTTCTTTTTTTGCGCTGAGCCTTGTAAACGAGCTAATTCTGTACAAACTACGCTCACTGCTGGCGAGATTTGAAATTATGTATAATAGAAGCACGGAAATAGAGCACTTAAATATGGGAACCAAGGCAGCTGCAAGGATAAAGAAATATCACACAGACATTCTCTGCTGAACCAATGTCAAACTGCTCCGAAGCATACGCTCGGCTCGACGCAAGAACACATCAATGTTTCGAAACATGTCTGGACGGCACCTCGCTCAGCAATGGTTGCGTTAAGCTAAGTTAAGTAGGCACGCAGATTAGTGAGCAGTTCTCAATCCTATGATGCACTCATGCGTGCGCGCAGCCGATTTTGGGGCACGTCTTCTCAAACAGCCAGAAGCTAAAATCTGTAGGCATTCCGCCCGCACCTCATTGCGTTCTTACGAGCAGCAGTGAAACTTCGTGGCAAAGTGAAGCTTGAAAGAAAAATCTGTTGGCACGTGTCTAAAGCAGCACTGCGGAATCGAGTACGTGGGTAACACACAGAGAGTGAAAGGAAGAACACAGAAGAAATCTCAGTAAGTAATAGTTAAGGTCACTGCAAGCTTTAATCTACAAGCGTCAAGGCAGACCTTGGTATTCATGCACACCTGTATTCTATAAGTATAACGAAAACAATCTGTCATACTGAAATCGTCAAACCGAACAGCGGAAGGCTTTGGCCTCCCGCTAACTGTCCCACATATATGTTACCACACTCATTAGCGGCTAAAATGAATTTGTTTCATAAATTTGGCACTGATTTCCAGAAGACTGCTGCGCTAGAATTTCGCGAATGTTCGTAGAATCGCTGTTAATAAGACGAATGAAAAGTGGGCTATTTCAATTTTTCTTCTAAAGTTTAAGTTTTGTCAATATTTCTGTACTCACGATGGTTGACTTTTAAAGCAAGCTGCGGGCTTGAGCTAACCATTTTTGTGACAAGCGGCTTTTACGCAGGATGCTCCATCACTCATGGAAAGAAAGTTAATATCATTGCTTGCGGTCAAAATTTCATATTGATTTGAAACGGCAGCCGCGAGTTAGTAAAAGATACAGCGCTAATCTTCTATCCTCAGGAGGAGCATCTCAGCTCTTCCAAGAATAGTGTACCTGGGTGGGTAGGAATCTGCGTTGTTGCACTCCGCTCATTACTGTGCTCCTGCCCATACCGCCCACGTGTTGATCGATATGGACTCCGAATCTCCGACTTGAGATGGCGACCCGGACCAGGGTCGGAAAATGAATGCCTTCTCTCTCTCAGTTTATATTCTCAGCTTGGTTTAGTAATCCAATCTGAGCACCGGAGGGTCCCATTTATGCAGAACATTCCATTCTAAGAGACAAAAATCATGACCAGTTGACAAAATGCTCCTCCTTCCTTGTTTTTCCAAGTTACAGACACTCGAATTAGGGGACACCTGAGGGTATACAAGGTGGGGGGGGGGGGGGGGAGAAAGATTAACTCTAAGGTTGTTCTAATTTGAAATAGTATTCAGGACTACTTCGCCGGGCTGCGTAAGCTTCGGAATAATATGTGACTTCCGCTGGAAAAGTTGAATGCTGCACTTTTGTCACAAAGATGTCTCTTAGGCTGTCTGTGGTAAAGATGAAAAAAAGAAGAAAAGCAGCTATCAGAGACCAGTGCTTAGAGAGATGCTGGGCATATAGGCTAAGGCACCTTATATAGAGTAGAGTTAAATGGCGACGCGATGAAATCCACTGACACGAATGCAAACTTGTCGCGCTCAGTGAGAAGCGAATGCGCCTTTACGAGCTTTATTTTGTCGTCCGCGAACAACCACACGCACCAGCGGCTGCAGGGAGTCAATAGTGCGGGTACAGAAAGAACGGAACGCAGCAGAAGCTGCAGCGAAATATCTGGACGACCGCATCCTCTTCGACACCCGGCGTCGCCTCGCGCCCCATCAAAAACCTCCTCCGCGGTACACATTCAGACCAAAGTGCTCAGAAAGAACGACAGAATGGCAACACCGCCGTCTTTCTTTCGCTCACCGACATCTATAGAGATTGAGACGCCAAGATAGATGCGCTCCCCATCGATCAGCACGCGAGGGAATAATACATTGGCGCTCCCTCGTGACGTGCGCTACAGTGCCCAGCAACGATCACGACCGGAGAATGACGCTGCCGCTGCGGAGATGCCCGCGCAAGCGTTTCGCAATGAAGTCGGTAATAGACGAGCTCGCGTTCTGGCCTCCCGAAGTCGGTGAGATCTAAGTCTAATCCGGGCGCGGCCGCGCTTAAGGTGTAAACGCGCAAGTCGCCTCTGAGACACGGCTGTCGATGTGCGAAAATAGGAAGCTGCCATAAGCGCGCAGCTCCCATGCCGTAAGCGCGGCCTTACAAACTGCTGCACGGAAAAATTCGAACAGCATTCAGTACTCACCGCGTCAGTTACAAGCATAGCTGCCCAGAAATAGCGCGCGACCTTTCACATCAAATTACTTTCCGAATCAGGTACGACGTCAAACGAAGTTCCACGCTGAAACTTGCTCACCAGCGAAGGCTGGACCGAGGGAACATTGACGAGTTCTTCGGTGCCGAGCGGTGCATATACATCAGAGACTATATATAGCCGGGCTGTGGAAGTGTCAGGCCTACAAGGAGGGCGGGCACGCGCTTCCGAACAAAGCCACCGTCCCCACCACCACCAGTCCAACTGGCGCATTGTGAAAAAAGCGGATAGGAGCGAGCGCGACGGCAGAGTGACGAACAGCAACGCGTCCCTAACACTGATGCTCTTCCAGGCATTGAAGTGACGACAAAAATGACTATGATGTGTGTGCGCACTAGAGCACTTCGGCGCGAAAAAGAACGGCGCATAGTAGGCCGGGTCATGCATGGGTCAACTCTGCTCCGAGTGAAAGAGAGAACAAAAATATTTAAAAGGAAAGGGAAAGAAAATGAATGAATTGTTTGGTTTAAGGGGGTTTAACGTCCCAAACCAACTCAGGCGTTGAGGAACGCCGTAGTGAAGGGCTCCGGAAATTTCGACCACCTGGGGGTTCTTTAACGTGCACCGACGTAGCGCATTACACAGGCCTCTATAATTTCACCTCCATCGAAATTCGACCGCCGCGGCCGGGATCGAACGCGCGTCTTTCGGGTTCGGAAGATGGAGTCGAAACGCCTTGAAAGTTCTGCGGGAGCGTAAAAGGAGGCTACACACTGCTCTCTACACACTTCATTAAAGCTTTGTAGGGGGCTACTTGGTTGTACATACTGAAACTAGGGAGCGCTATAACCTTTCAACTTGAAAGGTTGCGCTCGTGTCTTGTGGTGTTCTTATGTGGTGTTGTCCCCTTGTCTTGATTATGGCGCTCCCCAGTTTCAGTTTCTCTATACACTGCTTGCTTTTGGAGGATTTTTTCAAGCGGCTGCGTTTCGATGGAGGCGAAACGCTAAGGCGCCCGTGTGCTGTGCGATGTCAGTGCACGTTAAAGATCCCCAGGTGGTCGAAATCATTCCGGAGCCCTCCACTACGGCACCTCTTCTTCCTTTCTTCTTTCACTCCCTCCTTTATCCCTTCCCTTACGGCGCGGTTCAGGTGTCCAACGATATATGAGACAGATACTGCGCCATTTCCTTTCCCCCCAAACCAATTATTGTTATTATTAAGCAGCCTGTCCTATGAGCCATGCAGTCGCTATATACAACGACCACCCAGCAGCAAACTTTTCAGTCCTCCAATTGGTGCAAAGTTTCCGCTTCGCAAAGTTTACCGGAGCGTGAAGAAGCTCCACACAGCCCAGCCGCGTGCCGAGAGTAGGGCTGGGTCGGGCTCTTTGAGAAACATCGCGCCCGCCTAGCACGCTCTACCGACGCCACTCTGGTCACCTGGTCTATCGCCGGTTTTAACCCAGCCGCCAGCCCCGAAGAAGAGAGTATAGCAATATGCAAGAGGCGGCCGCGTTGCGAACATGTTGGCGCGCGAACAAAGTTGCCCGCACGTTGCGGGCGCGGCGCCGCCACCGCGACAACGGCGACAAGGTGCCTTTGGCTGACAGGCGTGCGAGTGCTGTTTGCTCCTAATGAAGATGAAAGAGGCTGTCGCTGCTGGGATGTGGCTTACGCGGTATATGTCGCGAACAGCTTTGTTTCTAGGGGAGTAAATATGTTCACACGCGGTGAATATCCTGCGTCGCGTTATCGTCTCGCGTTGGCGACGCTTTTTTTCGGCGACGAGTGCAATGTCATTGCTGGTAACGTTGGCAGCAGTGCGCAGAATACGGGTGTATGTGAAGAGGCCGCGCCACAAGGAACAAAATAAAAAGCGCCAGAATTGCGAGCTTGTGCTTTAAAAAGGCGGAATATTGCGCAAATTTTTTAGTCAGGCACTTTTTCTTTTTCGGGACCATTGCTGCACAGTTGACCTTGAACAGGAAGAATCGCTTTCGTACATCATTGCCTCCATCCCGCATTTTTTCTGTATGACATTTGTTTTCTCTCCTCAAGCCTGCCGTTCAGCTGGTGCCTCACCATTCTGCAAAAAGCATTCGGGGGGGGGGGGGGGGGAGGAGAGGAGAGAGAAGGGGGAAAGCCGTCTCGAATTCGTGTCTTAAAATATGCCTTAAAATAAAATACTCAAACTTTGTAGTATTAGAAAAATACGCTCTAGACAGAGGATCCACCCAAACGCCCCCATCTATCAGGGGGGGGGGGGGGGGGAGAGGCAGCAGTCGCTCTATTAACTATACTAACCAGGACGCTAGCACACGGCAAGGCCAGGCCGAATTCATCAGCAAAAGAAAACTTGGAATAGGTGGCGGTTTAATTAATGACTGGTCGCGCGAGGTTGCTCGTCAGGACAAGTCTCTGCCTGCTTTTTTTTTCATCTTTCCACGTGCAAAGAGACTTAAGGGTGTTATTTCTCGGTTAATCAGAATATCTCATCAAATGGTGTGTCCGCGCGCAGTTTATACGTGTTGCGTAAGACAACGTTTTGTGCTCGCGTAGTATAGTTTGGAATAGCGCCCCTTCTACCAATAGCAATTCGATTAAAAATGTTTAGCACAAGTTTATCTATCTAGTCTTCTTCCTCCCTCTCTTTTTGCTCCTCCACCGCATCCACAATGACCGGTTTACCGAAAAACCTGGAGAAAATGACTATTGATAACACGTTTCGAGCGGCCAGCCAGTGAACCAACACTTCCCTCCCACTGATCAGATGGTTACCTCATGATCTGGCCTTAAAGATATCGCTACGGTTGAGGTCGCTGTTGGCGGCAGGGGGATCAGCCTTGCATTTAATCGGCCGGCAACTGCCGCACCGTAGCGACCGATCAAAAATGATTAAAGGCAAGAGATTGTGACCTGTGATTGTACAGCCCTGTGACCTAACCAAGCACACAAACACCCACAATATTCGGGGAGGCCGCCACGTCACACAGCTGGCATGGCTGACCCGGTAGTTGTCCCGGAACTGAGTGAGTTTTCTGACCACCCCCTCACTGTCAGAGAGAGGGCTGTCCCTATCAGGATTGCTGTTTTCATTTTGACGATGCAAACCCCCTCGCTTCTGTTACCTGCCATGAGCGTGTATACAGTGTTGCGAGCATAAGCGTGAACGCTGGAAGTATCAGAGAACGGAAGGTGGGAAGGGAGCAGACCTTTTATGCTGTCATCGCCTTCTCTCTGGCTCGCCGCAAAAGAGAAAGATAAATAAAAAAGCTTCGGCTTTTTGACGCCACGTCCACACAGCCCAGTATTTTGTGCTGCTCTTTTTGTCTTTTCTTTCTATTTTGACTTCCTTCCACCCGTTCTGGGTTTTTATTTTCATGACGCCTTTGCGCCAGCCCTTCCACCTTCGACAGAGATTCGTGTGCGAATGTTTGTGCCATTTACAGACAAGTCACGTGCTCCAGGAAAAAACAAAACTTGCCATCGCGAGTGAGCTCTTGAAGCCCTCCTTTCTTTATCCGCTTCTTCTGTCTGAATCATCCTGTGTCGTGGCGCTCCCCGGGCGATCGTCTCCCGCTTTGCGACTTCAGAGGTCGTATGTGCTCATTTATGAGCGCGCGAAGGCGTGGTTCCTTTGTGACCTCCCTGGCTTAGCGCGCGGGCAGAAGCAAATTCAATGCTGTCGCATGAGCCGCGTCGAACGACGTGCGCGGACTGCTTAATACGGCGCCTTCAGTACAGGCGGCAGAGCTGGCGCTTTCATTCCTGTCACCACGTCGTCGCCGCTTTGTGTGCTTCTCAAACTCTTGGTTGCGTTCTTTCTTCCTGTTTCCTGCTTTTGTGATGCAAAGTGGAGAAAAATAACCTAGCTTACAGCGTTGCATAGGAGGGTCGGCCTTAATTTTATTTCTATACGTCCGCTATTAAAGTTTATTCTTTACAGCTTTAAACTTACACGGACGCGATAGCGTTACCTGCAACTTCGCTTTTAGAATGGCCAAGCAGGAATGCAACGATTGATTGCGATTTTCTACGTTTATTTATTTTTGCCTTGAACTGCGCGATATTTAAGCTTTCTTTCGCTCCTTTGGGAATGTTATTCTGCTGAATTTAGGCTTCATTAAATATTTATCTCATTGAGCTATTGGTAGTGGTTTAACATGGGGTGGGGATGAAAACGCTTTACGCACGGAGCAGAGGGAAACAAGGTTTAAGGATAGAAAATGACGTGGCGTTCCGGTGGTGCGCATCTGTCTTTCTCTCGCACCTTGTTGTGCATTAAGCATGGAGCTGTACGCACTGGAGAGGTTTCCCGTCTTGAAATGTCTCGGTGTGAACCACCATGCACCGCTACGCCCTTTTAATGACGTCATGCTACCAGATTTAAGCGAGCTCTTTTTGTTGCGCCGCAGTTTTCTGTTCGTTAAGTATACTGTATATAGGGGTCTTCGTTTCCGCCTAAAATTGCGTTCACGGGTATTTACAGCTCGAAAATATTTAATGAAACCAGCGTTCAACTTCAAGTTATCCTCGAAAAGCACCTTAAATAATAATAATAATAATTGGTTTTTGAGGAAAGGAAATGGCGCAGTATCTGTCTCATATATCGTTGGACACCTGAACCGCGCCGTAAGGAAGGGTAACGGAGGGAGTGAAAGAAGAAAGGAAGAATAGGTGCCGTAGTGGAGGGCTCCGGAATAATTTCGACCACCTGGGGATCTTTAACGTGCACTGACATCGCACAGCACACGGGCGCCTTAGCGTTTTTCCTCCAGATAAAACGCAGCCGCCGCGGTCGGGTTCGAACCCGGGAACTCCGGATCAGTAGTCGAGCGCCCTAACCACTGAGCCACCGCGGCGGGATTGGCACTGCACTAAAACTAGCGACGTCATGAACGCAATATAATGCGGTGTTATCAGTTAGTTGGTAATAATTTTAGGCTGTGTTTTTGAAACAGCCAGCATGCTTGGGTAAAAATTTTGAAGTATTGTGAGGAGGAGAGAGACTAATGAAACAGGAGAGGGAAATATTGTAAGGTACTACTATGTAAATATTGAAGGTATTGGTCCATCCTTCCGATACGTTACAAAATATTTCTTTTAAACGTTTTCCATCGCTCGAATCGAGCAGTTAAGATTCCCATAGAAAGCCCATGGGGAGCGTTTTTGATGATAGCAACAACGTTAATACCAAAAAAACTGCAAACCAGCCGACGGGAAATCCGCGGATATTTGTTTTTCTGGTGAAATCTTAAAATATATAATTGCACACATAAATCATTCTCGTTGAAAAATGCTTTTGTCCAGAATTTTCGGGTACGAGCGCTTATCCACAGCACGTGAATCCTAGGAGGATCCACAAAGAGGAACCTCAAACAAATTTCCCGATGAAACCGTGGGACGGGTGTCAAGGGGAGCCGCTTCAATCCCACACGCCGGACTGGAGAAATGAGGATGCTATGACGCCGCGAAGTCCTAACTCTCGGTGCAGATATAAACAATGACTGCATTTAGCCAAAGAAAACAGGACTTCGCGAATTCCGACACTCCTTATATGGATCCGACGTGTCTTCAAAAGTGCCGGTCGGGACTCACTACGATGGAGTCCTACTCTTCCACCGCAGCGAGCTGACGTCAAAGATACCGAGATGGGATCACGCCCCTCATTCTTCTAGTGAGCTCCCCCAGCCGATAAAAATTCCTTTATCGCAGCCCCTCCCTGTCATCAGATTTATGCGCGCGGTCGTATCTTTCGTTCAACGCTGGCACGCCCTCCATAGCGAGCGTCACAAAGGTGGTCACCCACAATAAAGGCACTCCTAACGGAGCCCAACTGCTCCATTCGTAGCTGCCGAATGTATATATATATATATATATATATATATATATATATATATATATATATATATATATATATATATATATATATATATATATATATATATATATATATATATATATATATATACATCGGACATGGAGCTTATCTTCAGTTGGTGTGCAGTCTTGGGACAAACTGGACCAGTCTTGCGCATTATGCGGGCTCCTCTGTGCTGGCGCTGCCGGCGAGAAATCACGGGGCGCCAATGACGGCGATTGCGTGTTATCAGGCGTCGCTTGCGCGTTCCACCGTTAATCTTCAGGCCGCGGGGCGGAGAGAGCGAATGAAGGACGTGATTTAGGCTCTACCGGGCGCCCTGCGCTCACTTCTGATCGAGGGCCTTTTCGAACGCCCCTGTCAATTGGGGTGACCGCAAAATGAAGTCGGAAAGCGATTCCGCCCTTTTCACGTTTTCTATTTTTTTTTCAATGGGAGAGAGAAAGAGAATGCGGCGAAGAGGTCGTATAGTGGGCAGCCCTTCATCTTGCATTTGTTTCTATCGTGTCGAGATTTGTGGTGGGGGTCCTTCATTGCTGCAGTCTTATAGATGAGTGCCTGGTTTTGGAGCGTGAGGCCATTTATGTCGCTTTTGAGTGGATGCCCCCGCAGCCGTTTGTTTCGACCTCACGTCGCGGCTCGCACAAGTAAACTCGTACCACCGCAAATAATTTCAAACGCTAGAGAGCAATAAATCCAAGATAGAAGACGTAAGGGGAATGACATTCTTCTAGGAAATCAAAAGGTAGAAATGGGCATGGGCAGGGTAATGCGAAGGCAAGATAACCAATGGTTGTTAGAGATAAGGGAGTGGACAATAGAAGGCAAGGGTAGCAGGAGGCGGCAGAAAGGTAAGTGGGCGGAGGAGTTTAAGAAGTTTGCGAGGATATGGTAATCAATGTGGATATGGTTTGCACAGGACAGGGTTAACTGGGGAGATATGGTATGATGATGATGATGATGATGATGATGATTGAAAGAAGCCGATTAGAGTTTAAGTCTGGTGTGCCGTTCATCAATAGGACTGCGAAGCGTTTTGTGCGTGGGTAGAAGTGTCCACGAACAGTGCTACCACTGTGCTTGTGCAATAATAATAATTGGTTCTTGTGGAAACGAAATGGCGCAGTACCTGTCTCACATATCGGCGGACGCCTGAACGCGCCGTGAGGGAAGGGATAAAAGAGGGAGTGAAAGTAGAAAGGAAGAAAGAGGTGCCGTAGTCGAGGGCTGCGGAATAATATGGACCACCTCTTTAAACGTGCACTGACATCGCACAGCACACGGGCGCCTTAGCGTTTTGCCTCCATAAAAACGCAGCCGCCGCGGTCGGGTTCCAACCCGGGAACTCCGGATCAGTAGTCGAGCGCCCTTACCACTGAGCCACCACGGAGGGTTGCTTGTGTAAAACGTTATTTTTTCCGCCGTTTTTTGCTATGCTTTCACCGACCCTGGTGCGCGCAGTGGCAATCAAATCGTGATAAGTTTTTAATTTTTAAACGCAAAAGTTTTCTTAGGTTTGCAGGTATGTCTTTTCAATAGCCAGAAATTACATTAATTATTTTAAAGTAAAATTCTCATACGTGAATGAAATACAATTCTGGGTTTTATGAGGTTTAACGGCCGGCCCGAAGCCACTCAACCTGCAAGGGACGCCGTAGTGAAGTTATCCGAATAATTTCGATTGAATAAATAGTTCACCTAATTGAATTATTAGTTTCCATCCAATCAAACAAATATGTCTATTACGTATTTCATACGCCGTACAAATAACACAAAACTGTCTGGACAATTTACCCGTGCTTACAAAGGCGTTCGAAAAAAATGTGAGATTGCAGGAAAACTAGCTAAATTAACAGGCCAAACCATTAATTAATGCGTGGCGCATGAAAGGGGTATAGGGTTTTGAGCATTGGCGTTTCGCGCAGGCTTAGGGGCTCGGTGCTTTCTAGAAGAAAAGCAGCTGCGTCTCAAAAATTATGCTCTTATGCCCTTAAATATTGCTACGGTTAAGTGAATTTAGATCGCAGCTGCAGCTTAAGTTTCTCCCCAAAGGTGCACTGGTGACCCCATTGCATTCATTCGCTAAAGAGAGTATGATGCATGTGCTATTAGTAACGGCCAAAGGCTACCGTCGCTTAAGAACTTGGGAAGCACCAATGGACCACACGGACACTGTCCAATGCCACGAACCGAGCTAAACCTTTATTCCTCTTCTTTCTTTTTCACTCCCTCTATTCTCCTTCCCACGTAAGCCTGGCATTGCTTTGTTAACCACCTCACCTTTCATTTCTTCTGTCTCTCCATTTATCTTTTCAAGAAATAGCTTACCCAACGTGCTGCTGTAAGTTCGTAGACCCTCACGGAGCACATTACAAACGACCCTGCTCAGTGGCTCATGCCCATTCACTGCAGTTTTTGTTGCTTTGATATGCACTAGGACCAATTGCCGACATAATTATTGTAAGGCTCATCTCATCTGCTCCTTAATATCACCCCCATCGGTGCCTCTCCTTGGCTAGAGTGTAACATCCACTCCCCTCGACAACAATGCGGCAACTCCAAACGCACTTCAAATGTCCTCCAAACGCCTTTTAAACGCCCTTTAAACGCCCTTCAGACGCCCTTCAAACACCACTGCCTGTTTTGGCTGAGAAATAACTAGCGGTTGCTGGGAAAGGGCACGAATGTGCCTTGGGGCCGGCACTTGATCACACTGTGTCCCGTTTTTTCCCTCGCAGCAGCTAGAAAATTCGCCATTGGTTCGCTTTTCGTTGCCTACTGGCGCGTACCCTTACTGCCTTCCCCTTTCGTGGGAAGCCGTAAAACACGGGGGGAGGGGGGGAGGGGGGGGGGAGACCGTAAAAAAAAAACAGCCCTTCGAGATTCACTCGCGCGCATCGCCTGTGTCGTCACGTCGATTGTCAACGTCTCTGTCTCTCGCCACTTCTCTCTTTCTTTTATACTGCCTGCCCTGTCATAAATAGGTTCTTGTTCCCCTTTCATCCTTTTTTACACCTTTCTTCTAACGTGTGCGCACTTACTACAATCAGAGGGTGGGAAGTGGGAGGGAAGCCTGTAATAAGATTCCTCTGGAAAGCTGGCTTGATCTTTACAAACTCTGTGTTGTATTTTGTGGCTCTTCTATTGCCGGCACCGTGTGTTCTGTCGCGGCACAGGCAGCGCGTTTCGGAAGTAGAGGCGAGGAGGTTTAGGCCGAGGACGGTAGAGAGGACGCTCGTACGGCTGGGTACTGAGTCGGAGCTGTTACCCTGCTCCTTTCGGGAAATGAAGGTTGTTCCAAGTGGTGGTGGGTTTACGGTGGTTCGATACGAGTCGGCGTCGAAGATCAGATGGAACTATGTGTTCCTTTCGGTGATCCCGACCTCCTGTTTTCGGGCTGGAGGTTTTTTCTTATGTGAGCTGACTGGAATGCGAGCTGACTCGGCTAAGACAAGTCACAACTTCTGGTTAGGAAAGAAAAAAAAATATTCAGGACAAAACTTGGCCTGCGAAAGAGGGTAGGAAAAGGGTGAATAAATGTTGCTCTGAAGCGTCAGTACAACGTGCACTTAGAACAGCTGTAGTTACTGGTCACGTTGTTGTGGTTTTTGCGTGGTATTTTTGTTTTATTTTTCTCGATGTTTGCACTCTTGTGGTCCGGCTCAAATATCGACGGAAGCTATCTTTTTTCCCCTCAGTTTTGTCTCCAGGCTTGAACTCATTGCGCTTTTATGGCAGCTGCTGGCTTAGACTGTCTATGCGTTGGAGAAGCAACAGCTTAGGAAACGATATTGTTTAGAATATTTTGCATGGTTGGAGGCAGTTTCGTGGGTCTCAGACGCATAGATAACAATATATAAAAACATAACTTATCACTGCTGAACGGCATATTTGCGCGCGCTTTTCACGCACCCCATTCCAAAGGGCGGCATCCAAGCTTTTATAAATTTCTCTTTTTGAGTAGACTTACGAGGCCAGATACGATAATAGCAGTGGCATTTAGCTTAAATTTTGCTTTTGTCAGGTTGGTTTCTTGTAGCAGAACCATCTTGTAAAAAGCACTTTCTTGCGAAATTTTTAAAGATCATTGGATCTTTATCACGGTATTCCGCAACGGCTGCGTTTGCTCTAAAAAATGTGCGTTCGGCACGCTGCATGAGCGACTACACTCTCGGAAGGGGTCAGCACACTCACAAGAAAACACAAAATTCATAAAAAATTATTTCCTCTAGTTTCAGTTGAGTCGGCGAAACGCCTTAGTCAAACATTCTTTGTTAATAGTGATTAAGTGTTGTGTTAAAATATCCGAGTGATGGGTAAAATAAAAAAAATGGTGTTTCAGGGCTTATGTAACGCATTGTTTTTGAGCCTCAGTCTATATCATGCCTGTCTGAGCCGTGTGTCTTAACTCGTTAATTTAACCTAAGATTTACAAACATCGGCAGACTCTCGAGCACGGCGCTAAATAAAACAATAACGGAGCTTACGCTCCAAACCCATGCTCTTTTATGGCCCATAGGGGTGACCTCAGGCGCCGGCAAACGATGCTAGCGCCGGGGGCTCAGGAATTGGTCACATTGAGAAGACCGGCATAAAACTACATGCTAGGATTCTGCGGTACTGGCGCACAGGTTGCCACCTTTCGCCTCCTCGCCAGGATGCCAGTAGCCGGAGGTGACTACTGACTAGTCTCGCCACGGCCACCCCGGATGGTTGCGCCGAACAGGGTTACACGCAGCTCTCTCGCCGCTGGCTGCAGCTCTCCACTGGATCTGCATGATTGCTGAAACGCACGACGCGTGCTTTTAGAGTATATAGTCCCGGGAGGAGAAACTACTTGTGTATGGGCCTCGTGGCGCAATGGTGGCCTCTCTAGCGAAAACGGGTCGCGCGGCTGTGCAAACGGAAGGTTCGAGTTAACAAAGCCTTTTCCTGAGTTGAACGAGGAGGAGGAGGAAAACTTTTATTAAGTATTATGTGCTTATCTTCCTGAGTGGAGCTCTCAGTCCAGGGCTCCAACACCATGGTCCGGCTGGTCGTGTGTCCTCTGACCCGGTGCAAGGGGCGCTGGAAAGCCTTAGGCCTGTCTGCTTCTCGGCAAACAAGTGTGTTTCAGCATCAGAAAGCAGCAACGAAAATTGGCAGTGGCTTAACTTGGCTAACCCTGGAATTCATCGAAAAGCAAGGACGCTTGCTAAGCGTCTGAGGCTCGTCCATGGCAGCTTCGCTACACGCTCGCGACAGCCGCTCTATATATACCCACACGACCACGTGGCTATGACGTGGTGTCGCATGGTCTTACGACACCCCCATCGGATGTCATCACGTGGCTTCACATCAACCCATCGGATGTTTGCTAAGGTCAAAGGTCACCCAATATCAAAGGTCAGAGGTCAAAGGTCAACTAAAGGTCATAAATTGAGCAGAAAAATTCCCTGGTCGTTACGACCACCGAACGCGTTTCAGTGTCTCCACTAAATTTTGCCACCGGCAAAGCCTGCGCCATTTGTTTATTCTACTGTGCCATTGTGTTGTGTCCCTTTCGGATCACGTCGGCCAATCAAACTTCTCCCGCCCATCGCCCCACGCCTCTCGAACTGTTTTAGTGCTTCCGCGCTTATCGGGGCGCCAGCGTGAAGGACAATGCGTGATGCTGGGAAGGAGAACCGGGTTGTTGCGGCGAAGGGTAAAAAAAGAACAAAGGAAGGAAAATAAGAAAAGGTGGTCAGAAGCCGAGCGCAGCAAATGGGCCGAAACGCGACGGCGTTCGTTCGGTGCGTTAAGAGACCCGCTGATGAAGTCCTCTTTAGGCGCATCCTCCTCGCTTGCGCCCACTACTTTACGATCTGTGGGGATGTGACGCCGAAATAGGCCGTTGAAGTCGGAGGAAAACGCGGTGTCTGGAAGTAAGGAAGGGGACGTGGGGCGTGAAGGAGACAGGAAGGCTTTATTTCGGAGCAGGAAAGGCGGTTAGTGCGGGAAAAAAAAGGAAAACAATCTGGACCCAATCGTCGGTACGTGCCTAAATCTGGGCAATAAAAGTAACAGAGCTCGGTCGTCAACCGCCTCTTGGTTTGGGGGATTTAACTATATAACGCTCGTGCCGGGGTCGACGAAAAAGCGGCTTTCAGATCGGAGACGAGGACTTGAGGAGATTGACTCGTTGTTTCCGGGTCTGCACAGGGAGTGTGTTGTAGTCCCCTCGAACGTACAGTGTTTTACGATGAAATCACACTTCCGGTAATCCCCAGAACCGATCCCCTATCAGGGGGAGAGCCTGCAAGGGGAAGAGCGAAGGCTTGAGCTTAGAGAGGAAAGATTCACCTTCGTTCGTTTTTATGCTGACTGCAAGAAGTAAACAAACTTATTCGATGTGTTCTGTGTATATTTTTTTAGTTTAAATGAAATAAAAGCAAAGTTTCGACTGCACTGACCGATGGAGTTAGTTTTCAGTGTTTGCATCGTATCGTTTTGTTCACTGCTGTATGTTAATTGCGAACTCCTGTGCACTATTGTGCATTACGGGTATCAGTTTGCTCGCTTCAGTGCTCTTTACGTGATCTGGACCTTTGCAACGAGGCACAATAAGACGCGCTTTGTAAAAACACACAATACCACTGGCGGATGACCTTGGAGCGTAACCACGACAAAATGAGCGCGGCTTTTGATTAAGTTGGCTAGTGACGAGCGCTGTCACTCTCAAAGGCAATAATATAAAATAAACGATTTTGAAGAAATAGCAGGTCACCATTTTTTTTGTTTATCTTCAGTTAACAGGTAATAAGGATACTTGCAAACACAAGTTAAGGAAAGAGGATGTGACGGCTATATTTCAGTTCATTCCTCATTCCGTTCAATACATCATATTTTTGGCAGCTTTTCAGGGACGTTGTGGCTCATTATGCGATAGCTTGAACGGGAGCTTTGAGGCAGTAAAAAAAGAGGTCAGAACATTACTATCAAGAGCGAAGCGAGAGTGTTTCAGTGCATATTTCTGCGACCAAATATGGTGGAACCTATACAGATATGGCCTATAAAGTTCTTAAATTGCTTTCTCTCCAGAAATCTGCAGACATAAAGAAAGCGTTTCGAAAGGCCCTCAATTGTTATTGAGATCAAGTGAATGAGTAAATGAGTGAGAATATTGAGGCATTCCCGCAGCTCCCGCTTCGCATGCGTGAGGTGCGGGGTTCGATCCCCAGGGCCTCCGGGTACCCACCGGTTATACAAGTGGTAGAAGCTTTCCCCTGCCTGGTGCTCGGTTTCTTTAGGGTGAAATGCTTGGGAAATGCGTCTGTGACCCCACCTTGAGTAGATGAAAAAACCTTGTGCCATGATGCTCTTTGGCCGCAGATGCCCTTGTGCCATAAAAATTCATCATCGTCATCATTTCGAGGAAGTGCTAGAACAAACTTCGAAGCCGTTATCTTTTATTCTATTTCTTGTTCAGTAATAAACCACATGAGTACAAAGCCAGATAACAGCGAAAACCATAATTTCCCTTTGAGAGGCAAGTACAATTTTAACGCACTGCCGTAATTTATATTACAAAATGTTAAGTGACATATCAATTTCATTCATATATCCACGTGAAAAAATAAGCAGTGCTGCAAAAGTTCACTTAAGTAAGTCGCGCGCTTTAATGGCGCTATAATGGTTGCAAGCCATGGTTTAAAGGAAAATCTAGTGACCGCGAAAATCGCATTTGTTGAGGACGGTCAAAAACAATTCTTTCCTGATTCGTTGCACTCCATTTACGCGCGCCCATAAAATTTAGCGCTTGTAGCACTCCCTTTGCCATTGATGACAAAGCAAGAGTTGAGGAGAAAGGGAAGATAATTCAAATACAACAATTGCTAGTTGCTAGGATATGCGTCCACTAGGAGCTGCACAGGCGGTTGATTAAAAATCCACCGAAAATAAAGGAAAATCAACAGAAAAGCCAGTGAAGACGCTGCGCCTATTTCCTGAATAATGTAACCCGAGGTCTCGACGGGGGAAAAAACAGCCATCAGGCGATCTGCAAAAAAGAAGCAGAAGCCTTCACGGAACTGCGGAGCTGAAGCGGAACGAAGCTTGCAATTTGTTCAGTACCGCGGAGACGAAAGAAAGCCGAGCTCAGGCATTAAGCATCGTGACTAACGGCGTCGTAACTCAAGAACACCGCGGCCGTAGCTAGCTAGCTGGGGCATGATGAGGAAAAATAGCCCAGACACAGTGCATAAACAAACACACGGACAGGCACACAAAGGTACAGAGAATCGTTGAAGGTTGCTAGAGCCTCGCTGCAAAAGCTTCTCATCTTCTATGTATTTAAACTTTTAAAGGCAGTGCCCTCGCTTTCTCAGATTTCGGTGTTGCTGACTCGGCACTAGGGGTCACCAGGGAGCAATGAAGCGACTTTGGGAGCGCGGAATGTTAGATACATTCTGTCTGCGAAGCGCCAATATCGGAGAGGAGGCGCAGGTGTTCGATGGAGCGAGATGAAAGGAATGGTTGGGTGGCAGTAAAGTATTGTAACGGACACATCGGGAAAGTATTAAGGAAGCGAAGCTCTCGTTAACAATGGATGAAATGGCTCTTTCATCTTTTTCCTACCTGTTCCCGCGAACGTCTTTGCTAACTCCATCACATGCCCCTTGAGGGAGTCGACAAAACAAAGGCTGGCAGGCTCAGTTCTTCGGCTTTAAAGAAGCACACCCGCGAGATAAGTTTACGGAGGGCGAACAAAGGAATCTAGGAGAGGCTTACTGCTGATAAAGACGAATTGTTAATCGAATTCGATAACAGGAAGAGGAGGTGAAACATTGATGACTGTATGGCAAGGTGAAGTGTAGAGAAAGGTAGGTTTCTGCACCCAGTGGAGGTGCTTGCGCTGGGAGAGCCGCGGAAATTCTATGCGAAGAAACCATAAACCGGAACCCGCATGACTTAAACCGAATACTATAGCATTAAAAGACGCGCATGAAAAATAATTCTCATAGGTTTCCGCGCATTACGGCGAATCTCATTTCTGTGTCCGATTTACAACGTTTCAGCTGTGCTTTATATTTGCTGTTTAGAGACCATAGCGAAAGTTTTTGTATTTAAAGCAAAATTTGCTTTACTTTGAGGCGGGAGAATAGCGTATTATTCGTTATTGGCTTCTTCGAGATAGTGTGCATGAGTTGCCATGCTTGGGCTCCCACAGGGAAAAGCCGTGTGCTGTCCTGTGGCGGCGTAGCGAAGTGCACTGACATGCGTCAAAATGAGTTTTCCCTTGTGATATATTCCATAATTTTCCACCTCAGTGACTGAGTTTAAAACTGGGTTACAGGAAGTTGGCGCTTTATAAATATTGCAGAAGGAAAAAAAAGAATAGCTTGGCCAAAGTTAATTACTGCCTTCTACGAACAATCGATCTTCTTCAGACGCCTCGCCATTCTCTGCCTGTTATCTATACTTTTGCGGGTGTCCTCGAAGCGGACAAGTAAATGGCTCCGAGCCAGTCTAAATGTGACAGAGAGTCATTGCCTCTGGCCCTGACTAGGGACATTTAATTACGAGTGTGCGAGGCGCCGTCTATGGCGAGACCTCGACAAGTGAACCCTGACGTTTCCACGCTATATAGTGGACGCGTTTAACACGATTGATGGAAACATGTAAGCGTTAACCATTTTATTCTGTTTCTGCCATCGGATTGTTTATCAAGGCGTAAGCCTTTCTTCGCTCGTGAGTGGCGTGGACGGAAGATGTGAACGGAAGATGTAGACGAGAAGAGGTGGACGGAAAATGTGGACGGAAGATGTGGACGGAAAGATGTAGACGGAAATGAGACGGAAGATGTAGACGGAAGATGTGGACGGAAGATGTGGACTGGAAGATGTGGACGGAAGATGTGGACGGAAGATGTGGACTGAAGATGTGGACGGAAGATGTGGACGGAAGATGTGGACTGAAGATGTGGACTGAAGATGTGGACGGAAGATGTGGACGGAAGATGTGGACGGAAGATGTGGACGGAAGATGTGGACGGAAGATGTGGACGGAAGATGTAGACGGTAGTTGTAGACGGAAGTTGTCCTCACGAACTGTCAATCATAAATTGTATAACCATTGATAAGGAATATATCAGTAATAAAATAAAAAAAAAACAAAATTATCAGTAACGAAAATAAAAAGGAAGAAAAGAACGAAATAAAAAAAATAAGGAAATAAAACATTTAAAAATAAAAATTGAGAAACGGAAGGAGCAAGCGATGAAAGAGAAAGGCTCTCGCATTTCCGCTCTTAAGCAGACTTAAGTGCAACCCTGAAATTTTTTACACTGTCCCGGCCTCGCCCTGCCCTTTGGAAAAAGGGTGAGGTTGTTCCTTCCGTTCATCAGGGTGACGACACTGGACTGCCGCAGCTACCCAGTCTTGGAAGTCGCATGTGTCGTCCTTTTTTAAAGCTGGCTACATACCCAGCCTGCTGTTCCTGGCATATGGGAGACTTTGAGGGAGCTGGAGCCAGCGAAAAAAAGACAATGGTTTCAGTAAACTGTCACTTTAACTTCAAGTATTCTTGTAGGTTTCTTTATTTCGTCAATAATTCTGCCAGGCCTCTGAAGAAGAATTAAAAATGATTTGATTTATGCTGTTTGACGTCCCACAGAGACTCAGGCTATGAAGGACGCCGTAGTGGAGGGCTTCGGAAATTTCGACCATGCATGTGCTCATCTTTAACGTGCACTGACATCGCAAATTGCACGGGCCTCTAGCATTTCGCCTCCATCGAAATGCGACCGCAGCGGCCGGGATCGAACCCGCATCTTTCGGGTAACCAGCCTAGCATCATAAAGACTGAGCCACGGCGGCGGCCTTTAGCTATTGTCTAGCCTGTTTGATGATGTGAGCAAGTAGCAAGACGATTTCTTTCTTTCCATGTTGATGCAGCTGGCGTAGCAGACACGAAACCGGTTTTCCTCCTTTCCATTTGCCCACCTACGAAAGTGGGTAGATTGTCATCAACCGACCGGATTGTGGAGAGCCGGCGATCCTCAGGATTTAACCGTAGACAGGACGGCTTTTTCGCTAGCGAGGCATCTAGTTCCGGCACGGTCATAATTCACCTCCTACCTAGGAGGTTCCTGCGCTGCTTAAAGCCCTCCTTGCGACTCGATAAATCCGACACATCTTTGTTGCCAAGTAGGCAAAACAAGGTTTTTTTGTTGTTGTTGGAAATGGAATTGCGCTTCTGAACTGCATTTCCAGTCCCATGCAATGTCCTTGCCATGAAGCTTCGAGGTATTGCTACAACTTAACAGAAATTTCGAATAAAGAGCCGTCCTCATCCGTCCTTACAGAATGTCGTAAGCAACTCCTCCATCAGTGCCTGAAAGCTATTCCACCGCCATGTTTCTGTCAGCAACACTTGCTCTTGACGAATCAAGCACTGCGGGACGGGCAGTGTTTGCGCCGAAGTCGCAAATTACGCCAGGGCCAACTGACAATCTGCATCAGTGACCTCGTCGGGGACCCGTTTGTCTCCGAATAGCCGATGCAAACACAAACGCATGTAAACAGAAAATATTCCGGTCCTTCTCAGAGGACAACACGCACCGCGACGATGCCAGCTTACGGTCCGGTTAATTTGATCACTCGGGTTGCCGCGATGACAGGCGCCGATGAACGAACCTCCCGGACCGACCTGTGATGCGGACGCGTGTTTGCGAGGCGTAAAAGAGCAGAAACACCGAAGATTAACGACCGTCCCGCAGTGCATGCTACGCTGTCGTCAGTGTGTCTTCATCATGGTCCCCAGGGCCGCAGGCCACACGCGTTTGTTGTACGTAAATGGAGAAAGTTCCGAGGTACCGCGGCAGGCTTGTGACTGAGTCCAGAGGAAAAGCCGGGCCGTTCTTTTATCTTGGCCGGTCACTGCCAAAAGCAGCTCACACACACTTATTCAGGGTGGCAGGCGATCAACGGAAATTCCTGCCAAACTCATGCTCCTCGTGATCAACTGCTGAGTTCTCGGTGCGTGTTCTGCGGTCCGTCGGAAATAACGCGGAAGCTGTTGTCATGGGAGGGGTGTCGGTTAGAGGTATACAACAGCACGGAGTATTTCGTGCCCTCGGAAGAGAGCTCAACTCAAAGTTAAAGAAAAGAGGAGCAGTGTGGTTTCTGCAGTCAATGATCTAATCAACAGGCACGCAAGACAGGGAATCGTTTAACAATACAGAAAAAAACGTGCTGCTGGGTGAGTTGCTTGTGCATATTTTAACGAAAAACATGGCGCAATAGCAAGAATTGGGACGAGAGAAGAGAGGCCTAAAACATTACCAGGGACTTGTGAGCGCCACTGCATGTTGGTGGTCTCACTTCCCTTGTCCTTTCCATATATTGCACTGGTATTTTAAACATCCCGTTTAATAGTGTCGATTGGTGTAAATAAGCGTTGTACTACATGTGTGGGTGGCTGTTTATTTAGGATATCTGCATTTGATCTAAGTGTGTGAGTTTCTTTCGCTTCGATCCTATGTTTGCGACCTTGACCGTGAACAAATAAGAGTCACGGTCAAGGTCGCAAACATAGAAGCGAAACTCCAGGTTGCACGGCTCTGTTTGTTTGGTCCTCAGATGAGGAAAGACGAGGAATACACCTATGCAGGAAGAAAGATGTTGCGCGCGGCCGTCGAAAGCAAAAGGGCACAGGGACTACCAAAGGGGAGATGTAGGTGACAGGTGAAGAGAGTGCTTCGGGATACGTTTCCAATAGATGCATCACAGGACAGAACTTAATTTGGGCAGATGAAAAAGAAACAAAAATATTGTTACCCATCCCGTACCGCCTAAGGCAAGACGGGCTTAAACAAATGTAGAAAAAAAAATAAAGGAGAAACAGCGGAGGATAGGCATTTAGTTTGGGAAGAAAAAGTAATGAAAAACAAATTGCCCTGTCCGCACCACCATTTGGCACAACGGGCTACAGCAAAGGACAGAGATTAGTTTCGCCAGAAAAAGTAAATAAAGATAAAGTGCTCTGCCAGGAAGAATACGTGGAAGACCTTCTTTACAAACAGCGACCGAACATAGAGAAGTGGGAGGTGTTCAATGAGGAAAACTGCATTTCCGCCGTGTCGTACACACCAATAGTTTTCGCTACTTTCTATGATATGTGGAAGGTCTGCTTCTCTGGCGTGGAGTTCCTCTGCTTCCAATGAGTCGTTCTGTGCTTTTGTTCAGAAATTGTGCTTTTTTTTACCAATTACTGACCCATTAATCTCCAGCGTTCAGAGGTTGAGGCTGAGGACGTTGCTGGCTACTGACGAGGCTTTCCTTGCGACTGCTGCCAGCAGTCATTAACTTTCCCTTCGGTGTAGATTGTCTGATTGAATTCTTCAGGCACTATATCCTATAGTGTCACTTACGCCACTCTTCTTTTCACTCCCGACGCACCATACCTCTCTCCCCCGTCGCCGCAGGAGCACCTGCCGTCTGCTGTCCTTTTGTGTATAATGTGTATAAGCAGATGCACCCCTCGGCTCGACTGATGGACCAAGACATGAGTGGCTGCTAGTCTTTTTGACAGCTTCCCTGCAGTAGTGCTCCTTGGGCTACGTATCACCAATGATTGTCCTCACCTCCTGCTACTATTGGGGGGTTGTCTGCATGGCTGGTGAGTTACAGCGATGTCATGTTTTTTTTTTGGAACCGGAAACACCTTAACAACCTGATGGCTTCGCAAACATGCTTAGAACGATACCATGACCTTATGGCCGAGATTGTATTCCTTTCCATGATTTTGAACCTTGTTTTAAGGCGATAGCCTTTAATGGCTCACACTCGCGGTGACCGTCCGTCCGTTACCTCGCCCCCTAGGTCACGTGACCTTGTGATGTCAGTGATCCTAAGTCAGGTCACCTTAATATCACCGAAAGATATATAATTTGGGTAAAAATTGCACAAACACGAGGAAACGTGGATGATGATGTCACATCAGACGAAGTAGTGTGATCCGCCGCCAAGCAACAACTGCCGACGATGCGCAGAGTGACGTCAATGCTTCCTCAGCCACCCTCGCGCCAGCTGCTCTTCTCCTCTGTCGTGATATGAATTCAAGCGCGGCAAATTCAAATGAGTGCAATGACTCACAAACGGCTTTCGCCTTTCCGCAGTTAACAGATATCTAAGTGCCTCTAACGAATTTTTTGTTTCTTGTTCGTTACTTCTTGATTCTCCTTTGCGTGGCCTGTCATCTGCTCACGCTGATTGATTCCTTTTTTAACGCGGATGAGATTCGGAGCTCAGTCGTACATTCAAGCTCACGTTTCCCACGAAGAGAAACTGCGTACTTTCCCAATAATGCCATCCCAAAGGTCCACCAAGGATAACAAATAAATCAATAAAGACATGGCGAATTTCAATGGTTCTTCCATCTCCTCAAGTCCCTCGTTACCGTTTTTACTTTTCACTGATTTCTTTGAGATCGAACGCACTTAGGCAGGCAATCAGGTCTTCACGCAGGGAAGCAGGCCTTCCGCTCTCTTTACCGTTCAAGTAAGGGTCGGCTGACCGTTCTTGCTATCGCCTCAATTTTAGCCGGAGTCGTCCCGGCCGTACAAGTGTAAGCGAATGCTTTAGCCGCCGATGCGTAAAGCCCCCATCTCGCAGAATTCTCCTCTGCTCCCTCCAAGAAAAAGGGTTTCTCTGGAATCGGCTTAACTGCAAACCAAGTTCAGTTGAGTGCCTGTCACGAGCCAGCGCTCTGGCTATTACTTTTATCGAAGAACGGTTCTGACAAAAAGAACAAAAGCTTCGCGAAGGCTGACCAAACTGTGCTGGTATTTTATTTTCTTTAAACATCTACTGCTCGATTTGCGAACACCACACTTTCCCCGTCGTTTCTTCAGTGATGTTCACCACAAGGTTCTTTCTTTTTTATTTTTTTGTTATAGCATTTATCTACTTACTGCGTCGCGAATTATTCTTGGCCACTATCTGTTTTGTTGTACTTCTTTCAAGCACTCGCCCTGCATTGCGGCCGGGTCTTCAACTTGTGTAACCATTAATATGGTTTCTGATCTTAATCTTCCACGTAGCTAAGCCTACCGCAGATGGCCTTATGTGATTCTGAGGGCCGTGATCTTGTAGGAGTCCAAGTCAAGCACTAGAAACACGGCTTCAGCGCACTTCAATAACACCCAGGGTACACTGCCATCAGTTCCATTCTTCATTTTTAATTCAATTTTCTCGAGCTGTATGCTGCCTAATTTTGTTTTGATTCTTCTTGCATACAAAGAACCCCAGGTGGTCGAAATTTCCGGAGCCCTTCACTACGGTGTCCCTCATAGCCTGAGTCGCTTTGGGACGTTAAACCGCGATAAATTAAATCTTCTTGTATACGCTTAGCTCACCGCAAGAACCCAATGCAAGTTAGTGCTCATTTCCGTGCTGGTTCCTCGCAGTAGCGTCGTTTTAACACTCGCCTGAAATGCATAAATAAATGCTTATTCCGGGTGAAACGCTACAAGGGCTTTTCTGAGACACTGAAAAATCTTCCCACTAAACTTGGTGAACACGTAAGGGCCCCACTCTTTTCTGCCAGACCACGCATCCTGTGGATAAGCAGCTTCAAGTTCAACAATTGTATATCGCCTGTAAGCTTTCAGAGAGACATAGTTAAAACCTTACCTCCAAGGAACAAAAAAAAGGACCCCCCTCCCCACTCTCCCCAACAATATTGCCGGCCCCGTGATACAGAGACAGGGACCGACCAAATAAATTCCCTCCTCCGACTTGCTGTGACATCTAATATCCTCGCGACACATCTACTCTGCGCAACTGTGCGAACAAGTGCAATTGGTTGGAGCTTTTTCTTTTATTTCCTCCTCTGCTCTCTATTCTGTTTCCTCGTCTCGATGTTGGCCCGTTTATTTTCGGGCCAGCACAAAAGCTCAGTCTCAGAGCACCTCCAGCGTAAGCGTACACGCCAAAACAAAGCGGGGTCCCGACCCACGAAACAGCGTACATGTCTGATGCTCTTTTCATCTGTCCATGTTTATTGAATGCCTACGCCGTCGCCCGACCGTGAGTCGTTGCGAAAGACTTTGTGCTCAGTTAAGAGTAATCGAATTCGCCGAGAGGGGAAGCTCTCCTCCGACCTCTATTTTTTCCTCCCTTCCCGGCCGTCTCTCGCTGGAAAACAAACGTTGAACGCGCACAGCGAAACGCTTGGCCACAGCACACATTCGCGGTGCGGGAAAGAAGAATAAACAGGGGAAAAAACTTACTACGGTTTCCTGAGGAAGCAGTTCGATCCCCTAAGCTACCTCTTTGCCCTGCACTCAGACCTCAATAGGTTAAACACACAGAAACACACTGGCGAAACGCAACGGGGCATGACGCGGAAAAGCCAGACATAGATGACGAACAAATAAAAAAAAATTAGACTTCATGTTGCTTCAGATCCCAGGACAAGTTCCCCGTGGAATACCGAAGCCCCGCAGGCGTAAGAACCGTGCCTCTGGAGCGGGATTTAACGTTCTCACTATCGACCCATCAAGGGTCGGTTCCATCAAGGAGCAGTGCGGCTCGGTCAGCAAGACTCCGATGCGCGCTGGATTTTTGAATCTTTCTTTTATTTTGCCATATTTTTGTTCGTCATCGCTTTCGTGGATGTTTTTAAAAAAATTCGAAACGCTCCGCACTGCTACTGGAATCCAGGGTTCTGTATCGTGTTTAAACTTTTCGTGTATTATATTCCTTCTTATGCCCCTCTTGGTTTTTTTGTTTTTATTTACATGTCTGGATCTTACGCTCGTTCTGTTGTATTTTTCGGCAAGCTCCCTTTTATTTATTTCTTCGTTCAGGTAAATAAACTAAGACGATAGAGAGGCAGCGGTTCTTCCTTGCACTAAGGCTTGAAAAAGCTTAACTTTGCTGCGGTACCGTACTGCAGTTTATAGCGCATTTTGATTTTCTCCGTTGCAGATAAGAATTTGACAGTCGTTTTTGATGGGGTCCTTCACCTTTCCTTAAGACGTGTTTGAATCCAGAGATCTGCTTTCATTATTTTGTTTCTTTTCCTTGCACGCCCCGCGAACTTTCTCGCAAACTGCTGTGGTTGATCAAGTCGACAACTGAATATTTCTTTCTTGTTGAAGCTTTATCAATCGACTTCTCTCTCTCTCATTGAATTCAAGCGCACTCGACTTTTGTACAGACTAGCGTGATTTGATGGTTATCACATTCGTTGCGGGTGAAACGAAGTAAGAAATTTTTCCTGGCGGGACGGTCACTTAGTCGGCCACAAAAATGACAGTGCACGATAGAGGAATCATTTTTCTAAGCTCATGAATTGGTTGCAGCGTTCTTGGAAAAATAAGCCGTTCTAGAGCAGGTTGATTCGAGTATAGCTTAAGCTTGAGGTAATCACTCTAAAATCGCGTAACACTCTAGGTTGTTTGACCCGCAACTTTGTGCTAACGAAGAGCAGACGAACTTCATTCACGTCGCATGTGGCGAGCGCCCTTGAACCCAACGATGAGGGATATTAAAGGAGGATGACTGCTGCTTTCCGAACCATTTTTATGCCCTGACCAATGGTGCGGCCCGGTCCACGAGTGTTGTCCTCTCTTATAACTGCAAACCGAAGATGTCTACATCAGTGCGCCCGTAATGAATGGTGTATGTAGATTTTTCGCGATGTAACAATGCCGATAGAAACCAGAAAGCAGTAAAGCATAGAGGCGAAAAGATAGACTACGAATAACGTCTGATAAGCATTCAGCTTTGAGCACGCCCCTGACAAAAGGAAGCACCGAAAAAGAGTGAGATACTAATGCGCGGAAAATTTCTCCTTGTCAAGCAGACAAAAGAATTCCGCATGTATAAGGACTGCATTAAAGTGGAAAGTCGCGCCCAGAGATCGCTAGGGCTATAATTTTTAAACTTTGCTGCAGGCGCGAAGGAATGGCTCTCATTTTTTCTGTGCTGAACGTCCGACGCGACAGAAGGAATGAGAAGAAAAAGCAACTTTTCCGGCCGAGGAAAGACAAAGCCCCCTTCAGATGGAAAGCAGCGTCTCCGATCACAAACGAGCGTCCTATAAGACAGTGAATTATACGCTCTAGAAACATCCGCCATACGCAACGTGATGATGAGTAAAAAAAGCTTATGTACATTGAACAAGAGAATCTGAGCGCAGGCGAATAGTGAATGCGAGATGAACTTCCGACATGTGCATAAGTTATTAAATATGCGTCGCTTTGATGACAGTAACAACAGCGCCTTCACTACAGCGCACTTTTTCCAAACGTTTCGTGTCTTTATTTCGAGAGATTCCTGCTAGCAGAATCACGTAAGATTCTGCCGTTGAACTTTAGAGCTCTTGATCTGTGGAGGGTTTTGCTTGCTTTGGCATAAACATTAATACGGGGTGAATTCTCATTTTGCTTCTTGTGTGCTTGTTTTATTCTTCAATCTCTCTTCCCTCCATCCTTCTTTCGGCTCCTTTGCCGAGACTTTTAGTCATCGAAGGAAGTGTTTTGTAGTGACGACGCGTAGATATTTTGTTGTCTTGCTTTTTAGGTTCTGAGAGCAAAGATATTAGCAAACCCGATTTATGCTAGTTCGTAGCACACATGACAAAGCCTCTTGGTGAACACGAACTAACTTGAGTTATCATGCCTGAAGAGGATGGGTACAGTAATGTTTTTCCTCTATTAAGGACGGCAAGTCTTCTAGAAGTGTGTGCTTCGCAAGAATAAAACTTTATCAATGCCCTTAAAATGGCACGTTTTATGTTTAATTTAACGTAATTATTACTGCACAACGAAGGCGTAACGAGAATTTGACAAACGAAAAGTGCGACGGCCTAGAGATGCATAAGAGAAAGCAACCATTTTAGCTATACCAGGCCTAAAGACACGATAAAGAGACGCCTGTTCATAGCGTCTCTCATAATGCCTCAGCCTTGTAATGAAGTATTCATCTTGTTCTAGCTCTCAACCATTGTCTGATCATGGGCGCGACGTGGCCGCCTTTCAGCGCCATAGTTCCTGATTTATTTTTCATTTGTTACCTCCCCCTCGCCCCCAAGCCTGACTAAAGGTCCTTATTTGCATGAGTACGTCGTAATGACGCTATCTCGGCGCCGCACGGCTGACGACATTCTAACGGCACTGTGGCGACGAGTCTCGTGGCGAGCGCGACGCTCGCGTCATCATTTCGCGTGCGGAAGAGGCCGCCGATAAGCCCTTTGCATGCTTGCTTTTTCATCCCTACGCTTCCTATGCTTTCCCTAAAAACGCGCGCGAAAGAAAAGAGATACCGTGGAAACTATAGTAAGGGACACAACCCTTCATGACTGAGACCACCGGTACGGCACGAGGAAGACGACAGGTGCATGACGAGCGGGAAGAATCCCGGAATATGACAAATGACACCTGAGAAACTCGCGTACAGTAAAGTTCCCCACAAACTCACTCCGCCGTAGTATTGTGCGAAAAGAGCGCAACAGTATTTAAAACAAAAAAAACGAAGAAAGAAGACACACAAAGTCTACGTTGTGGGTCTGTGTTTGGGCTAAATATTAAAGGTAAAAAAAAGCCCAGAGAAATATTTCAGTAATTCCTATAACAGTACTAAAGGGCATTTATTCAGAGTGAGATCTAAAAAAAGAACGAGCAATAATAGTAATGTTTTTTTATACTTCTACAGGGTTCAAACATTTTCCGCATTTTTCATTTATATCTTAACAGGCCCGTCACCTACATTATCTAGTCTGCCCTTAGGCCGCATACTTGTACATGTGTTTTCTTCTATTTAATTTTTTAGCTATATTTTAGTACTGGGCTTTACTTGGGTAACATATGCATGAGAAAGCTAGGTCGCATCGATGCTTCACTGCATTAGTATTCACTGCGTGGAAAACCTGAAAGAAACCGAATGAAAAAAAAATGGCGGACGGTTTTAGGGCCGTAAAACCAGATGCGAAAAAGTTGCGCTAGCATTTCAGCTTTCATGCCATTCTCCATCTTATATTCATCATTCTCTGGGAGTACTCACACAATTGGTAAGTGGTGCAGCGGTTAAGTGATGCGCCATTGACCTGCGATGGAAGGTATACTGGCACCGGTGTAGCTTAGTGGGACCCTTGTTGCTCTTTTCGAGCAAACTCTCACAACTAATAATTGATTGAACTGCCACCTGCCACGGCGGGCAGGCTATGATAATGCCACAAGGTCATGTGACCTATGTGGCCCATCTGCCACTCACAGAGGTGCCATCCAGCCACCCCAACTCTTCAAGATCGCAGAGGGACGGGACAAACATCTGTGAAATGGGTGACTTGTGGCTGTGCTGCTAGCATGCTAAAATGCCCACAGAAGTCACTTGGGTGGCAGGTGGGCCAGCTAGGCCAAGTGACCTTGTCACGTCGTCACATCCTGCTCCACAAAGAGGGACCGTGCAGACAATGTCTAAGAGGCTGAGTAGAAGATGTAGGGCTAGCGCACTAAAAGACAGCATGATGAAATGGAGCAGCGCCGCGTTTAAGCTTCTGACCTCCGTCCCTATTTTATCCGCTGCTTCACTACCCAACACTCACACTTCCCCTGTGTTTACTTTAGCTCTGAAAAAAAAACGGCATTGAATGTGTGGTACAACGTCCTTATGCCTCACGTGGGCTATTGAGGCACACCATTGCTGAGGGCTTCAATTTTATGCCGAGCCGTCCACACCTCGACAGAAACGCGTATGGAATTAACAACATTCTCGTAAATTGCCGCTTAGAATGCTACCTTTCTCGATGCAAAGTGTGTAGACTGTTACAGTTTACACAGTTGCATTTGCGCTCCTTGTAAAGCTTCGTATTGGTATAACATTATGTTGTCACGTAGTGGTGACTGAAATCCGGCGAGCAGGGAGACAGCGAGAATGGCTCATGATTTTCTTTTTTCTAGCTGTGTTCCGCTCGCTCCAGTTAACCATTACCAATGACAGCAGTTTGTTTTTCCCACTTACTGCTTATAAATCTTGGGACGCTGGCACTTCAGGGGCACTTCACATAAGAAAAGCGGTATGGCATCGGCAGGAAACAGAACGGAATAACGAATTTTGTGGCGTCAGACACAAAATCCAAGGTGTTCAGAAGGAAGGCGACACACAACGGGTTTTAGGAGCAATGTTTAGCGAATGTGTACTGCACTCCTGCATGCAAAACCCTCAAGTTACTACTGGTCACGCTTACAAACTTTGTCGGTATTATCCGTTTCAAGGGTATGCCTTACGGCTGTTTCAGCTGCTAAGAGAAACCGGCTCGACAGGCTTGCTAGTGGATGGGGACACCATACAGGGAAAGAAAACATTGGGGAGAAAAATAAAACCCTTGAACACATCAAGGCTCGACGAGGAGGAAAGAGGAGGGGGACAGAGCCGGGTACATTATTTTCTTTTTCTTTTTGAAGCGAGAAGCTCCGCTACGATAGGTAAAACAGTCTTCGGGCAGGCAGCACAACAACCTTGAACGACCTTCAGCCGAACCAAGGATAGCCGTGTATGACCATATGTGGTACAGTTATGATGTCGAGCCCCTGACCCGACCTGGACCCATGACCTTTAGTTGACCTCTGACATTGGGTGACCTTTAGGGTTGACTTTTGACCTTTGACCTTAAGAACATCCGATCGGGTGATGTAAGCCGCGTGATGACATCCGAGGGGGGTGTCGAGAAACCATGTAATACGACGTCATAGCCATTTTGTCGTGTAGCGTGTGGCAGAACTGCCATGGAGGAGGGTTAGCCAAGTTAAGCAAATGCCAATCTTTTTCTTTTTCGTCTCTGTCTCATTATAATTATTTGCCCTTAACTTCCTGCATTCAGAGAGCGCGTCTGTGTTTCCTGGCGGAAAGTTTTCATGCTCCTTGCATGCCAGCGGGTCTTGCTCCAAGCTTTCCCTATGCCTCGCCACTAAGTTTATTATACCAACCGGAGTTTGCGTTTTTTCTTCATGCTTAGATTCCCAGCCCCACTTTCTCCAAAAGGTTCACGTTTTCTGTCGAATTGCGGTGAGAAAAAACGCGCAAGCAGAGGTTGACTCGCCGCATATCACATATATACAAGGTAAGAAAAATGCGGACAAAGTAGAAAACAAAAATAAGCGAACCATAGGAAGTAAGGAGAGTTGTTTCGGCTTCCTTACTTTTTGTTTGCTTTTCTTTCTCAGGAGATTCCGAGAGTTTGGCAGCGCTGTCGCAAAGGAGAATGTCTGATTGCTAGGTCATGCGTCAGAAGCCATTTTTCTTCCTTTTCTTTAGAGCGCTTTCTGAAGGTCTCTGAAAACAACTCGCACGCAAGCACTGGGGACGCGCAAGATTTCACGAAGTTTTGCAAATATTTGTTGTTCTGCGTACAGAGATCTTGGCTCATTGAAAACGAAAAAAAAAATCTCGACTGACAGCGACCTGGATTAAGCCTCGAGATATTTTATGCTCGAAATGTTCGTTTTTGATTCGGTTTGCTAGCAGCAATGCTACGGGTGGCGCAGCTATATTCAACCAACTTCTTTTCTCAAAAATAAGGAGCACCTACACTTCCTGTGTTTCACTTCTCAGTGCATTCCTGTTCGCAAGCAAGATTACTGTCGCAAGAAGTGGGTTGTGCAGGTACTTTTTGTTACGTGATGTAATCCCAAAGTTTGAGCGCGAAAGCTTGTTTCGAAGCTGTCGTTCACTATATTAAGAGCTTCTGAAATATGAAGGGCGACAGATATCTAGAGTAATTCAAAATTTTAAGCACCCAAACGAAGCCGAGGCAGACATTTCGCACTTTTCGAGAAGAAAAAAAAATTCAGCGACTGTTGTTCTATGTCAGCTCCTTCTCTTTCGCTAATCCCCATGAAAAGATGGAGCTCATGGTTCAGGTCAATTTCGATCACGTCATCACAAGGTAAACATTTTGTGTATACATGCTGGCAAATATATTTGTCTGTTCGATACCTTCCCCCTCAGTGCAATTCGGGGTTATTCTCGTCGGTCGCAAACCTTTCCTGGCGTTTTTATCACCACCCGAAACGCTGCCGAGATCACTTCATCTCTTGAGAATCTCACAGCTTGAAGGTGATGCGCCTGAAAGATTCAGAAAATGGGCATTGAAGAAGAAATAATAAATTTAGGTTGTTGCCAACTGCAGCCAGGAACAGAGGTTGAAGTATCCTCTAAGAAGGGGCTTACCTTATGAGACGCACAGTGCTGAACATTTTGTTTTCGCATCACTTGATTGAACTTGCTCAAAAAGCTCGACATCTGCAGAGACCAAGCAAATAAATGTAGCAAGGAACGTTGCGTAAAATATACAAGGAACGTAAAAAACTCTTTACCACACAGAAGTTGGCTTATGAAGCCTTTGTTTGATTGATGTCAGTTATGAACCCTAATTATCATCGTCACCAACAGCATGATTTATTATACCCCTTAAAGGCCCAAGGCCATTAAGTAAAGAAGGGGTGATGTAAAACACAAGAATTTGTCCACGAACATTACCCAACGTCCCAAGGTTTTCTTAAGATAGCATTAGAAGCCTCAATGAGATGCGTCGCAATAAAATTCGCCCATTGGTTGGAAACAAGTGACGTCAGAAGACTGGAAGTGACATCACTGCCACTAAAATCGGCAGCTTATAGTGCTATTGCATTGTCACACATAACGTAATTGCTTTCTTTCCGCCTTTTTGAGCACGCAGATATCAAAAAAAATTATGTGAAATGCGACAAGTAGACAGATTTAAGAATTTTGTGTACAGCAGACAATACATTGAATACAGAACTAATTAATAAAGAAATTGCTTTTTCATTACGCTTAATAAGGTCATTGACCACACAGTGAAGTTTTTGAAGATTAGTGAGCTAAAAATGACGTCGCGGAGTTTCTTCCGGCCTCTAAAAGCTACATGTAATAGTGAGGAAGAAACTAAAGATTCACAAACGCGCCAGTGGTTGAAAAAATTTTCCTGATTTACCTTTTTTAGCAGGAACTTGAGTAGGAGGCACTCAAAAGAGGCGCTTTTGGTTAGGCATACTAGAATATTTCGCGATAAATGAATCACATTTTGAAAATTACGACTGTATTACGACCCAGGCCACAAATAAATTACGTTCGTTTGGTGTCACAAATGCTAGATTTCAGGTTGCAACCAAATGTTATATATATCGAGGTGTTTTGTTTCTGGTGACTCGAGACGATTTGTTGAGTTTGAGCTCGAGAGTTTAAAATTAAACATATTCTAGTTTATACCTGGCCTAGGCTTTGTAGGCAATGAATTTAGTGTTCCTGCTAGAAGACCGCCAAGACCTATGGTGAAAATTCAAGGTACGGTCAGCTTATGATAACGATTGTCGATATGGGCGCCCCAGCATATAATGGAAGTTAAGTATACCCTTGATCGTTTATACCGAAAATATGCCGTCAGGCACAACCCGGCGCGAGTATAGTTGTAGTCTAAAAAGTTGTGTCTGTGCTCTTAGAATTATTAGTATCCGTCAACCTTTCAAAACAAAATAAACATAACTTATAGAGGTCTTCTTGAATGTCCTTGCAGGGCTGTACTTTGTAACACTTGGTAACAAAAAATTCACTCAAATCAAATGAATCGGGCGTCTGGTGGTAGCCTTTACTGTTTGTCTGTCACCTTCATTCCAAGCAGATACTGGCAGTGCTAAAGGATTCAAAATGTTCTTTACATTGAGCGCTGTTTTTGTTCATAAAGCCAATAGGTCTATATACCTTCGTCTCCGATGCACGGTCCTCTCAAGACGGCCGTAATACAGCGATGCGCCTGCGTTCAGAATGGGCAAACGTGCTCGGCATCTTTCACATTAAATTTGCTACTCCTGGGAACGGCGCAAAAGTACGATGTATCGCGTTGCCGAGAATGCATGCAGAGGCCCGTATTTTATTTCTCCAGCCGCATTATATTCTGCGCGTACCGCCTTTAACCATTAGCTCGCCGCTGAAGTATACAGCTCTCTGAGCAGAACCGCGAGTGCATGTATCCTAAAGCTCCGCATTGGAAGAAATGTATGCGCTCATAACCGTCCAGGCTTACTTGTAGTCTGCTCTAGATTTGTCCCTCCACCCGTAGTACCCCTATCTCCATCCTTCGGTGCAAGCAGCAGCCACTAAAACTGCACCACGGAGTTGTAAAAAGCTTGCATGCATCGCTTGCGGATGGCCCGCGCCGTTCTCTAAGCATGCAGCGGTGCGTGGTTATACTTCGTGCTGTCCTGTGGACGTCGGAAGAAGTGTGAGGCGTGTACGGGGTTAATATTGACGGTGCCCTTGAGAAAGAGTGAGCCCGGGGCGACTTTCTCTTCTCTTCGAAGCTGCCGGATACACGCGCCAAAGGCCAGGCAAGGTGCAGGCGCCACGATAAGGCTGCAGGCGCGGCGAATCACTGCCGGGCTTCCTAGAAGCATCTATTTCTCTGCATTACGGCACCCGACTGCACGTCCTCCGATGCCCCCCGTTTCTTTTACGGTGAATAAGCTCCAGCCGAGGGTTCCCGCATGGATGCACCGCACGTTTCAACCTCCCGCACGCTTTATCTATGCTCGCTGAAGCGACGTCGCCATTTTTGCAAGGGGCCTACTGAGCCGAGCGCGCATTGTGCAAAAGCCATTTGCCCGCATCAGCCTCTCATCGGAATACCACTTAATGTGTTCCTTACATCTGTTGATTCCTGGTATTGCGTCTCTGCCATATGAAGAGTTAAACCTGGTGGCTCTGCGTGGTTCCATGCACGCACGCGAGCACGTCACGGAACAATGTTTCTTGGGGTAGTCTGTTCTCGCCCACAGCCCCGGTGTCTTTAGAGAAGAATTTGTCGAAGCTGTCCCTCTGATTATCACACAGAGTTCATCTAGTGGTAGTGTCAAAGAGGTAGGCACAAAATTGTTGCTCACTCATGAGCTCATCGGCAGAATGAATGTTTTACTGCAGGCACATTCAGAACTTATGATTCGTCGTAACCCTTAAAACAATTGCAAGCGAATAATGCTTGCGATATGTGTGCCGCATCAAAGATATTACAGATATTTAGTGTGTTGGGACTATAGATGAATGCTACAAGAGTACCAGCATATCTTTCTTCTCACTTCCTCGTCGTTAGTACGTCACGAACAGATATTTGCCTACGTAAAGTGTAGAATCCACCAGCCGAAATGAGGCTGCACTCCTTCAGTAGTAACTGAATGCAGCCTTTGCTGAATAATTTTGTGGGTTTTAAACCTCCACTTTCTGCCGGTGAACTTCACGATTGTGTTGAACAAGGCAAGCTCCCTACTATTATGTAGCATAGCTGCCTTTACGTCTGACAAAACAGGACCACCAAATGTACCAAAAAGCAAGAACAAACTCCTAGGACTTGGAAATTGGAACGGAAGCAAAGATGAAGGAATAGACGCTTCTGCTGCACCGCCGTACGCAACCTATTCTTGTACGCTGCTCTTCGTTACAGCTTAGCAATGAGCGCTAATGCTTGCTTCCTGTTGCCACTTACGCTCTTAGAAGGCCGCTGCTAGATGGGACAAGGAATTATCCACTATGGAACCTATGCCTCCTTAATGACCACGCTCATGTCTCATCGCTCATTTCCTCTTTCGGTGAATCATTCCGCCGTGCTTCACTTTGCTTGCTTATTGCTCTTGCGGCCACTATGAGCCCTTCTGTCCGCGAACTTAACTCTGAGATTCAGTTATTCCATGCCCTTTGTCTCATCCCTAGTGTCGCTTGCACCCAGAAGCGTCTGACAGTGGTGTTGAGGCAACGGAAATAAAGGCTGCTGATGTATACACACCAGATGAAGCCCGGACATCTGCAGCGAGAGATCAGCGTGTCGCTCTGAGTGCAGATCAATGGTGGACCCTTGGCTGTATATTCTCTGGGGAAATATGCAGCAACCAAGACATTGTCGTCGTCGCCACGTCGGCATCCGGGCGGCGCAAGCATCGATTGAGGCGGCATCACCTGTGCTTTGGGTGTGCCCTCGTGCCTTAAGTAGCCTAGAAGGAGAATCTAACGGCTCTGTTTATGCGGCCATTAAGACGCGTCACTTTGATCCGCACAGGCACTGCTATTAGGAGTTGCTTACAAACTCCCCAGTGAGTAGCAGGTGCTGCATCTATTCCTTCCATGGCATAAGGGCAAGCGCTCCTGGTGCCTGAGATGGATGAAAGGCGTTCGGCCTGGGCTCCAATGGTGGATGGGAAGTGGCGTTGCGGGTGGCCTCTTTGTTGCCAACGGCGGTTGTCGGGAAGGATCCGTGAGGCACGACTGTATCCCACGCGGTGGGAAACCAAACCGAGAAATTCACGCAGAAAAGCCGGAAATGCCGAAAGTTCTCGGCTGGACGACAATGGTTCCGCTTCCTCTACCTACTTGCTGCGCCGCAATGGTAGGACGTGCCGCTATTCAAATTTGTTACCGCCGTGAAAATAGCTCAGTTTTGCACATTTTTCGGTCACTTGGCGTGTTTACATCGCAGTTTTTAGGGAGTTCACGTCAATACGTGAAATTGGTTTTGTCGGACATAGAGCTTTCACTTAATACAACAACAAAAAATTGCGATTTTTATAGAAAAGTTCTCGTTTTTTTTTCACGCGAATGTCTCCTTAAGTAAAATACTTTGCATGCGTTGCATTGTTTGGGAGAACACTATGCATATGTCCTTAAGCCACCGCGGTGGCTGAGTGGTTATGGTGCTCGGCTGCTGGCCCGAAAGACGCGGGTTAGATCCCGGCCGCGGCGGTCGAATTTCGATTGAGGCGAAATTTTAGAGGCCCGTGCACTGTGCGACGTCAGTGCACGTTAAAGAACCCCAGGTGGTCGAAATTTCCGGAGCCCTTCACTACGGCGTCTCTCATAGCCTGAGTCGCTTTGGAAGGTTAAACCCCATAAACCAAACCAAACCAGCATATGTTCTTAAGTGCACTAGTTAATTCATCTGTACCGTCTATTTCCTATATGAAGCTTTTGTTTTTTTTTTGTTTTATGAACTATTCACTCCTACCCATTGTCTGTCTTGCGACCGGTGAAAGCTGCTCAACAAACGAACACCTCCCTTTGTCACTTAGAAGCTGGGTTCCGGCTGAGCTTGTCAAGCTAATACGGGGGCAACTCTTAAGAAAATAGAACAGCTACTCGCCACACGCTCTGAGGATCTCTGGGAGCGCTCACTAACAGAGATAGAGGCGTATGGACCAAGGAATAGACGAAGACCGGCCGTACGCTAAATCACGCCGTGTCTAATATTTGGTCCCCGTCTGAAGAACTAGTCCTTCTATAAAATGAATTTTTAATTCCATTTTTCTCCTCCGCTTGGCGCGTCGACCAGCACAAGAAGCTGTCTGTATTTTCCAGGAAGTGGGTTCTAGTATTACCTGCTTTCTTTTGACCATCACAATAGCTAAACTGAAGCTAAATAGTTAAATTTCTGCGAAGTGCAGCCGCACCATCGTGACATGCAACTCGCGGTGCACTTGGCATTTATCTAGGTGATCTGCTCTAGACGAGGTCGTGAAGGAAGCGAAAGCCAGAAGTGGAAAAGTGTGAGCCTAGCACATAGTCTTGTTTCAAGTTCACTTTGAAGTCGCACTTACGTGCTCCATTGGGTCAAGACCACCACGGCAGGAATATCCACTTCCATCACATAATTTTTCGTTATACGCCAATATCAGGCTGCGTCGCCGGCTGCAAGATATGAACAAAACGCGCTGCAATATCAAGCGTCGCACTGCATTAGCATAGTCCGCGCCGCATGGAAGATGTAATAGGAGAAGGGGGCGGGCTACAATTTCTCCTGGTGCACAACATACCTCTTGTGAGTGCCCTCTTATTTGAGAACAGCCCGCCTTGATAAAAGGCTTCAACATGCAGGAAAAACTACAGAAAGACACTAAACAAATTCAATTAAAGATGTTTGTTCTTCTCGCTTTGAGCACTCAATCTCGTCTATAAATATGTTATATCTCTGTGTCGTAGCAGCAAGTTTGTGAACTTAAAATTTTAACACCATCAAAGCTAACGACAGAGTCACTCGTCTTTTAAATATATAGAGAAATTTACTACCACGCTAACAGCACTCCTAAGATTTAAGCTTGTTCATCAAAATCGGTTCAGTGACCTCCCAGCAGAATCGGTTCATCATTCTGTTATGACTGGGAACCAAACCGAGAACTTCACCGCAGGGCAGGGAAGTAGGCAGACGACAAAGGCAGCCTTTAGGAGGTGTAGCAAACGAATGTTTATTTTACATATTTAAAAGGTATAGGGAATACCTGCGAGCACGTAGACCAAGAAGAACAAAAGTCTCAATGTGAGAAGAAGCAGTTGAGTTGAGTTGAGGTGTTGAATGCTACAGATAGGGTTAGCCTTGCTTTATCTGCCGGCAATTGCTCCACCGTGGCGTCCCTTCTATATTAAAAATATCCTAAAGCCTGTGTGTATTTTCGTGTAGTTATTCACTATTTATTGATATATTTAGTTATTTAGGTTGCCCTTAAAGAGACTTAAGAAGGGCATTACGTTGGAAGGAGGAGGGATTGAGAAACGTGTCAAATAATAAGGCATCGAATTTTCAATCCACTTCAGTAAACACGTCATTAAACAGTACGCAGAAGCCAACAAAAAAAAGCATCAGAAAAATGATGAGGAAATAAAAAATAGGATTAAAAAAACCTCTATTCGATATTTTACTAAATAATATTTATTACAATCTTAATATGCATCACATACAGACGTTAACTGTGAAGTGGGCTGAACACGACGATAAATCAAGTCATGGTACAGCGTTCTTAATGGCATTCGCTTGAGGTTTAATGAATCGTTCATTGTGGCAAAATCGCGCTATAGGCTATTCCAGACTCAGATATTGCATAAAACAAAACGTGATGTCTGCTATCTGTGCTGGAATAAGCAAAATAAGTAATAAAACAGTGTATTGAATGCGTACAAAACATCAGATACTTTACAAGTTACTTGCAGAGCCCAGTGGCTTTCGGCCTGCCGTCTTTCGACAGCAGTTGTATATCTTGGAAAAAACCACCACTGTATTTTCTTTGCCCTAAGCAAAAACGTATCACGTAACTGTTTGGCTACTTGAGCCCCAGGCCGGAACCCACAAGACGCCCTTTTATGAAAGCCACGGACATTTTACTCCGTGTTCTCTCAGCCAGATGAGCAGCCGCGCGACGAGAAATTGCCTGCGCTCTGTCTTCTCTCCTGCGAGACTTACACTCGCTACAAAGCAACGTACTTCCTTTCTATCACTACGTAGCAGTCACGTCGGTTAAGGGTACAGCACCCTCTATAGATGGCGCCTCGATAACGCGGCGCTGTGGAACACGTGCGGGACACTTCTTTCCAGACGAGATGGGCGCCTCTTTGTCCCTCTCGGCACTGAAGATGATGGCGAGTAGCTCTAATTCAATCCCGGTCTGAGCTCGATTGAAAAGAAGGAAGGGTAGCCTTGCACCTCTTCCCTTAATGCGCGTGTCTCTCCCTTTTCATCGTGAGAGTCGTGAGGCGAAGCTTCCACTCCAAGCCTCGTTCGTAACGACACACATATCTTAGAGGAGCCTGCTGTGGGCCTTCCTTTGTTCCCCCTAGATGTCCTCTTGTTCTTTCGGGCACGTCCTCAATCAATTTGAAAAGTGTCTCTGATGTGCGTCTTCTTTGCTACAAAGGCCTCGTTGTCCGCGCACTCTGGCTGTATGCCCTCTTCTCTTGATGCCTTGTCTCTTCTGTGCCTCCGTTTAGGCATGCGAGGTGAATTCAGTAAACGCGCTTAGGGATCCCAATTTGTCTCGCGTGAACGATTCGGCCGCATTACGTCGAGACATTTTCGCGATGAGCGAGCATCGCTCTCGCGGATGATATGAGAGGATGACGATGAAGCCAACCCCCCCCCCCCCCCCGCTCCTCTATTTTGCATTTCGTCTTCAGGGCTTTCCCACTGTTCAGGAGTGACGGCGTCATTTGCATCTCATAAAATAAAAGAGCTACACGTCTCGGGGCTGTGCTCATGCAGCCTCATAGTGATGCTCGTGATGCAATCGTTATAAATAGAAGCTACGGTATCGTGCGTTGTTTTTTTTTCTTTTACTTGGGATGCACTATCAGCAGGAAATGAAACGCGAACAAGAAAATCGAAAGGCCAGCGCAAATACACGTACACGTATGTTGATGGAGGGAGAATACAAGCGAGATTGATTAGCACTTCCAAACGACAGTCTTCGGGCCTTCTATCTGAAATTAACCAACGCTGTAAATGAGCTTCCCGCAGGTAAGTTGTTCACATTTTGCTGCTTGAGTTCCAGTTGTAGTGTTGGCGTTTCATTTCTTGTTTTTAGCTTTTTAGCCTCCACTGGCTAGTCATTATTCTATCACAAACGAACGGCGGTGTTTGCGTGCAGTTTGACGTCAGGACTGTGTCCTGTTTGTTTTTGTCTAATAAATTGTGAACCGAGGCAGAGCGTACTTAATGAGGAACAGCGAAGTGACAATAAAGCCACTCCTACAGAAGATCCAGCTTCGACGAGGACCCACCGCTGTGACTCAGTGGTTAGGGCGCTCGGCTACTGATCCGTAGTACCCGGGTTCGAAATGGACCGCGGCGGCCGCTAAGGCTAAGGACGCTAAGGCACCCGTGTGCTGTGCGATGTCAGTGCACGGTAAAGATCCCTGAGTGGTCGAAATTATTCCGGAGCCCTCCACTACGGCACCTCTTTCTTCCTTTCTTCTTTCACTCCCTCCTTTATCCTTTCCCTTACAGCGCGGTTCAGGTGTCCGCCGATGCAGTGAGACAGATACTGCGCTATTTCTTTTTCCAAAAAACCAATTTTCATTCTCTCTTGTTTCAAGTCCCGCACTCCGGCATATGAAGGCAGTGACAAAAAAAAAAATGAACCGTATCGAGGGTTGTTATGCGCAAAGCCTACAGAAAAGGGAAAGCGAAAGAGGACGGAGATAATTCCAGGGTTCCCGGGGAGGGAGGAAGGTTTAGAGGGGAGTTGCCCATTGGACGCTGGTAACACGGAGGAAGTTACGGTATGTGCAAGAACGAGAGGCTCACAACCCAGTGATGGCGCGCCACCGACAGGGCTTACGCGACGCAGTACCATCTTTGAGGGTCATGGCGCGCCTGCAGCGGCGATAACTCGGCGGAAAAAGTGGCAAGATCGGAGCCGCCCGAGAGTCCTTCCGCGTCCTAATCGTCATTCTCTGCCCTCGGTGCTTGGATGAATGCCGAGACTGTGGCGCATTGCCAATCCTTCCTGACCCGCCGAAAAGATGGAGCTCGATTTCATCCGCATTGTACCACCTCTGCCCTTATCTTTTGGCTGTCCTCCAATTTGGTCGGCCTTTCCCCACTCCAGGGCCGCATGCCTCGACCGTCCGCATCCCATCCTGGGGTGATCGCGGGTGCGCCCGTATAAGCGTGTCTGTCTGCGGCCTACTCCACTATCTCGGCGCTGAGCTCCACTGTTCATAGCTTGCATGCTTTTCTTGTGCGTTTTCTCTTCGCGCGTTCGGTCGGTGCAGCATGTGAGCTATCCGTATTGAATTCTTTTGCGCACCGCCGTCAATCTGAGGCCCCTTTTGAGCTGCCTTGAGCTCGGCCTCTGTCCGCTGATCCCCGGGAAATAGACCAGACGAGGCTGGGAGGACATGATTCTCGCGGGCCTTCTGCTTACTTTTTTTTTGTGTGTGTGGGTGTGAGACACTGCCGTGCTCTTCCCGGCCTTTCTACAGTCTGGCAACCTCGTCAACCACTCGTTCAGATTCTCGTTCTGGATGTATTTCTCCCGCTGTCACTATCCACCCCTGCACGCTCCAGCCGCGCAGTGGGTGAGGGAAAGCATTTTCGAGGGGCTGTGTGATATGCGTGTGTGCCGGCCATTATGTGTCCATTGCTGCTGCTCGTGTACCTGATTTCCCTGGAGTGCTTGTGTTTCTCGTGTGTTCCCCTAGGCGCTATCACGTTAGATCTGTGCCCGGTGCTCATGACGTTACTTTCTATGGTGTTCGGCACAGCATACTCTGTTAGACATTTAGCTTGAGCATTATCAGGCCTAAAAGGGAACAATCGAGAGGCTAAGCTTATATGCGCCTGAGCAAATTGCTTTCAACGACGCTTCTATAGAAGTTAGGTTATGCCGTCCGGCAGTATGCAAATACAAATCTGAGAACAGCACCGCTTGGGTAAAACAACATTGTGTTGAAACAACTTCCATGTTTTGTACCGTCTTCTGAAATTATTAAGTGCCGATAATTTATCCATATGTATGTCGATGCAGACAAAGTCACTCTCCGTGAGGCAATGGGTTTTAGAGATAACAATGGTCGTGTAAATAAACCTGCGGGGCAAGTCAGCAAAAATCGATTGAAGGTTGGTGGCTAAAAAGCAGAGAGGTGACATAATGTTAATAGTTACTACTTATTACTTTCTTGTTACACAAAAGGATTCAACGTTACGAGCACCACAACTCGCATGGGCGATGTGATCCACCGGTGACTAATGACACAGTGGCAGTGTTAATGAAGTAATCAGTTATATTGACACCCATTAACAATTACTAGCTTTTAATTCTACCGACGTACCAATCTTGTTAATATTTGACCTTGTAAAACGTTTCGCTGCAAGTGATCTCAGAAAGATGATATTAAAAAGAAACCACAAGAGACGAGCATGAGCTAAGTAGAATATTTTTTTGTATTACTTCGATTTTCACTGGCCACCATCCCTAAAAAAATTGTGCCCTTGTTGTGCTGCCCATTACATGATAAATAAAAGGATTCGGCAATTGATGCTACCGAGCCAGCGAGATTACTTTAGCCCTCAAACCTTGTCATACATGATCAGATTGCAGTAACAGTCGCTACAATTAGGCGTCTTAGGTGGCTTCCTTCTTCACAAAATCTCTAGAGTGCAGAATATTTTCCAGTTAGAAGGTTGTTAGCTCATTTTGAAATCATCCACACGTGATGAGGCGCTCCGGTTTTGTCGGTGGCCACAGCAGTCACAGTAGGCCATGTTCAGCAGTATTACTCGTAGTGCATGATTGTGAAAAACGAAAAAATACAGGAAAAGAACAAAAAGCAGGAACAAGCTGAGGACGAGACTGCTCCTTCCGGCCGGGTAGGGACGTTCGCGCTTGAGAGCTGAACCCGTCAAATATTTGCCCTTCGCTCCCGAAAGTTGCTGTCCTCGCTTCGATGCGCCATCTAATTGGCTCAGGTGTCGACGCGGCTAGGGTTTCCGCATACTCTCGTTTCTGCTGGCCTGCCACGCACCACAGCTGAAAGGACGACAGGCAGCACACCTTCACTTCCTCTTTTCTCTGTTGAAGCCGGCGCCAATGTTTCAGCCATTGAATTTAAGCCACCTTCGGGTTTGTCAAACAACGCCGCTGATAGAAGAGGCGTCGAGAGAAGGGCAAAGCGGCGGCTGCACGATTGAGGTCACTTGGAAGAGAAGGAATGACGTGAGGCTGACGGGAAGAGTGGAAGAGGGATTGGTTTCATCTCCTTGCGTAAGCCGAGCGCGTGTTTCCCGAAAGGGGAGGAGGGATCTCGTGTATACGAGTGATACTCTTTCCCATCTCTTCAACTAGGTGATGAGAAAGCGAAGCGCGTGCTCGGAGGTCGGTGCTTCGGAAGTAGAAGTGGAATCGGGCCGTGGAGGGGGCTTTGGCTGGGTGGCAGGAGGTATGAATAGACGTAACCTGAGGTCTCGTGTAGAGAAAGGTTTTCGGTGGTCGCGGCTTGGACGGCGCTAGTTTGAAGAGAAGTTATTTCCCCGGGTTCCGCCAATGAGGGTTGGCGGCTTCTGCGTGCGTTGGTTTTAGGAAGGAATAATGAGCTCGCTTTGCTGGAGTCTAATGAGTTTTTATAAAGGACAGCGGCAAAAGCCACACGAGAGGAGGCAGCTAGGATTGGATAGGTAGCGCGGTGTGGAGAGCTAGAGATAAGGTGGTACTTTGAATCACGCGCTTAGTTCGCTGTAAGCGACCAGGCTTCGGCCTGCCGTGCGGAATCTTGTATGGTTCGTTTGCCTTGTCTTGACAAATACAGATCTGCACTCAACAATACCTTTAGTGTGCCGAAAGGTTTGCATCACGAAGAAGCACCTCCTGGCGTTGTTGCGAGACCTGGCTCTCGTTTTACATGCGCTTCCGATTGCGCTACTGTCTACCGCTGCTCCAAAGTCAACCGTTGCGACCGAGTCCACCGTTATAATTACTCGCGTCAGCGCGGCATGGTTTTTATGTGGGGAGGTGATTTCAATGCTTGCAACGCGTTCGGCTGGTGTGGTGCCCTTTGATGGCTGGTGTCCGAGCTACTTCTAGTGTGAGCAGCCAGCAATAGAGCAGCATATTATCAATAGAAGGATTAATGAAGGAAATAAAATGTTTCCTCGTATCTTGATCGTTTTAAACCTTAAATTTATGCCTTGCGTATAGCTCATGATAGAGAGTGTAAAAAAACTTGAACAATTTTCTCTTCTCTTCGAGAAGCTATGTGTATTGATAATATATTTGAAGAAATGGTGTCTTGTAATATATTTAACAAATCGATGTCAAATTTTTCGCTGCCTGAGATGCAGGAGACCTGCTGAAAGAAATTCATTGAAACGCTGAGCCTAATGGCAGAAAAGCTTAAAATTCCAGCGTTCCTGACGCTTGAATGCCAGTTTACGGACAAGTTCTGATTTTTGTTCTTGCTTTATCTATGCACACATGTAATTGCGCCCAGCTTCATCGTCTTTAGGCATTTGGAAATCATGAAAGTTAGCTACATTTATTTATTCTCTATTGATCTTTTTCTCATCTCGTATGCGAGAGGTGCGGGGTTCGATCCCCAGTGCCACCGGCTACCCACTGGTGATACAATGGTCACAAGCTTTCCCCTGGCCTGGTGCTCGGCTAATTTAGGGTGAAATGCTTGGGAAATGGGTCTTTGACCCCACCTTGTGAAATGAAAACTATCTTGGTCTATGGCGCTCTTTGGCCAAAGCTGCCCTTGCGCCTTAAAAATCCATCTTCATCATCGTCATCTTTTTCTCACCGAATATTCTAGCTTTGTACATTTATGAAATGATAGAATCATCGGTGTAGAAATCCTGGAAGTTCACAGCATTTGTCCAAAGTTTTCGATGCCTTGGCATTAAATGGTTTTCGTGACTGGAGGCTTCTCGAGTGTCGGGTCATGCAGGAAATGTTACCAAGTTGTCAGTTGCTGCTAATATTCTGTGAAAAGATTGTCTTCTTGCTTATAATCAAGCGAAGCAATCCCGACAGTTTTTAGGCGCAAAATAGACAACAGACGATGCATATAGAAGTTCATGCGAAGATCAGTAACTCACATTTCAAGCCAAGATAATCCCATTCTTTTATTTTTTATCCGAAACGATGGCTGTGTAAGTTCAATCACGCAACCATCCGTTGTCAAGATACTCAAACGCAATCCGGTGTCAATATTCTCAAATATCCAAAAAATCTTAATCCAATCAAAATATTAATGTCGGCCGCAGCGGTCGCATTCCGATCAATGTGAAATAGAAAAGACTGCAAAGTGCTTTGTACGTTAAATATTCCTAGCAAAGCTAAATTAATCCGGAGTCCCTCACTTCGGCATTCCTCATAGTCTATGTGTCGCTTCGATATGTTAAACTGCACATACAAGAAACTATAGCCTATCAGACAATAGTCCACTATTTACGCTATTCCGCTTCATAGGACTCTAACGACGCTCACAATCTCTACATAGAGCAATTTTTTCTAACTTTATCTAGGCCATTTTCGTCCCCTCAAAATGGCCGACCCTGATGCGCATAGAAGCTTCTAAAGTTTGCTCACTTCCGAGGTTGTGTAACAGTGTGAAGTGACTGCGAGACTGGATACGTCATGGAATCGCTGCGAATGAAAAGGACACAAAGCAATTAACAAAAACGACCATCTGAAGCCAGAGGCAAGGACAGCTTGTCTGGTCATCGGCAGTGGCGATAAGGTTCGATTAATGCAGACGATACAAAGGCAAGAATTTTTAGGCAAAGCTGTACAGCTTTGGAGCTCCAAGAAGAAAGCGCATTTCTAAGAAACACTATAAAGAAAGTGAAGAAGCGGCGCGCAAAAAAAAAATTAAAAATAGTTTTGCGGCGTGGCAAAAGAAACCGGTTCAATGAAACTACTGCTCGCCGTGGCAAAAAAAAAAGAAAAGGTTACGAAAGAGCTTGAGGAGCGCAGCGAGTTAGACGACATCCATTTACCTCGAAGTCGCATCTCCTCTTGTACTGCTTTTCTTTACTTGTTTTTTCACAGATGCACTCCTCTCACTGTGCTTTTTTTTCTTTAATCAGAAAAGAGTTATCTGCAGAGTTTCTACTTGGATGCACTTTCCAGAATCAGGGGCTGGAAGCAATCAAGAAAATGGACCGCAAAATGCCATCCTCCCTCCTCCCCCCTACCGCCTCCGGCGTTTCCTTGCCCTGGCAAGAATATATGGAAAAAACAAAGAGAAAACTATTGTCCGAATAGAAGACACGTTTGGGCAACTAAGCTGTCAGCCGTGCTGTCGGCGAGTTGTTAGATTGTGCCACTGAAAAATTGCGAAGAACCAGGCAGTGATGCCGGGCTAGTACGTTAAAAAGAAAATAAGACTGAAAACCTTTTGCGTTGAAAGCATATCAACGTGTTTTAAAAGCACGAACTGCTTCCTACGCACACCTCACGTCTCGATTAGCAAGAAAACCTTGACAAACTTGCTCAAGTTCCTGAAGTTGCTGAAGCCTGCTCCGAAACTAAGATAACTTTGTTCACTCTCACAATATTAACGCTCTGTTTACACTCACAGATGAGACGTCATTCACAATATAAGCTAGGCAGTTTTTGCAGCGTGTCCCTTTTTTTTCTGTATCAACTGCGTAGAGACCACATTAAAGAAAGTCTATTATAACTCGCACAGCCAACTTTCCGGAAGACAACATGTTAGGTTAAATTGTTTTTCTTCCGAGTATGATCAACCAAATGGATCCCGCTTCTGGAACCCGTCGCAAGCTTGAGTACCAGAGTCTGTAAGTCATATTAAGCGAATGCACTCGGTCGCTTAAGCTCTCGGATACAATAGCCGCCCCAACCTGGTCGCCACCCGCAATATGTATAAACTAGGCCAAATGTCTAAAAGCATGCTTATTGGGCAACGAAGATCGCGTCACGTCATTCTCAATCACGTCCTGCGTTGTGACCACCTGATGTCAAAGCGCATATGTTATGGGGAGGGCCGGAATAGGGGGTACGTAGGGATGGAATCGATTCAGAGGGACAGTGAAAGCGTGCTGCGGCCTAATATTGCTCCAAAATGAAGCAATGTTCATGGAGCTTCCATTTAATAAGGTGTGCTTTACTCCGGTATTAGGCCTCCTCACGCTCTCAAGGTCGCTCTGCAAATGATAAGGGCAGGCGAGAGTATGGCATGTGCCCCGTTCTTAAGTGTCGCAGTTTTCAACATACGTTGAAGTTAAGGGCTTTTTCGTTAGCACGCCATACATGCGGACATTGAAAGGCGAAATAGCAACAAGTGACATCTTGAAGCTTCCTGAAGAAAGTTATTATTACCACAAATCGCTTGGTGAGCATTAATTCTCAAAACTTATTACTTTCAACAAGCTGACATCACCTTCGTACAATCTTTGGCAATGTTTCTTTTTAATATGAACACTCCACCTGGTGCGAAATAAGCAACATGCCACGAGGTGAATGCAAGTGTTAAGCTGGTGTTGGAGGTCTTTGGTCGCGTTGTCTTCTGTGAACAAGATCCCTCACAGCGACCTGCAATATACGCTGCACCGTAGCAAACAGCTGCGGCGTTGCGTCACAGGTGGCGTCCTCATCTCCACGGTCTACGCCCCGGTGGCGGAGGTGGATGGATGGATGGAAGGTAGGAGCGTCCCCTTTGAAACGGGGCAGTGGTTGTTGCCACTATGCTCAGTTTTTTTCCCTTTATTTTTGTTTAACTCTGCTGTAAGTTGTTAATACAATTCGCCATTTTTTTTTAAATACGGCTTCCTACACTTTAAAACTTATGTCACCTCTCTGCTTTTGTGTAACCAAACCTCCAATCACTTTTTGCTAATTTCCACCGCAGATTTATTTCCACCGCAGGCCGCGGTGAAGAGGACGCCATCTGTGGCGGCAGCAGTGATGAAGATGTAACCGTTTACGCTGGTCATTTGCACACGTATGGTCTTATGTATTTCAATCTATATAAAACCAATTGCACTCGACTGCGTGGATTTGGCCAAGCTACTAGGTGCGAAAAGTGCGGACGGAATTTTCCCGGTTGCAAATTCCTGGCTGGCTTAGTTTAAAGCGTACAAGAATAACCTATAACAAATTCACTGGTGCCGTTTACTGCACAGCATGCGCCTTTACGGGCGAAAGCATTGTACAACCTGTTTCTCGCGCTCGCTTCCTTTTCTCACTAATCTTTCCTCATTTTTCTATTGCTCCATGCGCAGTCTCTACATGGTCTGAGCTCTGCGCTCCGTCTCTCCTTCCTGCGTTCTCCGAGTGTTCCCGAGTCGTCACAACAATCTGTCGCCGCCCTGGGGAGAACTCGGTTGAGTGCCAGCGGCGGCCGCTCCTCTGTCGGGAAGACGGGCTGTACTTCCCCGAATGGGGTTCGAAGGGGAAAAAAAGCACGCACAAAACGTTAGTAGCCTGATGCGCCATGTCCCCTTACTCAGTGTGTGTGTGCGTGCGTGAGCGGTATAGCCCCGGTGCTCTGCTTCGGAGGCAGTGGAGCCGAAGAGGGGATGACGATGAGGACGACAGAGATGACTAAATATTAGCGCAGGGGAGCAGCGTTGCTTGGGAGCCGGGTGTTCTCACAAGGGCGTAGAAGGAGGCAGACCCGGCTCTGCGCCTGACGTACGTCGTTCGAAACTGCGTTCCCGGAAATGACGTCTCTCTTTTCTTGCCTCTCTGATCCTTTGATGCCCTGCTGAGTGTTTTAGCACTAGGCGTTTTTGTCGATTTCTACGGGAAGATGGGAATACTTCAAGTTAGAAAGGAATCAAGTATTTAGTGTATATAAATATTTTTGTGTATTGCATATTAGCCAACTCGCATCAGCATTGCCTTCAATGTCCTCATCATCTGGCGCCTGCTTACCTTAACAATATTTATTTGGACTTCAGCACGTAATAGTATGTTTCCTAATAGACTGCATATTTTCGATTTTTTTCTTTCTGGTTCCTTCTTTTCATTTTGTTGTGACTGCAACCAAACATCCACGTCACCCCTCCCCCCACCCTCTAAAGTAATTCTTCTGGACCAATCGCTGGGTGCCACTGTGTCGAGCACCTTGTAAAGACGAATAGACTGCTCTAAGGAACGAACACGTCGCCATATAAAAAAGGCCGATACATATTCATCTCGCAATTCATTCGACGCTGCAACAGGCCTTCTAAGCTCCCAGTTAATACCTGCCACGCTGACTTAGCACCTGCAGTGTTGCGAGCAATTGCTCTTAAGCGCGAGTTAGTGCACTCGATAACGAACCGGAACGGCCGTGGCTCTGTGTGACAGAAATGCGAAAGAAAGCTTCTTCTCTGAATACTACTCAGATTAAGAAACCGCACAAACAATGCGGATGAAATATGGTTGCCGCTTTTAGGTATTCGAAGGCATGACCTAGTGTTCACCAGTAAACGCCTTATATATCGAGAAGTGGAGCATTGTAAAAAATCTGTAAAAAAAGTTTTGAGAAAACAATACCGACACTCTTATTTTTAGGCGACTAGGTTTGCAGTTGAGCAAGTTATTTCGACACTGGCTTAATTTCTCTGTGACCAACACGCGCGAATCAGTCGCAAAAGATATCGCCCCAACCTGTCTTTTCTTAGAGCACCTAAGGGTTGTTGAAAGCAATGAATCGGCTTCCGGGTGCGATCTGTGGTAGAGGAAACTACCTACATTGACCAAGGTAATTTCTATGGCATTCTCATACAAAGCACTAGTAGTTAGGACTATAACGTCACGAAGGGACGACTTGTTTACCGCGGATGCCAGAGTGGAGGGCTCCGGATTAATTTAGAGCACTTGGGTTTAACGTACTCTGACACCGCACAGAATATGGGTCTTAGCGCATTTTTCCTCCATCGCCGTTGCAGGGATCGAACCCGTGATCTTGGGATTGGCAGCTGAACGCTGATGAAGAGAGACAGGCTCCACGGCGAGTCGTATGGAAAGATAACCCCAGAATATCAAAGGGTGATCGTTGCGTTAAAATCACTTGTTTTGTTTAGAGTCGTTGCAACACTAACTTGTCGAGGCTGATGTCCAGTGACACCGACGGCTGGGGGATCTGCAGCTGAGGGCATGTGTGCGCGGGGCTTCTAACCGCTAACAGCAGACACGCGTCCGAAATGAATCATCTAAAAATCTCGCCCTGCGCTGGCCATCTGCTGTAGTTTCCGTCAATCTTCTGGGGCTTTTCGAGAAAAGCAAGATGTTGACCTTCGCACCATATTTTGCGAAGAGTCATTGTAACAACTTTATCTAGAATCTCATTACATTTGGAATATAACATTGCCCTGATAACATAGCGCACCATCTATATAGCACAGTCATCATCATCATCATCATCATCATCATCAACATGACTACGACCACTCCATTTAACCCTATTTTTTGCCAGCCGCGGCCGCCGTATCATCATAAACTTCTTAATGTCATCCGCCCAACTAACTTTCTGCGCCCCCCGCTACAATTGCCTACTCTTGGAATCCACTTCGTAACCGTTAAAGACCAGCGGCTATCTTGTCTTCGCATTACATGCCCAGCCCAAGTCAACGTCTTTCTCTTTATTACCATTATGATCCCATTAACGTCATTATAATGAAGCCAAGATATACCCTTTAAGTTGATTTCCTTTTAATCTTCTATTTTTCTCGTACTTACTATGTTTTGCTCAACAGCCAATGACCCTGCTAACTGGTGTGATACACGCAGTCTAACATGAAAACGACTTAAGATCCCCAAAGGTTAAAGTGTAGTGCTTACAACGCTGCTAACAAGTCTGGAGAAAGTTAAGCTATTCATTCGGTTGATGGAGACGTCTTCATACCTACCTAACTGCACCCAACAGAAATATTTTGTTCTTTAAGCAAAAATAGCTAACGGGGCTCTAAAGGATATAGACTAGGAAACCATCTGGTAGTCAGCGAGTTTCCCATTCCTAAGTTTTCTGCTCACGTAGCAATAAGCCCCTTCAACTGACCCAGAAACCCTGACGTAATCGCTTTGAGTCATACAACTCTCCAAGTTCTGATGTTCGAGTTGCTTTGCTTTTCGTTTTTAGTGTTCCCAACCGTGGGGTGCGTACAGTTACTTAGACTAACCTTTCCCGCCAAACGAGTGCAGAGCGAAAGGCACTCAGTACGTAGGTCTTCGCCGCACGGCTTCTTGTTTCTTTTCATGCCGGTCTGCTTCCTCCGAAAGGCTGGCTGCGTTTGCGAAAGGAACTGACAGGCACTCTGAAACCGCTTTCTTTTTGCGACTGTTGCGCTCACGTAAAATGGTCTGACAGCAGTGCAGAAGCATCAATACAAAAACAAGGGAGCAAAAAGTCAGTGTGATAATGTGGAGAGGACTCCTAGTGACGACTGATTGCCTTGCTCTCATTTATTCAACCCCGGATAAGTGGGTTGACGTTTGCAGCTCGCCCTTTGAAACCAGGTGGTGTCACACTGCATCCTGATGACACTGTATTGTTTCAAATTGCGTGAAGTATTATTCGTATTCTTCCTGAGGCGTTGATCTGTTGATATATTGCATCTTGCATTTGATTGTTTATTTCTCCTACATTTGTGGCTTTCGTTTGTGAATGGTTTGAAAGAAGCCAATTGTCACCACTTTCTGTTAGGCTGTGCTTTTTACCCTAAAGGCTATGTACTAAATATCCCATGTCTGATTGTACATTGTATCATTGTGTTGTGTTTTATATTGTTCAGCAATCGTAACTCCTGTCTTGGCACACGCTGACAGTATGAATAAATGTAATTAAAAATAAATACATGCTTCCGTGAGACACAATGTCACATTTGCCTGAGACGAGGCTGGTTTGATCGGCGTCCAGTGCCGTAAAATAGCATGCTTAGGCCTTCGTTAAACAATTCCGCCCGCGTCGTCTTGAGCAAAGCGATGATTACGCAACTAAATGAAAATATTGGAAATTATAAAGCGTTAATAAACAAAACACACATGAAATAAAATATTTCACACTTCTATCCTTCCTCACTTTGAAGAAACAGACAAAAAACTATCAGGAATTGCTTCCCTACTCCTCAAGTTCAATCTCACAGATCGACTGGCGGACGTTTGATATATGTGCGAATATTTTGACCACGCGAACGCAGATTACACATAATCATTACAGAGCAGGAAGACACTGTAATTCCTTTTTTTTATTGGCCATCAGGTAATCACGTAACCTCGAAGTAATGGCGGCATCTGTTTTCCTGCTACAACGCACAGCTTCAACTGATACAACTAAGGCGATATAAACCAAAGGAAGCTTCCTCACAGAGAAATCACTCTGTGGTTAATGGAGGGTCTGTTATATTTCGCCAGCGCCTGAATTACAATTTGTTTATATTGCCATGAAGAGGTAGAACTTCAATATCCACCCAACGAACGCAGACGCCACGAAAATTCACACAAAGGCAAAACGTGAAAGGAGAACAAAATATTGTCCAGTCTATTAGGACGGCCATTCTTGCAGACTCCGGGCAAAAAAAAAAGAACAATGGCATAGCTCGGCTATGCCAGGATATATGTAGCGAGAGCAAGTGTGAAACTCCCCGGTTGGCCTTGTTCACATATTCCACACCGTATGAAGGACAGGCATAAACGCCCAGTATGACCTGTAGGTCCATGTTTCATTTCAGCACCGAGGCTATCCAAGGATTGAAGGGGTCGCGTCACTCTTACGCCTATTCTCTAGGCTAACGGAACGGTGTTCTTCGGTTTATTGAGCCCGCCGCTGAAGTTTCTTGGTCGCATTCCATCGTTCATCACGGGCCGTCTTCAGTGAAGAAGGACTCAGGTCTCTCCTCCGGCTGCTGTTACTGCTGCTAGCGTTCGAGACACCGGACGTTAAACGTGCCTGTCTCGTGGCGGCATATTCACGGCGGCGTTTAGCCAGTCGTTCGGCGTGCTGTTCGTCTGTATCCTGGGCGATTCGTTTCCTCTTCATCTCGTTCCGCTGTCGATTCCAGGCCTCCTCCAGCTTATCAGAATTGTCGCCGTCCATACTGTCGCCTCAACTGTGATTGCGGCGCACGCCAGCGCTCCTTTTCAATCCTAGGACATCTTATCACGCATGCGACGCAGCTGTCGAAGCGAGCGGAGGCGAGCGCAACGACGAGGAACGCGGTGTCACGTCGTACCAAACGGCAGCGGCGGCGTGCGGCACGGTGTGACATCATGCCAGATGGCGCGGCGAGCGCGCGAAGCACAGTAACCTTCCGCGGCGAGGCGCGCGTTGTGACGTCACGTGCCTCGATGGAGTACCGCCACGGCGAAATCGCGAGTTTGCGGCCAATACAGCTTTCGCTTTAAAAACAAATAGGCAATATAAAATACGTTCTTCTTCCTTACAGTGACAAGGTTGGATTGAAAACGAAGCCCCGTTTTTACTTAGTGATCCTCGCTCACGCATGCCGTTCACTGTGTACTTGAATCAACCTATAGCCATAATTAATGGCAGTGGTCCATCGCATGGATATAGCGACACCGGGCAAATAAATTGGAACCACGGAAAGAGTCGTGGCCCAAGTCATAGGCGCAACTTCTGCTACTCGTTTCATTAGTATACTGATTCGCCTATGCGGACAACGATATGGCGTTCGATCTGTCACCTGTGCGCAATGAGTTTGTTCGACAGTCTGAACGAAATCATATTTGTCGTTGGTGCTACTGCAATTGTGTGATGATGTTTGCACTACAAGGTCTATGCCATCGTTTGCTATTCGGATAATGGACTCTCGCCATCAGACAAAAAACACGAACAGCACTGGCATTTATTCTGGCATTCAATATGAACTCCCGGGCGGCCTGTTGGCTAAATGATTTGTGTCCTTTCAACAGTTCGATCGAGAACATGCCCGCTGCATGGTAGTGTTTGCGCACCTAGTGCTTCCTTTCGATGTAGTAATTTCTGGCCCAGAACATTTATTTCGTTTGCTTGCATTTGCCCCGTCAGACGCTGCTTATTTAGTGCATATAAATATTGCGCAGATTTTGTGTGAGATTGTACTTGAGGGATCAGTGGTTTCTTTGTTCGACTAATGTACCACTCTACATGTTGCAACTAAAGCTTTTTTTACGGTAGCTAGCGAACGCAGTGAACATATAACTCAGAACGTTGAACTGAGCAACATGTACACGCGGAGCATTGTTTGAAAGTGTACCTGAATGTCGTACAAACGGGCGTACAGAGGCCTGCTTGAAGCAAGGCAGCAAAACAGATGAGAATCGGCACACACGCTCAGAGTGCTTGTTGTTTTTTGCGTCTTTGCCGTTCCGCTTGCGCACAGACTGCTGTACGTCCTTTTTCTCGTCACTGTTGTAATACTGCTAAAAAACTCGCAAAGTGAGCTTCTGCATAGTCATATAGAAATATTTTCTCACCAGGAAAAGGTAATTGCGTTCTGGGCTTCTAGCACACGTCCATCTTCGAGAAAGTAAATATAATCCCACCTAACTTCGAGTACTGCATCGAACATTTTTGCCGCTTCTACGTTACAACTTGCAACCATTGTATCAAGTTATCTAACATTTTGTACGCTCCTCGAGAAGTAGAACTGTTGGTTATTGGTTTTACAAACCTGGTAATTTTTCTTGAGGCGTACATAGAGTGTAAAAATCCAATTCTTTTTTTGTCTGAATAGCCAAGACGAGAGGTGTTTTAAAGGGTTAATATCGGTCAATTATTGCCGCCTGTGAAGTGGTCCTAATGAACCTCAAATTTTGTCTTCAATCGTTTTCAAGAAGGTTTCAAGCGACAAGGAGTTCTTGGTTTCTTAGTTTAGAAGAGCTTTATCATAGAGCAGAAACTTAAAACCCTTACAGTTCTCGAAGCATGATGACTCGTTTTATAGGGCGTAACATACCATTCCTACCTTTCAACCCTTCATTCGAGAAGGGAAGGAGCATCTCACCTCTGAGATTTCTAATTAGATACTCCAATTTTCTGGAAACTATGAGCGCCGCACGAAAAATCCACAGCATAGACAATACTATAAAAACCAAGGCTTGTTTACTGCTGTGCGTTCGCTTGCACCTTTTTTTTTCGCGGGAGATGGGGGTGTGGGGACAAGGCCTGAGTGCTCTCAAGCATTCTTTGCATGAAAATACTTTTCCTTGTTTTGCATTTTTTTTCAACATTTCTTGTTCCGGGTTTTGAATTATGTACTTTTTCAGGTATTTTTCTTCACTCTGTGCGTTGTCTCCTTTTGTAATAAATTTATTTAAATGCATGTACCACTCTCCTATAGTAATGTCCTGTGGGCCATGAGCGTATCTGAAATATAAATAAATAAATAACATAAGCCTTTCTCATGCGCAGTTACTGTTTCTCACACCTGTCGCCTTTTTGAGGTTAGTTTATGGTTTCACTCTGTGCCCATCCTAGGCGCCGCCACGCCTTGTGTGAAATTCGGTGTTTAGACTTTAAAACTTTGAGCTGCGGTAACATTTTATCAACCATACCAGAAATCCGGAGTTTTCGTGGAGCATTTTCACCGCTGCCACTGCGAAAGAATACAGCTTAAGACATTACTGTAGAGCTTGTGCGAAGATCTGCGCCGTGAGCTGAAACACATTGATTCACGACCGCTAACGTATAGTTCAAGATTCTTGGACAGTGGCCGTGGTGATCATCGGCGTTGAGGGCCTGCCAGGCCTTCCTGCGGTTCTTAAGAGTGTCGGTCCTGCAGGACAGGCTGTGACTTTGCCGAACCCTTTTCGCCTTCTGCTTTTTCTTACGACTCTCTTCTCTCCCTCACCTTTATATCCCCTCATCCTTTCCCCCCATGCAGGGCAGCAAACTGGTTTCATCTACCGGTTAACCTCACCGCCTTTCCTCCTCCTCTCTTGTGCGAAGATGGGGAGCCGCGTTTTTAATAAAAATAGAATAGGGAGCCGAGAAATTTACTTTCGGCGTGCAAGCGCGCATATTTACGTGTACGGGAGATTACTGCAGTCATGGAGAAGAGGTAAGCTAACTAAAACTCTCTCCAGGTCACGTTGGAATGTTATATTTCCATAGGAACTTCTGCTGCTTGTAGTACGCAAACTATGCCTCAAACATTATCACACATTTATATGATTTAATGTCCCGAATCTGCATGGGGCTCTAGAGGACGCCGTAGTAAACACCCACAAATTTAAAAAAAAAGCGCACTGACATCCCACAGAGAGCAGCCGTTTCTGGATATCGTCTGCAACGAACTGAGGCCACGCGGCCGCGTTTTTATCCCCTGGAAATTAGGTTTGGCGTACGATCATCGAAGCCACTAACCCATCGTGATGAGTGCGACTGAAGAAATGCGCATAGACTATGTATCGTGTGTTGCCTCCTGTCGAGGGCAAGTAAGTAACGATGAACCGTGCCTAAGGTGGCAAGGTTCACGGCCTATTATACAAGGGTAGCCTGCTGAGCATCGCCTGGTTAACCTCCTTGCCCTTCCGTACTTCTGTTTCTCTCTCCCTCTCTGTAGCTGGGTTTGGTGTAATGAGGGCCTGTTTTGGGCAGGTGCCACGAGTGTGCTCCTGTGTTGACCATTGCCCTCTCCGCTACCCACTGTCTGCCCTCTCGAGGCTGGCGAACACCTCTTCTCCAAACATACGCGGCCCAAACATGGCGGGTGAACACATTAATCATTCTACTATTATTTATATCCTGAGAACATATACGTTGAAGAAAATACATGCAGGCTCGTTGAGTCGGCACTTTTTTTTTAATGTGCCTGTAAAGCGTGCCGCCCGCTTAGCAGTGAAGTGCGAGAAGAAGCCAAACTCGAGGCAAAAAACTGGGAGGAATCACGGGCTGCGGTAAGTTAGGTTCTTCTTCAAAAGCCATAAATAGTATCAGTACGTATCATAATTGGACCACATAATTATTTTCTCGCGAAAAATTTACGAGGTGTTCTGCAGAGCCGAAAGCAGGCATGCCGGCGGCTTTGCTCTCTAGTTACCTTGCATTGCAGGTTAACACTTCCCTGGCGCTTAGATTTGACAAATATTTAGAGTGAATGTTACTAAATCGAATTAAAGGGCTGCTATTCAATACAAAGAACTTATTTTAACGTCAATATATATAAAACAAAAATTCACCGCACATAACCGCACGGAATCAGACAAATAATACCTCCTCGCACTAAGCGCTACTTTTCTGAGCGCGACTAAGTTCTAAGCAAACTCAGCGGCACGTTTCCCAGAGCCACAGAGTTTGTAGATTTTTATTTATTTTGAATCGAGTTCATTTTAGGTGAACCCTACAAGATACGAAACTGCATATCTCCTCCCGTCAGGCGTCTTAATCTAAGACACTAAAGCTCTTTCTAGTTATCCAGGAAACGTCTTGGCTGGAATGGCATGTTTTATTGTTCCCTTACTCCGCCATTATTACATATATTTATAGGGTTTTCACGTTAGTCTTTCGGTATTGTACGTGTTTGTAGTCGCTTGTTTTCTCGCTGCAGACCCGCGAGCCGTTTGTACGAGAATAACTATTCATTTCAAAAGTTTTTCCCACTCATCGCACTCAGATTGCATTTCTCCGGCCGTTTCTCGCTCTATAAATTTCGATGCGCATGTACAGGGTCAGGTTAAAGCTCCTGAAAAGTTATTCCGCTTGCACTCGTCATTACAATGGCCACTATATTACTTTGTACATTCAATACCCGGTGGAGTTCGTTGTAATAGTTTTCCGCCCTCATCCTTAGCTTATGCTTGTCACTCTTGTGAAATCCTTCGCTAATGCAGGCCATGGAACAGCCAGAGTGTCTATCTTCCTCTGCGCAGCCCACAGAGCAAACCACAGGTTATACCTCTTGAAACGATATTATTGATACAAAAGCTTCTTCAGGAAGAGCCTTACGTGTCCAACTATTTCCTTGTAGCCAAACATTTGCCCAGCTGATAATCTGTTGGCACTAAGTTATAATGGGAGCAACGTAAACAACGTTTTAGCCAATAACTAATCTAACAAATACAAGTTTTGTGCTTGTGTTGAAATCAGCAAGCACACTGTACAAAACTAAGAATAATTTCGTCCTATCAGCAGGCTGCTATGCTTAGATGTCACCAGATTCAGTATACAAAACTTATACAAGTTATACACTACAAAAAAAAAAGACAGCACATGGTTACGGTAGCGTAACCATGTGCTGTGAGTGTAGTGAGTTTGGCTTGATTGTTCACAATCATGTTCGTAACAGCTAAACGACGGGGCATGCAGGTACGTGCATAACACCAGCGCTTGTGTTGTGTATATAAACATATCGCGCCAGACCATCTTAACGAGTGCGAAGGCCTGTGCTGTGGACAGTGTCTAATACGGTGCAATAACGAGGAGCGAGCTAAGAGTTAACGCTTTAAAATATATTGTGTACCGAACGATGCAAACAATTGCTGATATACTTGCAACCGTACTACGCGACCGACTTCTAAGATCACAACAAACGGAGACGAAATCAATTCTTTTCCAATTAGTGGATATAATTTAAGGATTTAAAAAGATAATAAGTTTCATTGTTTTCAAAACCCCTTAAAAACATATTAGGAAAGCATTACTCTAGGAAAAGTAACTTTACATGGCTAGGCTTGTTTATGTTGCTGTTTTATTCATTGAGTTCTAGAAATTTGTCACATCAACTTTGTACCTAGATTTTCAGCCGTGTGTCTTCGTGATGAGTGTTTTCATCAGATCCACATCTGAAGGTAATCCACGTTTTTTGGAGGTCCCGGTAGCCGCGGCTGGTGAGTCGGCGGAGCGGGCTGTCGACGTTGCTGGCCAAGCCGGTTGCCGAAAGCGTTCAGTTGTTTTCTGCGTGAGCGAAGTCATGTTCCAAGCTTCATCTTCATCAGCGCCGCTACACATATTATACCCTTACGCATTGTGCACTTTTCGCTTGTTTTTAATACATGTTGGGCATAAGCAAGAGGTTTGTCCTACACCGGCCAAGTGCTTGCACTTAAATTTTTCAAAGCAATTTTTGATCAGTGCATAAGGCAGTTTTCGTTTTGTGTTCAGAGCAGCATTCATATTGAGCAGTGAGTTCCTGGAGTACAGGTTGTGAATTAAGTTGCTTAAGTGTGAATGTTTCAAATATCGCTAATGCATGCGCGGTCGATCTTGTACACCAGGAAGCTAAGACTTCCATCAGGGTTTCATACGTGTTCAGTTACAGTTTCTTCACTTGCTACAATGACGACAATACAATTTTAAATTCAGACCGATAGTAAAAAAAAAGCGAGTATACAATATTCTTTTGATCATGCAAAGGGTTCGATTGGCTGAAGCTTGTTGCTTTTAATTTCGTCCCCAGAAATTTAGGTTTTTCTTTGCTATCCTTACCAGTATAAATGTCTTTCTATGGTTGATTTTCTATATTTTTATCGTCACCTTGGTCTGACACTACTCAGAAAAAGCACATCACTCGTAAAAACCCATGCGCCGGACTTTTTGTGCGACGAGCCGATATCAGAAGGAACAAAAGTTGCACGCAGATGGCATGAAATGAGCATGAACCAGCGCAGCACATAAGGAGAGGATTGTTGGGCCAGTTGGTTCATGATTCAAGACTAAAAATAGCGCGAAAAACGGGACAGGATAGAAAGAAGCAACACACGCAGCACCAATTGGCTGCTGTGTGTGTTGTGTGTGTTGTGATCGGTGCTGTGTGTGTTGCTTCTCTCTATCTTGTCCCGTTTTTCGCGCCGTTTTCAGTCTTGAAACATAAGGAGATGTTGGTTCGCATTACTTTGCCCAGAAAGAAAGAGAACCAAGATAAGAAAAAGAAAAAACATTTGTCTTGAAACATTTTCAGGGATGAAATAGCAAGCTACAAATGCAATCTTTTAATTAGTTCCCTTTCAACTGTTTCGACACATCGCGAGACCCGCTTCTCTGATCAGCGCAGAAAACGGCTCATTCCCTCCATTTTGGAAGGCTCTCGTTACCGCCATTAAAGGCACACGCATCGCAGTCTTGAAAAGAATCCTAATTTAGAGCCTGTGCCGCGCTAAGGCTCGCACTTCTTATTACGCCGTCCTGGAAACGCACTTCTCCAAGAGTTTTTGTCGTGTGAATGCAAATGATTGCTTGCGTGGTGAGTGGGTAGTAGTGTGAGTGACAGAAAGCCAAGCAGGCTTATGACAGCCCATTGGTTGTTAGCTCCTGTCATCTATCCTAGCAAGCAACCGGCGCCTATTTTAAGAGTGGACTATTATTGGACAGTCAGGCATATTCAGCAAGTACCATCATTCTTCTCGTGAGAACTTTTATTTCTCTAAATCAAGATTATTGAAAAATTGCGATGAAAAAAAATATGTATTTCCAAGAATTATGTTTTGGGGCACAACATCTGCTACTGCTGATATTAAGTTGCACTGTTTAATTTTGAAACCAACCAGCTCAACACTCAGCTTCTTGAAAGGTGGCAAGGAATTCGAAACGAGTGCCTGCTGTGACTTCGTAATGATATTTCTTTGTGCATTAAAGGAAATAACGCGCCTCAAGTAAGAACAGTTTATGCTGTCAAACAGTCTCGAACTCGAGACAGCTTGTTACCACACTTATTGCGCCTACTTACAACGAGTCCACTTTGACAAGAACCGAGTCACGGGAACGCCGCACTACGAATAAACGTTCCGCAAAAGAAACTTCTTCCAACTCGGTTATGTTCGCTGGCTGAAAAGCTGGAACGAAGGGAAAGAAAAACAAGTCCGGGTGAATGCCGGTAAACAAAGGCTTGCCGGCGGATTGAGCGGATCAGAGAAGAGTTAAATCTGTGAAGCAACTTCCTAAACGCGAAGTGCATTCAAATTTAAATGCAAACATAAGAGGCAAACAGCCAAGCGATGTCTGCAGTCAAACGCGCAAAAGATACTAATGAAACAAATTTTTCCAGCACCTTGAGAGCAATTAAAAACGCGTGCTTTTGTCGTTGCTTGGTGCAGAGCTTGGACTGCATGATTTGTTCTTGCCAGCGTCAGTTTGTTCATACCCGTGTGCATGTTAATGTGCGCGCTCGCGACTGGAGCTGAAGTCGCCCAGCTCAAAGCACATTTACTTCTTGGACAAGTCTTTCAAAGGGGGCATACGGAGCGCTGAGCTTCAGCACCGCGGATTTCAATTTCGAGCAAGACGCTTAGTAAAAAATATAAAAGGGATAGTGCGGCCTTCGTGAGTTCGGCTGATTCATCAGTGCTCTTCAAAATTGGGGGTGCACCTTTATTTTGATACTATATGGCGATTTTATAAAGAATGTATGTTTATTTGGGGTACTACTTTTATCTTTTTCTGATGTTACTATGAAAAACTAATCGTCAGATCATTTAGTGCTGAAATTAGTTACACATAGATGAACGTTTCCACCCAAAACTGCTTTTTTCTCAACCTTGTTTGATGCCGTCTTGTTTGCTGCGCGAGACTGAATGCCAGCTATTTCTTCTTTTTTATTTGTGTATTCTAAACGAGACAAAATGATACAGGAGACTTATTTCGAGCTCTTCATGTAGATTTTTTTTCATCTCTTCACCTTCAGTGTCACTCGGTCGCTTTCAGTGCGTGTCATGCGCTCAAATTTGGAAAATACAGCCATCCTGTCAGAAAAGACACGTACGCGAACTACCATTCAATCTACTTCTGGATGTCGCATGAAAATGACAGGCACATCGCGCGAACTTTAACGGAGCGTTTCTCGAGTCGTCAAGCGAGAGACAGAAGCAGAAATTGACGCACCAGCTGGGGTCGAAGAGCGCGCAGAACGTCGTTTTTTGAATGTCGAGCGCTCCCCCGCTTCAATAACGGCAACTCATGACTCGCCAATGAACCTAAAACGCGAATTTCCCTGTCCCCTGCGCTTGATGCTTACTTGCAGAACGTTGACTCTTTTTGTTCGCGCTGCCGCGCAGTGCCTGTGCAGCACGCACTACAAACATACCGGCGCGAAAAAGGAAAGTTTTAGAACTAAAAGTAGGTTGTCGTACACATTTCGCAAGGAAAACAAAAAGTGATCTTGAAGGTCCAATTCCTTGCCTACGTTTCGTGCCGAGCGTTCGATCCGTCTGACAGCTTCAACTTTGAGTGGGTGTTTTCTCCAGCTGGAGTTGAAAGAGTGGCAGAAAGTGTGTTGTAACGCAGTTCGCGCATTGTTCGTGCAGTCCACACTCCATCAAATGAGCTGCACGTATGTTTCCAATATGCGCTATCATCTGTCAGGGCAATCTGTCGCGCATGTATTGGAGCGCTCGTGTTTAACATTGTCGAACGAGGCGAACGCGCAGCTGGAGGGGAAGGAACTTCGCATCGATGTGTTCCAGCGGGAACAGGCGCCATTACAGCGGAGGCGTTCGCGTCTCTGTTCGTCGCTGGGGGCCCAACAACGCGGGGCAGTTCGTGAAGCCCCAGGTGGAGTCCGCGCTGCTCTTGAATCGTCGAGGAGTCGCTTATCTTTAATTCTCTACTTTTACGTCACTGAAGTCGAGACATCGAGATTGTTTTTCTAAGCGTTACGCATGTAGGCTGAAAGCTTTTGACCGCACGCCAGCTTTTTCGGAGAATCAATAATAGGTACGCATCTTCGTAACACTGAAGCGCTGTAGACGTAAAAGACAAATGCATCCATAGGTGTATATAAATATACAGGCACGGCCAGAATAACAGGAGGCACTCTTCAGCTGCCAAACCCTCCCTCCTGAGTCACTTAGTGAAAATTGACCGGTGTTTGATCTTTATGCAAGTATGGGCAGCTTGCGCGCTGGTGTATAAAATAAACAAATCTTTCTATTTCTTTAAAGCAACATGAAGGAAGAGTAACAACACCGAAATGTGCTCCATATTGGTACTAATATTTCTACTGTTTGTTCGCACTCAAAGCCACTGGTACTTGGCTTTATCATTTTCTTTGTGACGCGAGATCGGACCCAACTTATCTCGAATGATCGTAGTCAGGCGCGACTGCATTAACATTGTTCCAGATTAACTGTAGTTGCTTTAGCGCCTTATGTCGATGGTTCCACGCCAGCTCTACTTGAGCGCGGCAGAAGCGGCAGCCAGTCTGTTTCACGACCATCGACCTCGGTTGTTGCTAACGGCCCCGCCGAGTCATTCAGTTTTTTGTGGGCACGAGTCAGCTTAATGCACAGTTTCTTTTGAAAGCTTTTTTCGCTGTCTTTCGTCCTGTCGGACTGCAGCCATCATTCCGCGGAAATATTATTGTGGTCGTGACTGTACCATGTACTTAATTCAGCCATCTACTGATTCAGAAGTGTATGCCTACTGCAGCACTAGGCTATGCTGAATTAACATCATCTCCCCTCTTTTTTTCGTTTCCCCGTTGATGCGGTAATAAAATACAGATATAACATGTTATGAAGTCTAAAACCAGCATCAACAGTCTGAGGCATTCCGTACTGGAATGACGCATTCGTACAAAAAATTCTTTACACAGTCTATAGACTGTTCAATAAATGTCTATAAATTTATAGACTCTCTATAGACAAAGCCTAGATAAGTCTATAGGCAATATAAATCCTATAGACAGTCTATAGACAATCTACACATTTATGGCAATGCACTTTTAGTAGACTTTTGTGTATAGAGAGTCTATACACTATGAATAGAAAAATAAATATCTGTAAATAAGTCAACGGAGTCAATAAGAAATCCATAAACTGTCTATAGACTTTTTTTGTAAAGACCGGCCTGAGTTTGTGCCACTATGTAGTGACCCAGTGCCAGTAGAAGTCCCAGTACTTTAGAGCTTCTGCATTTTTATCCTGTCAGAATGAAGCTGTGGTGGCCACAAGGCAAACCCACGAACTTTATAGTTTAAAGTAGTATACGATAAAATTAGAGTCGACAGGATCGCCATATTTAAATACGCTACAAAAAATAAGCCATCATTCTAAAGGATTCCGACTAGTGGCGGATGACATCATCATCAACATCAGCAGCAGCAGCAGCAACAGCAGCAGCAGCAGGACGACTACGCCCACTGCAGGGCAAAGGCCTCTCCCATGTACCTCCAATTAACCCTGTCCTTTGCCAGCTGCGTCCATCCTATGCCTGCAAACTTCCTTATCTCATGCGCCCACCTAAGGTTCTCCCGTCCCATCTGCGTTTCAATAAAACTTGTTGCTGTGCTAGTTGGTGACACATACTTGAATAAAATGTAGCGAAAAAGAGACGAGCACGGGAAGAAGACACCGAAGCGTTCGTGTTTGTGGCGTCTTCCTCCAGGGCCCGTCTCTTTTGAGCTACATTTTATTCAAGTCTGCTGCGTTCGCCTTCTCTTAGAATCCACTCCGTTACCCTTAAGGATCCAGCGGTTATCCTGCGCACATGTCGGCATTGAAAAGCACAGAAATCGAGAGTTGGGCAGTACGCTGTGCGTACGATTGTTTTTAGATATTTGAATACACAGCTGTGGCCTGGGCACAAAGCCCGTACATAACATCAAAACAGGTAGCAGGTAAGCTCGAGCAGAATCTGAAAATGTGCATCGAAATATAGCCAGCGCCAACGACTTTGCTCGAAGGGTATTTCGATACTACTGAGCAGATATCTTTTGGACTCGGCTTCTTTAAGAACGATCCTTGAGGGCGGACACAACTGCCAGTTAATGAAGACGCAAGTCTGACGCATCGAGTGTTCGCATGCGCCAGAATTTCGTGAAAAGCTTCTGCTCAGCAAGCCAAGCGTGTTGCTTTGCGCTTCACAGGAGTAAAGACGCAGACGTGCTAGAAACAGGTCGATGGGCTCACACATTAGAAAAGGTATAGACCCGTGGTTCAACAATACAAGTATTTTTAATATTTAGTGCATATTATTAATATAAACACCTTTCTTTTCGGCATAAAAATTTAGGGTACGATTTCTTCTTAATTAAATTGAATTATAAAAGTAAACAATGAAGCACTCTTCATTTAAGCTTAACCAACGGTGTCAACGTGTAAGTTTAAGAAATAATTTAATAAGAAGCAGATTAATGTATCGCGCAAGTAACGCAAATACTACCAATAATAAAATAAAAGAGTTGGAAAACGGTCGTGAAGATGCGCCACTTTTTAAAATAGTTACCCTCAGTGGTTTAAAATACCGAAGTATAAAATAATTCAAAATTAAGGCCTCGTACAGCGCACGGAACGCATAGTGAGGGGCTTAATAAGGCTGGTTTGCTAGAAGAGGCTGTAGAAAAATGACACTCGAAGCTATGGCGCCCACTTTTAAATATCTCTGCACGCAGCGCCTACAGAACGTTGTAATGAGCATTACTCTCGAGCGCATCTCGTGAAATCACACTAATTGTGATTTGGAACTGCAGGCCTGAGTTTACTTAGGAAAACCAGTGGACTTTCAGAATTTTATGTCAGCCGAAGCGAGAAAGGTATTTTTGTAACTTAATTTTTTCATTTAAAGGTTTACAGTTTATGGGCGTTTGACGCCCCAAAGTGACTCAGGCTATGCGAGATGCCGTAGTATAGGGCTCCGGAAATTTCGGCAGCCTGGTGTTCTCTAACGTGCACTGACATTGCACAGTACACGGGCCTCTAGAATTTCGCCTCCATCGCAGTTCGACGGCCGCGGCCGGGATCGGACACACCAATTTATAGGTTAGCTGTTGGAATACAATGCAATGAAAATACCGTGAATCGCGGCGACTGTCGCTACTTTTTGGGCAGATTTTAAACTCATTGTAGCTCGAATCGGGCAGAGGGCCTGAATGAACAATCAGGGTCACCGCTGCCAATTGCGCTGCACGTTGTTCCGGCCCTGAATTACGACCCTCATTTCGTGGCCCCGTGAGCCGCGCCGCCATTTCGTACTTTGCGTAATTTATACTTCCCTGTCCAGAGCTAAACGAGAAAAGTTAAGGGGTACGAAAGAGTTGGTAGAGAGGCCGTGCAGTGAATGCGACCCTCCTCACCCGCCTCTGAGCTTAGCGGGAGAGTGCCCTTTTCGGGGCACAGCATCGAGCTCCGTGCGCACCACCATGTTGCCGTGTATGCGTCTTAAGTGAACGCTTTTACGCGACCCTTCCGATGGTGCTCTTATGACCGCAGCACCTGCGACATGGTCTGGCCGCAAGCCGCACGAGCACTTAGCGAACGCGGCTGCAAATGAATAGAAGTAGGCGGGATGCACCACTCGTACCCGGGTTTGACGCCTAGGACTCCGGAGGAGAGAGAAGTAGCGAACGCGGTGTTCTTAATGGGGCACCAAGCTGTTGCGGGAGTGAAACCCACGGCCTTCCCTTAATGTGTCTCCGTCGACGACCGTCCTCACGCACTGCTCCCGTATTGGTTTCCTGACGTAGAAGCCGGCGCGCTCTTATCTTGACCCCTACCACTGCTCAATAACAATTACCTTCTCCAAACACCCACTTGTTATCGCACTGTTGCAGTAGTGAGAAAAGACGCTGGCAAAACCCTAGCGCATAATAATAATAATAATTGATTTTTTGGGGAAAAGGAAATGGCGCAGTATCTGTCTCATATATCGTTGGACACCTGAACCGCGCCGTAAGGGAAGGGATAAGAGAGGGAGTGAAAGAAGAAAGGAAGAGAGAGGTGCCGTAGTGGAGGGCTCCGGAATAATTTGGACCACCTGGGGATCTTTAACGTGCACTGACATCGCACAGCACACGGGCGCCTTAGCGTTTTTCCTCCATAAAAACGCAGCCGCCGCGGTCGGGTTCGAACCCGGGAACTCCGGATCAGTAGTCGAGCGCCCCAACCACTGAGCCACCGCGGCGGGCTAGCGCATAACGGTGCTGTCGTTTTCAACGCGAAAACTTTAAGCTCGTTCGCCCCTGTGGCTTGTTTCCGCTTGTTTCCGCATGCTGTCAACGGGTGTTGGGCGGTACGTGTTTTGTTTTTCCACCATGCGTTTACAAGTTAAAGGCTGGCGATAGTGTTCACGTGTTCCACTGATCTCTTTTTGTCAATCTCTACTTCCTCATCTCCCTCATTCCCTCTCTTTTCTGCCTAAGTCTTCGCACTGCTTCCCGTTGTTATCCCGTCAGTCCTGTTATTATTGTCTTCAAGAAGCCATTCTTTATGCCTCTCCGCCAGTTCTGCATCGTCGCTTCTCTTCCCCTCATCGCATCCAAAGCCCCAATTCTTGATTTTAATCCCTGTATTTCAGAAGTTTGACTTCCTTTGCGTGCTCTAAACAATATGCTGTCGTTCGCATAGCAGATCGTCTAGTTATTCCGTGTTTCAATTCGTCTTCATAGTTTCTGCCTAGTCTCCGATTTTTCGGTTGCTGTGTCAGTCACTACTTTTCACTCTGTGAGGGCACCGTACGAAAAACAAAGGCTTAGAGACCAAAATAAAAAAAAAAACGAAACAGGAAACAGGCGCAGAGAAACTGGACGCGTGAGAGCATAGCCAGAGTTTTCTGCAAATGTAGTCCCCGAAACAACATAAAAGGAGAGAGAGAGAGGGGGGGTTTAGAAAGCCGCAGTGCGCATCTGAGGAGGCGTGCGTGTTAGTCATGAATAATTCAAGCTCGGCTTTTTAGCAACTGCATGCGGATGCGCGCTTCCCAACACGCTTTCACTGACACAGAATCTTCTTAACCTGCGCGCGTGCAGCGCTGACTGTACGCGCCCTGTTTCTGCCGAGGATTTTGGAGAAACCGTTTTTGCCGCAAATACGCTGTGCGATTATATATTCGCGTGCTTCTCTTTCACTTTGCGGTTTGTAATGACACAGAAGCCAAGGATTAATGAGGAAACTTGTGTTTGAAAAATACCAACTTTCAACTGAAAAGTTAACTGATGAAAAGTAGGCTTATTGAATGGCCGAGCGAAGCCCAGGGGATTGGAAAAGTATTCAAAGGTGGCAGAAAGCCAGGTAAAGCTGCGAAGTTGAAAAAATTGCATAAATAGAATTACCGCGGCCCAAGCAAGAAAGGTAAATTGGAAGACGGCAGGAGAAAAGCCGTTTCTCTTGTCAGCTTAACTGTTATGTTTCTGCTGCTAATGGCGACGAATATATTTCCTTTTTAGCAATCGTTAACTTCGATGTCTTCTTTCTGGTCTCCCGTCATGCCGTCTCTGCTGTTATTTTTTAACATCTTCGTGTTTGAATAATTTAGACTCGTTACTCACCAACCACTGAGGATCAGTGGCTACGGTGTTCGACTGCTGAAGCCAACGTGGCCGGATGGAACCCTGCGGTGAAGGCCGACTTTGAATGGCAGAAAAATGCAAAGAATCATTGGCGAATTAATCTTCCGTGCTCGTAAATGGCACCAGACTGGTCGAAACCAATCCGATAGTTGACCCCTCTGGAGTCCATCATAGCCTCCAGTGTTGTTTCAAACGTGAGGACCAATTCAGTCAAATCAATTAATAGCCTTGCTCACGAGCAATTCTGTACGCGATACGAAGCCTATTCCAGCCTTTTCACTACACCGAATGGACTAGGTGACTTGGCTGCATTCGTCATCGCTGAGACAGAGAGGACGCCCGCTCCTGTTAACACCATGCCAAAAGGCGAACTATCCTGAAATATAGATCGTTGACGCCCTTGAACAATAATCGTTTTTCGGTTGGTGGTTTTACTTATGTTCAGTACTCTGCCTTCAAATTCCTTCCGTGACGCTTTTTCGCTCGCGAGAGGTAAGCTCTTTTCCTATGTGTTTAAGCATTTTTTTTTCAAAACAAAAGTCATTGCATTGGCCAACGCAGGACCAAAGGATGTCGACTTCTGTATTTTCCGCTTCGAAATACGGCCACCGCGGTCGAGATCGAACTTCGTGCTCCGTCCATATCGATTGAGCAACCTGAGAAGCGTGTGGCTCAGTACCATGCAGCGGCGCTTCCATTACGTGTACGGAAAGTTAAATCTTTCACATACCAAAGAAGACATCAACATGACGGACGGATTGTGGCGCAAGGAAGGAAACGTGTGTCAGCAGCACCAACAAGCAAGAATACAGGGAATAAGAGCAAGGAGGGAACCGTGACCTGGTTTCGAGAAGTAGGTCACTTCGTGTGACGAACGGGTTGTGCGTGGTACGGACTCGCGCCATAGAGTGCAGCTCGTCGCGTTCGCTATCCTCGCTGACCTAGCGATACGGAGGCAAGGTTTTTCAAGCTGGAAAATGGGGCGCACGTTTCCCACTTTCTAAATAGGGTAGCGGGCAAGGGGTACACACAGCCACGCAACACTGCCCTTTGTCACGTGACCTTAAATGTCCTGGTGTCGTTGGTTTTAAAAATTTCTCTTGGTAACATGTTCGTGCGCAAATGTGGCACCCACACGCTGATACATAGGCACGTAAGTCTGGTAAGTGCCACCGCGCCACGTGTCACATTTCACTACTAGTCCCGCGTCCTATGACAGCAGTAATCAGTGCCGCAAGCAAGGCAGCAATGTGGGCTGGTTGGTCGTACATTTGGTGTGAATAACGCGCTACACACTAACAAAACAACTGGAAGAACACCAGGTTGAAAGAGCACAGTAATGACTTAGAAAAAATAACGAATCCTGGGAACCTCGCCCCCCATTGCGCAAATCAGAAATGTTCACCTTGCTTTGAACGGACTACAATTTTTGCTCGGGGAAAGGACAAGAAAGAGAAATAAAAGAAGCCTTTGAGATATGGGAGGCCGGTGAAGAAGAGTGCGTAAGCACACCCTCGGTGCTGTTATCAAGTGAGGAGTAACATCTAAACAAGAAACGAAGGAGCGTGCGACACAGCCGTTGGCATTGAATTGATTGTTTCAGCATATGAAGGAATGTATTTATGTACCCTCGTACCAGAATAAACCTCAGTTGTTAGTGCGCGCTTGTCCTGTGTCCACCGTTCTTCCAGTTGTCGTTTTGTTAGTGTGTAGGGCGTTATTCACACCAGTGCCGCAAACCTGGCACAAGTCAGGACGCACGAAGGAATAAGGTCGTAAATGACGAACTCAATGGCAAACCTTGAAGTGTACGCAGAACATGCTCACTCTCGAATTAGCGCAAAGCTGTTAATTAGCGCAAACCTTTTTGAGCTCGCGGTGCTGCTACCACGACACAGCCTCACGTTAGGAATGTCGGTCGCTGCAGTGCACACCAGCTAAATGGAAATTGGCTCGAAGGAGTGCCGCATAGCTTGACATCGTATTCGCTAGTAGCAACTGTAAAAGCCGTAGCAACGATGGCGACGACCAAGTCGTTGTCGAGAATTACAGGTTGGTGCTCGTTACCGGTAAAACTTTTTCACGACTCTGGTGTATCTGGCATGCCTCTGCGCTAGTGTGCATGCTACTCACGCCCTCATCAACGAACAACTCCCTCAGCACTGAGTCTCACTTTGATACTGGGTAACGACTGATTGATTTGACCAATTGATTTATTGATTGATTGATTGATTGATTGATTGATTGATTGATTGATTGATTGATTGATTGATTGATTGATTGATTGATTGATTGATTGATTGATTGAAAGGAGCGCTTCCTCGCTTGATGCTTCATTCTCCTGTACATCCTAAATTTCGAAACGGTTTGACAATCTCTCCCTCAGTACTGGGTCTCGCATTGGTACTGACTAACGAACGCAGCCTTTGAAGGTGCGCCTCATGTGTTTTTTGGCACAAAGCTGCTCAGAATTTGTACGTGTGAAATAGAAAACTGTTGGTGTGCAATCACTGTACGGCAACGCTTGGGAAGCCATTTCAGTGTTGAGAATGGGCCACGGTAAAATAGCCAGCGTCTCACTTCAGTACACGGAGCCCTTTTCAACCGCCCGCCCACTTTCAAATACAGGCGCGCCCAATATTTCTTCCCCATCTTCAAAAGTTGCAGCTCAGCTTGTCTGGAACCGGGTGCATCCTCAATAGCACTCTACGCCACCGATAATGAAGGGAATAGCGAAACCCCACCGGCTTAGAAAGGACGGCTAGCTGAAGGGTTTTACAAACTCGCACACCCAACCTGCGGGCTCCGTCATTCAATATCAACCAATCCATGTTCCGCTGCTAACAAGCACGGGTTAACAGTAGGAAAATCAAAAGAGTGCATGTTTCGAAAGTAGGCAAACAAAAAATGAACCAGGCATGTTTCGTGTGCCTCTCTCTTGTAGTTTTCAGGTTCAATTCGGGGTGCAGCAAACATGCTCTGTTTGGCAAACTCTTTAGTTCCTTTTGGCCATCTGCTGAACGGGTCACTAATTAACGCGGATCCAGTGCTCGCGAATTTGTGAGCGCGAGCCACGCAAAGCGAAAAAAGCTGGCGCAGCTCCTTGTTGACCGAGCCCCGTGTTCACGGATGCTGGGCAGCGTGCGAGTTATCGAGCATCCAGGGAGGAGGGCTTCATTAGAGCTGGCGTGGTGGAGCAGCTGCTAAAGTTTTGGTGACTCGGAGAGCTGTGAGAGCGGGCTTGAGCGTTCTGAGTATGCGGATCGAGTATGTGCACTGATCGATCCTTGCTATACTGGAGATGAATCGAGTGTCATCTTTATTCTGCGGTGTCTCGTAATGAAATACGGCCTGACAACCTCTCGTCTTGCTGTAGAACTGCAACGGCTCAGACGGCGAGACGGGTGGTTGTAGGCTCAAGTCCCAACAAAATCGACGCTGCCTGACGGAGTAGCTGCTTGTTGGCTTGTCTCGCGACAGTCTCAAACACATCATTTGGCAATTTTCTACAACCTTGCATTAACGCTTATCTTTGCCACATAGCTAGCCGGAGCTGGCCGCAGGCGTCGAAAAAAAAATCGAAGCTCTTCACTACGGCCCTCTCATCGCATACGTGCAGCTTTTGGACGTTGACACGCACGTATACGACCTCCGTACCACATACAAACACATCTCATCATCTTTTGTAAATTCACGGAATCTGGCGAATTATGAGCAGGTTCCAGAGATTGCGGTGCATGTCAAGAATGTATTGCAAGAAAATATTGTCTTGAGTAGAAGAGTTAAAGGCAGAGGAAAGAATTCTGCCGCTATGCCTGCCTACATCTTCTATATTCTGGATATCCAAAAGGTTTATTAACCTCATAAAATCTAGATTTCTAAAATGCAGCTCTCCATTACAAACACGGTCTATAGACAGTCTGTAGAGTTCTTATAGACTACTATTGCTATCTTATAGCTTTTTCGTTTCCTCTATTCATAGTCGATAGACTGTCTATAGGCAAAAGTCTATTAAAAGTGTATGGCCATAAATGTATGGATGGATAGTCTTCTTTAGAGTTTTTCAATAAGGAAGCCTCTAGACTTTATATAGAGAAGTGTATAGAGGGTCTATAGACTGTGTAAAACAAATTTTTTTAAGGACTTATTCTAAAGGATTGTTTTGAAACACTGGGGCATTGCTACTAAATAGCGGTACACGTAAATATTTTCTTTTGGGGTGACTTCAATAAGGTTCGTCACTGTGTGGGAGCATTAATAACGAAAGATGGCCCCTTTGCTTCGCCACCTGCAGGCGAACTGGCGCTCTAAACAAGAGCGCTCTTTTCAGTCACGGCGTAGAAAGACCGACGACGCTAACCTAAGCGTCAGTTACTTCTGCTGTTCCGGCGCCTGTGTGCGAGCGAGGCCGTTTTTGGTAGTCGCAGATCGCCACAGCAAAACTTTGTTAATGCGAAAGCATTATATGGTTATGTCGCGTCAGCAAAAAGTGTCCGCAAATTTTGTCCGCACGATTATGTCGTTCTGTGGAGACAAATGCGCAAGGGTGTGATTGTGTTTGGTAGTGAGTGAGTAGATCTTGAATTGAGAAAATCAATATTTTGCAATAATTGTAAAATAAAATAAAAACAAACATAAAAAATAAATATGGGAACGAAAATAAAAACAAAAATAGAAAACAAAATAAAATAAGATGACAAGTAAAACTAAAAATAAAATTTCAAATCATAAAAATGAAAAATGGAGTGAGAAAAGTAGGAAAGGAAAACGCTATCGCATTTCTGCTCTTCACCAGACTTAAGCGCAATCCTGTAATTTTTACACTTGCAACACATATGAGCAGTGCGCCAATAAGGCATCGGCATCTCACTGCGTCAAACTTGCGTTAGGCCTCCCCCGCCTCCCCTCCCCCCCCTCCCCCCCCATTTCCACCTGACGTCATGCAGCACGAGCTTTCTGATCGCACTGCTGGCTAGAACGCCAATTCAGAGTCACGGACAATTTCAGAGTCACGACGAAAAATTTCAAGGAAACGAAGTGAAAACATAGCTGAAGCGTGGGATGACATATCTTAAGCGTTTTGCGGGAAACACGACAGAGAAGACAAGCGTATCCTAATCTCCGTTATGCCCCGTCACCATAACACCCCTTCTCCCTCCTTCCCTGTTTGCTGCGCGCGGGCACAACAGCACCCACCAGAATCCAATCAATAAGAAGAAGATGGCTTGACGAAAACCGTATCCGGAATCGGCCGCTATGCGAGAATGGCGGAGCGAAAATCGAGCCAGCGATTAGCATACGGTCTCAGGATATGAGCCTATTTCCTGAAGTCGTTGCAGAGATCGTCGCATTGCGCTCGCACGGCAGCGCCAGTCGTGGCTGCTGTGCTCTGCCGCCGCGTGTTATACACGGCATCGGCTTCCTCCTTTGCGCACTCGCACCGCCTCGCTTCGGCATCCATCTGTTTTCGTTTGATTCGTCCTCAATCGTCGTCAGTTGCGCAGAGCCGTTTCCGTTGACGCGGCAGTGCAACGCATCCTTCGTCCTAAACACAAACTTCCTGTACGCACCGACGCCTTATAGTCATAAGGGCATCCGCTCGCATGCGTGGCGCCGATATTATCGTCCTTGCACGGCAAGGCGGAACACCCGTAATTACCCGTATTTATTCGCAACGGCTGGGTTGAATCGTTGTTGTTTGTGCCGCTGTGTGTACCTAATTCAGTGCATACTGTAAGAAAGCGGATAAACTGGAATATTGATAGACTTAAATCTGTTAATTCGTGCGTCCGGTTTACTCGAAGAGAGGCTTTGGACGTCGTCAGCTTAACGTGTGTTAAAAAGGCTCCCGTTAATCAAACGACCGCGTATTTCCAGCACATTTTCAGCCCCATTGCGTTCCTATTAAGAGAGCGCCTGCAGCACGCCGTCGAATATCGTCTTTCGTCGCTGCAGCGTGTGTTCGTCAAGAAAAAAAAATTTTTCTCCACTTTTAGCCTACTCTAAAAATTACTGCAGTTGAAATTCTTCATTTTTTGGTTCCTTAATAATCTACCGTGAGTACAATCGTGATCTACCGCATTCGCGCATTCGCGCATCTCCAATAGGGCTTGGTCCTGACGGCACTACGTCTTCTGATTCTATAAGCTCTACTACAGCGATAAACACAGTGAATGACTCAACCATAATAGGCATTATAATGACTGTGAGCGAAATATTATGGACGAAATTTCATTTCTGAGTGGTACAATTTAAGGAAGTGTTCAACTATACAGTAGGAAATAGGCAAAAGCATCGCGCCGGGACGATCCATTTTAAACGTCACGCTTATTAGGCCCACCTCGAAACTGCTCTGGAGGCCGCATAAGCACCGGGTAATGTATTAAGAACGCAGTGCACAGCTTTTTTCTACGTATGTGTGTTTTGGCCATGCAGAGGTAAAATAGTGTCCCATTTGCTTCATTAACGTTAGGCTTCCAAAATGCGCACTGCTCAGTCATCAACCTAATTTTTTTTCCGTTAATCGCCCGCGCGTAGTTCTCATCAGTGCTCCGCAGAGCTCGTCAAATAAGCTTTTCTCTTGGGAATCCGCAACAGTCTTCCTGGCTGCTCAGCGGCGGAGACGTGAATAACGGCCGTCGCCAAAACTGGCATTGAAGTTCTCACTTTTCCTGGTCAGATCTTTTGCATCCCTTACAAAAATTTCTGTAGGCAGTCTATAGACTTCTGTCTATAATGTTATAGACATCCTATTGTCTAGTCCATAGAGAATACAAATCCTATAGATAGTATATAAATTTGTGCCCTTGCAGTTCTAGTAAGTTTTTCTATAGACTATGAACAGACAAACGAAAAAATCTCTAAGAATTAAGGCAATAGAGTATATAAGAAGTTTATAGATAGTCTATCGACCATTTTTATGAGGCGGACTGAAAATAAGACATGGCTGAAATCTACAGGCCACATCTCGTTGCGGCAACTCTCCTGAGCGCGTCCCATCATACTGTCTGAACGTTAAGGTGCGTGCACTCGCCACAAAGAGAGTTTACGAATTCCCGGTGTGTAATACCCGCAAAACGAGAGTTCGTAAAGCAATATAGTGAAGCGAAGTCATTTAAAAGGAAGGAAGAAAAATTTTTTGGCGTAGCTACCCAAATCAATCGAATAAAACTGTCTGTATAAGCGAGGAGAGGGGTATGCTCTATCTCCTATCATTACCAGGCGGGACTCGGTTGTGAGAAAGGACTACTATAAATTTATCCACGAGAACACGCGTTCCACGAACTATTGCTTGCGACTGTGCTTATCCTTCCTATTAGAGCCCCATAGAAACAGATGCTCGCACTCGCGGCCAGCAGTCAATCAGTACGCGCAGGGGGCAGAGGCACCGGAGACTGAGTGAGGGCCCGAAGGAAAGGGGGAAAAAGAACGGGACTTCTCTTCTCCGCGCACAAGCTGAGCCGGAAACAAGGGAAACAACAGGGCTCCGCTCTGGGAGGGCTCAGTGCACGGGCAAACGGGGATTCGCTATCCACGTCACATTGGATATCGTTCTTTATGCAACACGTCCGCCTTCCGGCCTGTCCCTCGTACATCCGGACTACACCTCTCTACTCGCTTAGGCCCGCTTGATGGGGCGCCATGCGCATTTCCTTCTCTAACTGGATATGCTCTGTCGTAGCTGTTGTTTTTTTGCGGCCGATGTCACTACTGACCTACGCGCCCGCCTGGGCCCTAAGTCTCGCCCTTCGTTGTACACCCGGAAACACTTTGTTGATCTCTTCCCGTTGTTGGCCTTCCGGCTTTAGCCGTCAGCCTGTTTCGGCCTTCTTATTTATTTAACGGGCAGTCCGATTAAGCTGGAGCAGTGAGTGAGACTCTTCCCGTAAGGCTGCGAGTCTTGTTTCCTCTGGCCGGAGTTAGTCGAACCTGGTGCAGAGTTAGGCTGCCGCGGCTACACCAATTAGGGACGCAGGACCTCTCGCACGTTTAGAGCTCCGTCCTCTAAACATGCGAAGGGCAAAGATCTTACTGAATTGACTGAGGTTCTGTAGATAACAACAGCAAGTCGACTATATTAAACAACAGCTCAATAATTCGACGCGCAGGACAAAGACCCAACAGAAAAAAATTTGGAGGGCGTTTTTAAGACTACTTACTGCCTTGAATCCGAAAGAATTTTTATTTATCAAACTTTTTGATTATTTTTATACTCTTTATTTTGCTTTCTATATTAATTTCTTATTTACTTTTCTTTTTATGTTTTAATCTTATTCATTTTATATTTTCTTTTCATTATTGTTTCTAGTTCTAGTTCCTTGTTCCTTTTTTTTCTTTTAACAGGATAGTGTACAGGATGGCCTTCTGCATAAAATCCGGCGGCGTTGTCGTTGTCGTCGGCGTTGTGTGCGAGAAATCTCCGGAAAAGCAACCTACCTGAGCCACTTTGGTAACGTGACCTTGTGGCTTCATCACAACCTGCCCACTGTAGGGTGACGAAAGTGACCACCATCAGCAGGTGTCAGTTAAATTAATGATTGGTCGCGAGAGGTTGCTCGGGATGGTACATTTGTAAAAGTTCCATTCCTTTTTATTTTATTTTCTCACGTGAGTGATGACGTCATCAATTAGAAGGCCAATCAGAAGCAATGTATGAGCTAGCTGGTCAGCGAGTGCTCATGTTATCTGGTTATACTACTACCGTCCATGCCACCCAATCCACAAACGAGCCAGTAACAGCAGAGCTACAAAACAGGGGGGAGGGGGGGAGAAAATTTAAGGGATGTGGTTACACAGAAAATTTTAGATTACTGCGTCGCCTCGCTACCCAGTCAGCTTATATTCGTTCCAGCGACAAAGCATTCCTGTCCCCTCATGTTTCCAGGATTTTCCAAGATCTCGTCGTTTTCACGCAAGGATAGGTTTTTGTGTTGTAATTGTATGTACTACCGTTGTTTTTTCTACTACTTTTCTGTAGTCTGTTGGTGTGTAGTACTTTTCTGTAGTAACTGGAAAAATTTCTGTTGTTACTACAAGTTCATAGCCAAAAGCGTTACAGATAATAACTTGTTACCACGGACAATTTTCTGTTGTGTTTTCCGACTTGGCGAGCAAAATAAATTTAATTTCCGCCAACCTGCATCCATTAAAATTTTTACAATTGTAAGTACACAACGTAAGCCGGTGCGCTAAAAATATCTGAAAGCGCATACTACCTGTTGACTTCTGTCAAGCGTGTGGTCGAAGGAGCTGCATTTCTGCTACGCAGAACCTAGAACAACTTCAGAAAATTTATCGGACTTGCGGCAGTTCAATTTATGTGTTATACCTAGAGCGAAATGAATACACTAGTAATTTACTGGTTCAAAAAAGTTCGTGCCGCCGCTTCTACAATAAATGGTAACTTGCTTCGCCTTCTCAGTGATAGGGACGCGCATGATTGGTTGTTAGTCATTTCTTTTTGCGAACAAACTCTCTCTGATGCACGCTGTTTTTCTTCAACTTCCCTTGCTGGTCATGCTGCGTCCAAGCACGCGCTCCACTGATCCGTTTCACGTCTGGAACGAGAATAAGGCCAAGCAAGAGAATACAGCGCTGAGTAGACAGGACACAAGAATAAACGAACAACACGAGCGCTGTGTTCGTGTCTTCTTGTGTCCTGTCTACTCTGCGCTATATTCTTTTGCTTGATCATGCACCAACAAGCCCAAAAAGCCACACTTTTGAGAATAAGACGCCTCTGACTCTTCTCACACCCCTCAAATGCAATTGTCCGCGAGTGCTGCTCTGTTTTCCGATGGCTTTCACGCCATTGCACGGCTGGTTCTGGGCCCATTCGTTTCAAGCAGGCCTGCCTAAACCTCTGTAGTTTTCATCTTATAGTTACTATACTTCGCTATTTCGTATTTTCGGAGTCCGCCATGCTTGCGTAGACTCTGTGCCACGCATTTAGTAAGTCTCGGCTTCACATTCGTCACCGTAGACCCATTTTGTTACGTATATTAGTGAGCACACTTTTAATGTTTATATTTTGACGATTTTTTTTCTTCTGCTCTTGAATCATTTGTGCTCCTACGCGTAACATTCACGCCGTCTGTGCTTGGTTTATTCCCGCTTGCATTCTTCGGTTTGTTCGGTTCAAGAACGTTGCAACATTTTCTCCCAAGTACTGTCCGCATCGTGAAGAACTCATCTCATTGCCGCGCTTTCTTCCCTTTTTTACCCTTTTTTCTTTATGTTTCCTTCTCTACGTGTAGGGTAGCCCACTGGGCATCGACTGGTTAACCTCCATGCCTTTCCGGCCTTTCCGTGCCTCCGAATCTCGTTCCTGAACTGCCGTTTTGCAACCAGGGTCGTAAACCGAATGCTTCCACAAGGATCCCTGACCTTTCGCAGGAAGACGACGCGGCGCGGCGCAAAGTGCGCGGTGCTTCACTTTTTTCCGCCGCCTTCCGGCTGTAAAATTTTATTCTATGCATTCTTTGTCTTTTTGTTTAAGCTGAAAGCTTCACTCGCTAGGTAACGCAGTCTTCGGGTAGGCAGCACAACGACCTTGAACGACCTTCAGTCCAACCAAGGAAAGCCATGTATGACCATATGTGATACAGTTATGGTGCCGAACCCTTCACCCCTGGCCTTGACTTATGACCTTTAGTTGACCTTTCACATTGGGAGATCTTTGGGTTGACCTTGACGTTAAGAACATCCGATGGGGTGATGTGAAGCCACGTGTTGACATCCGATGGGGGTGTCGTAAGACCATGTGATACCAGGTCATAGCCACGTGGTCGTGTGGGTATATATAAAACGGCTGTCGCGAACGTGTGTCGGAGCTGCCATGGACGAGCCTCAGACGCTTAGCAAGCGTCCTTGCTTTTCGCTGAATTCCAGGGTTTGCCAGGTTAAGCCACTGCCAGTTTTTTATCCTCACTTCCCGCCGTCTACGCGTGAGCTGGGGCACTCACGCAAAGTGTTTTTTTTTTATTTTCCAAGGACCGTTTCTTTTCAATATCTACGAAATATACCTAGCATAAATTGGCTTCAGTCATTTCCCTCCCGCTGGAGTTTTGTAAAAAAAGAAGTGATTTTGTTTGCGATCCTCCCGTGCAATGAAAAGTTCGGATTAGCAATGCAGTGCAGGGAGGTTGCTGCAATGAAGTCTTAAGGAAAAGCAGAATAATAAAAAGAGACACAGAAACACAGCGCGTGATGGGGATGCAAGGCGCATTGCTACAGGTCGTCTCAATGGGCGTCGAAAACGTGGAAGACAGGCTAGAGTACGTGCTCAGGTGGCCGTACGACGGGAGAATTCGGCTGAATGGCAGGACCGAGGGTCAGAAAGAAACGGTCTGAACTTCAAGAGCAGAAAGAGAAAGTGTGGGGAAACAAAAAGAAAAGCGCTTAGAAATGCAAGATTGCTTTTCATTTCGTTGGTTTTTGGTTTTCGTGGGAACAAGTGAGAAGAAGATTTCTTGACGGCTTTGTTCTTATGACGAAGCGACGGAAAGAAAAAGAAAGAGATTACGGGAAAGAAGCGAGTGTATGCCGGTGACAAGACGAGGTGAAAACGGTAAACGTCCTCGGTGAAGCCCCAACAGCTGTGGCAGCGATGAAAGTGAACGACGCAGAAAGAGAAGAGGACATATGAGGACTGAGAAATGCGGGGACGATTACGAGAAGAGGTGGCGAAGACAAAGGTATGCGAGGTCACGCATCGCGAAGAGCCTCGCGAGCGCACTTTACGAAGGGCGGCTGTTGTAGGTAAGAAAGAAAGAAGAAAGTGGGAGGCAAGAAAATGAGAAAATGAAGGGAAGAGGTGGCTGAAGCAAAATGAGTCGATGGCGCGGTGAATGACAGAAGAAAGAAAAAGGAGATCAAAGTGGAGAGGCGGGAGAGTGGTAAGAAGGGAGCGGGAGAGGGGAGACAGCTGCTGTGGAAGCGGGAATATTTTCACCGCGCGCGGTTATAGAGGTGTAAATTGATGCCGCTGACCTGTTTGTCGATGTGCAGTTTTTATAAAGGAAGATGTAGAGGAAGTGAAGGGGGGGGGGGGGGGAAGCTAGCAGCGCTGCTCTTTGCCTATGCTCTGGCTGAGAATATTTTATTTTTAACGCTGATTCGTTGACAGCCTTCGCGGCCATACATACATATGTACAGCATAGCTCCAGTCGTCCTTCTTTGTTTTTTTTTATTTCTGCCTGGTTATGACGAGTCTACGTTCTCTTCCCCTAAACTCCTGACACCTCTTGCTTCCTTTATATTTCTTCATGTTCCTATTCTCTTGCGCTGCCGCCCTTAAAGGAAGACAAGAGATGTGAGAGGGCCTGAATGGCTTGCTTAACCACTTTGACTTGCGCACTAGATAATGGCATTTCTTTTCTCTATAGTGCGGGTTCTGGGCATCACGATGTTTTTGTGCAGTTTTTCGGCCACTACTACTGCACTTAGCACCATGTCCTTTCCAACCTCCTGAATTTTTTCCCGTTTCCATTGCTTTCTCTTGATACGGTGCTTTTGAAGGTTATCCGTTCGTTCTTTTTCGTCTACCCTCGCATACTTTGTGTTCAGTTCGTTATTACCGTCACAAGAACCGCCTGAGGAAAAGTCTTACGACATCTTCGCACCCCCATATATTGGGATGGACAGGTATGTTTTAAATTTGTCCGGTCGCTGCCGATACGTGCATCTGCGGGAAAATTTTCGTCTCTCCTTCGTTTTATTCATTCAGAATGTGTAGAGCAACTAAGCATTTTATGCACGTCTCATCAACTGCGATTTATAGGTACAGAATATACTCGTGTATCCGCCGACACCTTGTATATGTCAACCTCTTATATTAAGAAAAAAAAAGAAAAAAAACAAGTTGGAATGTCATAATGGTTGGCCCACGGAAGCTCACAGAGGCAATCCAACCTCGACTTTATTTTCTTAGAGTTCACGAATTTAGGAAGTCGGTCTATACGGCAGTTCGACCAATTCCGGAGTAAATGCGGTGGTCACGTACAAACATGTTTTAGTGTTAGTCAATTACATACTGATTTATATTGTTTGCATTGATTCAGATTGTTAAGAAATTTGAATTCTTGACATCTTTTTCTCTTCTACCACGCATGGTTAGTTGTTGATGGCGGCCAAATTATAACAGGTCACCCATACTTGAAGCCAGTGGTGGACTGCGGAGAACAAATATATTGCAAAAGGGGACACTTGGCAAATCTGCACTGCAGCTTTCATTGTTCTCGATAACAGCAAGGGAAGAGAAAGAGTGCTATAGATAGAAAAGGGCGAGGAGAAATGCAGTGACTTTACAAACTGTTACAAGGGCTAAATAGTCCATAATAAGGGTTCTTAGACTAAAAAAAAAAGCCCTTCGGCAATCCTCGGTGGGTAGTTTGAATGCGTTAGCATACCGCAGCGGTGCCCTAGTGGTCTGAGCATCCACCTCGCATGCGTGAGGTGCGGGGTTTGATCCCCAGTGCGGCCGGGTACCCACCGTTGATACAATGGGTACAAGCTTTCCCCTGGTCTGGTGGTCGGCATATATATGACGAAATGTTCGAGAAATGGGTCTTTGACCCCACCTTGAGTAGAAGTAAAAACCTCGTGCCATGGCGCTCTTTGGCCACACATGCCCGTGCGCCACAAAAATGCATCATCATCATCATTAAATGCGTTAGCAGCATAAACGTTCATTATATCGGATGTTGACCTATTAAAGTTTGCTATGTCAGAGGTGGTACGTTACATCAATTATATCCGAGGTCACGAAACTCAGTTCATTACATCCAAGATGCAGACACGAAAATTCGTTGTATCCGAGTTTGCTTCGTTATATCCAAGATTAAAAACGCGAGTTCCTTATATCCGAAACTAACACCTGAAAGAGTGTTCTTCCTATGTGATATTATAGGAATCATTGTATAGTAGGTAGCTAACTATATTTGTTCTTAGCCCCGGTGGGCAGGTGCCAAGGTGGGCCACCCTCCCGTCGCTACTTACCGATAGCGCTCGCCATTTTCGCTTGCATGCACACAGACAACACAGCAGAATCAAGACTGTTCGGTAAGCTTTGTTTTGTTCGTATACACCATATTAAACGGCGTGTGCTGCAGGGATGTGCGCGATCGAAGAAAGCGGAAGTGTACAACAATCTTGGTCAATATTTTTGCAGTAATTACAATTTTGAAAAATTCTAAGGTGCTGTTATAAAAATATTGCGGGTAATGACCCATTCTTCCGATGTGTAGCGAAATCTTTCTTATATAGCCTTTCAATCGCTCGCATCGAGCAGTTAAGACTGCGATAGAAAAAGAATGGAGGACGCCTCTCACCACAGCAAAACGTTAATAGCAAACAAATGTGAACCGGCCGATTGGAGATCTGCGGATATATTGATTGTTACAGAGGAATAACACAATATATGAAAAAAAATGCGTTCCTAAACTCTTTCTCGTTCAAAAATGCTTTTGTCCGGAGTCGTTGGTTATGATAACACAAAACCGCTGGCGAGGAGCCTCGCCCTATTCAAGGATCAAACGGGGCGCTCCTGTTAAGAGCAGATCGGCCGGTTCCCTATGGCCTTTGCTAAATACATCACGACGTTCCCAACTCGGGGGAGAAAGAGCCCAGTTTAGTCGATGAAAGATGAAGCTCTGTCTTGAAAACAACTCATTCTCTCTCTGGGGAAGGCGCGTAAAGAACTGTCTAACTTAATGTGGCGTCTTATGAAGAACCAAGGGCGCTCTTAAGCGTGTCGCCGTCGTTCGGAGTGCACTAGACAACCTCGCATAGGCAGGCTGGCGGAAGCAGCGGGCGAGAAAAGGAAAGCGACTGGTCTCGGAGGTGCTTTTAACGTGAAATGGGGTGTACTCGTCTTGAGGCGGCCCAGAGAGGCGATTTTTGAAAGCCTCTCATCTCTCGACAAGTAGAGACGGCGACGGCGGTAAGCTTGCTCAAGCCCCGGCGCAGCCTAAAAGCTTCTTCGCTTCCCGCTCGTGAGCCCACTTCGATGGTCTCGCCCAGAACTCTTCGCGCTGCTTTTGCATGCACTGGAACTGCGCACAGTTTCCGCTGTTTCAAAAGGATTTGTTTCTGGGGTAGATGGTGGTTCGTGATGCAAGGAAACTTCAGCCGACAAATAAACTCGCACAGTAAAGATGAAAAATACACACGGCTGACGCATCTTCTGAGTGTACCTGCCGCCTTTACTGTGTGGCTCGAGGGAAAAGTATGCAACAGCTGCATCTTAGCGGTACTCAGCTATGTATGGGGCAGAAGCGTGGCGGCTAACGAAAAGGTTTCAGCTTAAATGTAGCGCAGCCAGCTATGGAAAGAAAATCATGCAGCAGGTGTAGGCGTAACAAGTTTCGCTCGAGTGACGTGGAACGCATTTTTTTCTGCAATAAATATAGCTTTTGCCAAAGGAAAACATCATCATACCAAGAAAGAAAAGTAGAATCAACTTTTATTCAAAATAGCAGACGCATGGAGATGTTATGTCTCCCTTTAAAGTCATATAATTTTTCGAAGTACGAGCATAATGAGCCTTGGATCAAAGCATTATTTCTAAATGTCGCAAGTGCGTGCTCTCTATTCGTTTCATGGCCTACCACAATGTGTCTTTAGAGCAGCAATTTTATAATCAACCTCCCCAGTGGCTCTGTGGTAATGGTGCTCGGATGCTGACCCGAAAGGCGTGAGTTCGATCCCGGTTGCGGCGGTCGCACTTCGATGCTGGCGAAATGCTAGATTCCCGCGTACTGTGTGATGTTAGGGCAGGTTAAAGAACCCCAAGTGGTCTAAATTATCCGGAGCCATCCGCTACAGCCTCCCTCATAGTCTGTGTCGCTTTGGGACGTTAAGCCGTATAAACATCCGGGAACGTCAGTAAAGCTTTGTAGGCGGCTAGTTGGTCGTACATTTTGAGACTCGGGAGCGCTACAATCGAGACAAGGGGACAACACCACATAAAAACACCACGAGACACGAGCGCAAACTTTCAACTGAGTTTATTTTTGTCATGGAGTATATTTATACGCATCTAATCATGGGACACACAAACATAAAAGCGTTAGAGTCAGCCAAGATAGCAAAGCAATCACCTACACTATGAAAGATATAAACTATCCTCGCAAGTCGTGAATTTCACACATGACCGGCTAAAAACAGTTTTTTTTGTTAAATCTACAGACTGGTCGTTAACGAACCCAGCACCTTCCTTTTCTGAAGCCATGCAAAATGCTTCCCACAATCCTCTTGTGGTTTTGTCCTTTGATTTAAGAAGAACCGTTGTTCAATCCAGTAAAGGTTCGCACTTGTGCCCAGCGCAGTGTGCTGCGAGGTTGCCAGGGGCACTGACCAGAGATTTGTTGTAATTAAGCTCCCGAAACCGCTCATTTAAACACCTTCCTGTCTGGCCGACATAGGCCCTGCTGCAAGACAGCGGTATCTTATACACCACGCCCTCAACACATGCCACAAACGAGTTCCTGTGCCTCACGCCACAAGACCATGCGTCGTGCTCTTCTTGGCCGGAATTGATTTTTGCACTCACGCTTTTGAGTTTCTGAGGCGCGGAAAATACAACGAACCCTCCATACTTTTTTGCCACTTTTTTTTAGCTTGTGCGACAAGGAATGCACATATGGCAAAACAACAGGTCTCATCTTTTTCGTTCACATTCGCAGGCTTCCCCTTAATGAACGTCTTCAAAGCCTTTTCCGCCACCGAGACCAGCAACAGTATTGGGTATCCAGCAGCCTTCAGTCTTGCAGCCTGTAAGTTAACGCTGTCAAGCATCTTGTGATGGCAAGACTTTTTTAGCGCCTGCTTGAAACATGCATCAGCTATGTTCAGCTTTATCAGCTTAGAGTGCGCGGAGTCGTAAGTAAATAAACCCTTTTCGCTCCTTGTTCTATACTTCCAGCAAATGTGGGGGCCGATTTCAATGGCGAAGTCTAGAAATTGTAGGCGGTTGTCAGAGAGGGTTTGTTATGTGAATGAGAGTCCTGGATGAGCTAGCTGGAATTCGATCAGCGTTTTTTCCACCAAATCATTCATTGCACATCCAACCTCGGCACATATCAGAAAATCATCAACGTACCTGTAGCACGCCGTGATGCCAAGCGGAAACAGTGTGTCACATAGGGCACAGTCGCCTCTGGCTAGAAAAATGTTGCACAGTACTGGCGCGATGTTAGAGCCGATGCATATCCCGTCCTTCTGCAAGCTGCACGAACAGGGAAGAGAGATAGAACTCTTGTAGTGCAAGCAAGTCCGAAGTGCTAATTCCACTTGCATTCATAAACTTGACTGTTCCGTAGATGCCCAAAGAATCTTCCATAGCCTACAGCACGTGTCCGCACGGAATGGTGTAAAATAGGTCCTGGACATCGATAGAGAAGCACGTCACTTTTGGGTCCTCTTTGAAGAATCGCGCCACCTCATCAGAATTCCGTATCAAGAAAGGGTCGTTCAATGGAAGCAATTTCAAAAGCCTTTGCATTTATCGTGACATCTCGCGTTGCCATGTGCCCTGGTCTTCCACAATTGTCCGGAAGGGTGCAGCCCTTAATGGTTTTTGACCGTGAAGAAGAGTTTTAGCGACAGCTGCTTGCTGCCTCTTATTTTCCTAGTTTCTGAAGGCCTGCTTTTTCACACAGTTTTGCAGCTTGGCTTCGTACCTTCTTCAAAATTTTTCATCATGCTTCTCCTCCTTGCGGAAGTGCTTCGAAATTGCCTCCACGGCTTTCGACTTGTACTCCGTTGCCCCCAGAACCACCAAGCAACCCGTCTTGTCCGATTGCAAAAGCCTCATGTCGTTCTCGGCCAAACATTCCTTGGTTTTCTTCTGAGCCATACGTGATTTTTTTTCTTAGTCTTCTTGGTTGTGCTCTGCTTAGCGCAGAGCAGTCCATCGGCAACACACGCAACTTTCTCTTCTGAGTGTGCGCTGGTCGCAATCGTGTGCACCATGCTCAAAACATCCAAACGGGCCACATTTGGATGGGTGGCAAATTTTGGTCCCTTGCTCAGAGTTTGCACAACGTACGATAGAAGAGTGCACCAGGTTGCGTTAATCAACTGCTGCTTGTCGCGGTGCCTCTTTTTTCCTTTTCTGGGTACGTTCATGAACGAATCATTCCAAAGGTGCTCGCCCAGTGATTCCGCGTGGTCAGAGATGTGCTTTGACATGTACTTGCATTGCTCCGGTTCCAGTGTCTCGGCGCAGGTGACCTTGATGTGGTCTCGGTAGATCCGCACTTGTCGCCAGGTCTCTTCGCGTAGGAGCTCGCAAATCCTCCTGAAAGTCGTCTTGAAGGGGGCCATGAACCCGAACACCGAGGAAATTACTGAGGCGCTCAACCCCTGGGAGAGTGCGCAGGTCAGCGTTCTTGTACGGCATCTTGCTTCAGCTATTAAGCCAGTGAAAAAATGTATACGAGGAAGTGGGGACAAGTTAGGAATGTTGAGGCCCGATGTACAAGAAATAAACGTTAGTAAAGCTTTGTACAAAGCTTTTCTGACGTTTATTGAACAGTGACCTGTTTTCCTTTCGAGGACCGGCTGGTTTGGCGTTCGGCAGAGTTTTATATTTGGGTTATGCGGATGAGAATAGCCAATAGAAACCAACGGCTTTTACTATGTAGGGGCGCTTACGCCGCCGTATAGCTTCGGCTGCAGGCCCCTCGCGCTCGCGTACGGCGATGGAGCATGAGGTCACGTGACTCGAGCAGTTGGAGAATGCAGGTAGCGCGTGCATCCCACACCCGCCGCGGTGGCTCAGTGGTTAGGGCGCTCGACTACTGATCCGGAGTTCCCGGGTTCGAGCCCGACCGCGGCGGCTGCGTTTTTATGGAGGAAAAACGCTAAGGCGCCCGTGTGCTGTGCGATGCAAGTGCACGTTAAAGATCCCCAGGTGGTCGAAATTATTCCGGAGCCCTCCACTACGGCACCTCTTTCTTCTTTTCTTCTTTCACTCCCTCCTTTATCCCTTCCCTTACGGCGCGGTTCAGGTGTCCAACGGTATATGAGACAGATACTGCGCCATTTCCTTTCCACCAAAAACCAATTATTATTATTATTATTATTACCATTATTATCATTATTATTATTATTATTATTATTATTATTATTATTATTATTATTATTATTATTATTATTATTATTATTATTATTATTATTATTATTATTATTATTATTATTATTATTATTCCACTGCAGAGCTGCGGGGCGAAGTGATTCACGCAGTTCTGCTGCGGGAAGTCTTCAGCTAGCGTGAGTAGCACTTATCTAAGGCCATTGAGAGGACGTTTCGCAGGTCGTCAGCATGACAAATTTTGAGGTAGAGGTTAGACTTCTTTCACTTGATGAGAGATCACACTCGTGATCAAGTTATAAAAGGCAAGGCAAGGGAAGCTTACCCTTTTATTTTCTTTAGAAGCAGTCTCGCCTATCGTATTTACTGCAGAGTTAGTAGGACTTATAGAGTACTTGCAATGGAACGTCAGAAACTTTCAGCAAAAGCAGAAACATGGTCATTCCTTTATGTAGAAAACCTGGGAAACGAAAGAAATTACGGGCTGAGAATACAAGCCCGAAATTAGTCGTGCCTAAGCTGAGCTCGGCCTTTCATATTTTGCTTTTTTTAACTGTAAAACATACGGCTGTGTGAGGCCGCTCAAACCGAACATTGCTTCTGAGAAAGGGACACGCAGGTTATAACTCTCGTAGACAATAATAATAATAATAATTGGTTTTTGGTAGAATGGAAATGGCGCAGTATCTGTCTCATATATCGTTGGACACCTGAACCGCGCCGTAAGGGAAGGGATAAAGGAGGGAGTGAAAGAAGATAGGAACGAATAGGTCCGTAGTGGAGGGCTCCGGAATAATTTCGACCACCTGGGGATCTTTAACGTGCACTGACATCGCACAGCACACGGGCGCCTTAGCGTTTTTCCTCCATAAAAAGGCAGCCGCCGCGGTCGGGTTCGAACCCGGGAACTCCGGATCAGTAGTCGAGCGCCCTAACCACTGAGCCACCGCGGCGGGGCTCTCGTAGACAGCAGCGTTTCGTTTCCGGGAGCGCACCGGCGCCGTTTCCTTTCACCGGAGCCGGACCCGGAAAAGCTCTAACGGGACGAGCAACGATTCGGTTCGCGGAATAAGCGGATCCAATTACTCTAGACTGTTTGCTCATTTCCATTCACGGCTACTGAAAATCGATCCTCTGTTCTGCCAAGCCGCTGTGCTCCTTGATTCATTGCTGGCAGTGCAGCCACCGCTGTTGCTGACCACGGTAACCACGGCACGCCTCTGCCATTAGGCGCGCGTGTGTGCGCGTTCCTTTGGTACTTGTTAGCTTAGGTGGAGGCAACACTGTGCCAGGCAGGGCGTGCCCTCGTCCTGCTCGCAATGCAAGCGCTGGCGCGTCCCAGCTCGTTATCACCGAGGTGCCGCCCATCTATGCGGGTCTGCTTGCATTCAAGCGTCGTCCGGCAGTGCGCTGCCTCAGTGCAATTGCGCGCAATGCTAGCGATTCTTGTGCGGTTGTGTGTCCCGAAAAAACCATTTCTCCTCTATTCTTTCATTCTCTCTTATTAATGAGAAAGCACTACCAGGCTATGTCGGCACCGGAAGTGTAAGCAAAATGTGCCGCCGGATGTGACGTCATTGGCTGGTGACGTTATAACTTAAGATATGAAGAGTGGTGTGGGGAAGTATATAAAGTCAATGGTCAAACAATATCAAATCAGAGTCATCAGTCATTATCATTACTCATTTATTATGGTCCTGATTATTGATCACAATGACCGCAATCAACGACCATAATTAAAAACACTAAATTATGGTATTAATTATTGATTATAAATAATGAGTCAACTATTTGTTTCATCAATTACCTAATTAGCGAGACCATGTGACGTCATATGATTGTGGCGTCATCCATGCGTCTGATGACGTCACGCCTCAACCAATCAGAGTACAGCAAAATAAAAGTACACATCGTCGAGTGGTAGCATCGGAGATCGAAAGTTGGTGGTCGGATCTTAACGGAATGGGTAAGTAGGTGTAGAAACGCGTCGACTGGGAGCCAGCAACGTCGCGGCAAACGCTAGAGCTTTCGCATTTTTCCAATGCAGTGCAGTCTTCGCAGTGATTTTTAAGTTTTTCTTTTTTTTCTGCGGTCATGTTTCTCAAGAAAGTGATGACATTAGCACCAACGTTGAGTGCTTGATGTAGCATTTATTCCGTAGTAAACGTGGGTTCTTAGTGACAGTACATGAACAACTAGTAAACTCCGCGCCTTTATACAATTCCCTACTTCACCCTGCATAAGTCACAGTGCATCATTTTTACTACGAAATCACAATTCCGAGGGGTAAACCCCACCTAAGATCTTGCAATGTTTGTGGATTTGCAGAGTTTGTGTGTTTGTGCCAAATCAAATAAGAAATTTTAAAGAAAACAAATATGTGCGACTGGTATTCGAATGTGCGGCGGCGTGTTCAGTTAAGTTTCGCTGTCCAGTGCACGAGAGCACTAGGCTCTGGACATAGCCGAACACACCTGATGTTAAAGTGCAACACACTCCCGCACTATGCATTACACATCACCTTCTTCATCAACTAACACAACTGTCATCCTAATATTCGCCCTTTGAGCTATGTGGCGGCCGTGAAAAGGAGATGTCCGCTGCATGCGTTGGCTTGGACAACGCTGTGCAAGAAACAAGGCACTAGAGCAATACGCGTTGGCGCTGAGAGCCATGCTCCAGAAACGCGGTACTGGAGCATAGGCAGCCGGGGTACATTGGGTAAATTGGCACTCACAATGAAAAACTTGAAGACTCGCATAACTGGCTCCATGTGTGAGTGGACACCTCAATCGCGCTTTAGAGCGTTAGAGTGCACCAAAAAATTATTTTCGCGCAATATTTCGTGCTTAGAAATACAAAGCCACCAGACATTTGCTGCCAAATCTGTCGCTCTGGCACTAAAAGGCGGTAATTTGTGTGTTTTGTTTTAGGTGAACTTAATAGGAATGTGCTCTCATGAAGCAATGGACGTGTAACTAAATGAACGCTTGGTCCAGGCAACCAGAAAAGTTAGAGACAGTTAGTGCATGTAACTGTAGTAATTACCTTCAGTTATTCGTCCTTGAAAATCTGTCACGCCAAAAGAAAACAATGTAGACACGCTATGCCTTCAGCGGTAATTTCCGACACTCCGGTGGGCCCGGGGGGGGGGGGGGGGGAACGGGCGTAATAATTCTCGTGTAGCGAGCACCGCATTGTGTTCCATGCTAGATCCTACCACAATGCGCACATTGGGGAATACAAGACACAGAAATAAAACAAAAACCAAAAAATTGTGTAGCTCTTAGTATCACTCAAAAATATATGACTAATTCCACTCAGCCGAGAAGAGGTTTATCCTATCATGCACTGTGTAGCTCCGCCGCTAAAGAAGGAGAGGAAAATATCAACCAGTCCCTGTGTGAATATTCACGTATATTGTAATTGCAGCCTTCCCACTGTATCTGCCTTCACGGGCCAATATTTTGACAGCGGCAAATTTGAGAAGACGAAAACTGTTTATGAGGAGAAGTGTGTCGAATGGCGAACAGTAACTAGAAGACAATAGGAGCTGAACAAAGGGCTTTCGCAGCTGAAGGCGCTAATAAATTGAAAAAGCCGATGTTCGGTTCTGCTGCAACGTGCGTTCGGTCGTAGCAAAGAAATTTGCATAATTTTGCAAGAACCTAGGTAAGGCACATTGCAGCGTAGTTCTGGCTTAGACATGGTTTCATAGATAAAAACCCTGTGAGAATTTTGCTACCCACATGCAAGTAGTGGCGCATAAAACGGCCTGTTTCGCCTGAGTTAATCCTACAGTGTGTACGAAGGTTGGTGGTGAAGCAAGATACAAACTATTCAGTATGTTGAAAGACTGTTTTGGATTGTGCACTTGATATTCCGAAAAAGCATAGTTAAAGCGACAAAGTGCGCAGCACTTGGACGGTTTTCTTCTTTAACTGCAAATCTTTTGTGAAACCGGTACATCTCCTCTTTAGATCAGCGCAACTACGTTTGAGTCGTTGCTAATTAATGATTACTCTCTTACTTAAAATCTACTCTATCTTGAACGATTCGGCAACTTTTATGTGGACGCCAATACTGTCCAATTTTCGATCCCTCAGTTTTATGAATCATCCATGGCGCCAATCTGCAGCCTAACTAATGAGCCTTGACATGGACAAACTGGACGAAGAGTACGTGAAGTGATGTCTACAGCCCAGCTTTTAAATACAGGAATGAATCGAAGGTTATGCGTTGTAAAAAGTGTTTAAAAAAATTAGAGTTGATACTTTACGCGTAAGACACAATTTTTCAAAACACTGGAGTGTGCGCACGCTTTCGCATTATAAAAAATGAGAAAACTTGCTTACTGCCGCAGAAAACCGGAAGTCAGGCGTAACGAAGCCCTTGTACCCCTAACGTTCAAGGGGCTTCCAAATCCACTACTATTACGAGGTTGCTGTTTGTAAACATATGCGATTCTAATAAAAACAGAGATCTTCATTCTGCGGAAGACAAAAAGCAAAAAAAAAAGAATTCAGCTCCTAAAATAAAGCGTGTGGCTTTCTATGTAACCAGAGATCAGCATGTAAGTGAAAGAAATTGGAGATGAAAACGCAAGTGAACAAAGATGTTCTTGACAAAGAACCACATGGGTTCGTCCCACCTTCTCTGTTCTCGTGTAAAACAAGAAGAGAAACGCCACATAGGAGGGCATTCGCGGATTGGGCTGCGAAGAGCGTTCACGGGGGTGCGGCGAGTGAATCAGTGCAGGATCCCGGCTCTGACTACGCGCTCCCACGAAGAGTACTTCCAGGAGTCCTGCTGTTTTATCGCGCCCAGGCGAAGCCCAGTCGAGCCGAGAATCCACGAGAACGCGAATCTTGGCTCCAACCTCGAACGAGGCTATAAAACCACTCGGCGTGACGCGAGCCGCATTGAAATGGGAAATAGAAAGCAATCATGCTAGCACTAATGGCGCAAAGGGAAAACCATCTGATGCCAGAGAAGGAAGTGTGTCGAGAGGGCCTTGAGGCTAAAGCCCCTTAACGGCACTTCCTCTGCTCTGTTCTTATTGGTAGTTTCAGCGACACTGCTTTTCCATTCCATGCAGGAAAAAAGAACGGACACGAAGTTGCAGTTTGTGTCTTTTAATCTTTTTATCTCTCGTTTTTGATTTCATTCACGAACAACCCGGGGTCGCCGCTTCGCGAAGCGGTAAAGCTCCTCCATAAAGCCGTAACTCTTCATTACAGAAGAAAACTGGAAGGGGTGTGGCCTCTGAATGTAGAGCGTTCCTTGAGGAATTCGAAACCCCTCGTGCCGTAATCACTGTTTAGGCGCGGGATTACTCCAGGCTTCTCCCCCTGGATACCGGTTCTGTTTTGAAAGGACAAGCTTACGTTGAAGTATCTGTTCTTTCTATTTTCCTTTTTATTCGAAACTTGAGAAAACGCCTTGCACTAATGTGTTTCACCAGGATTTTTTTTAATCGCTCTTTACTTGTTTGAAAATATTTTTGACATAAGCTTTTGAGTACTGTCTTTGGTTTGTGCGCTTTAACTCTTCAGAAGATTGCGGGAAAATTTATGGCACTGCTCACGTAATACGCAGAGCCAGTTTCTTGCCCTATGTTTTAATGGAGCGTCCAAGTTAACCTACGCCATCTGGGACCGGAAGAGTTGAGCTATGTACTACGCATTGTGTGTAGTGGTGTTGAAGTGGTTTTACGGCAGGGCGGCGGTACTTTAGACCAAGGGGACATGGACGGGTAGCGGCGACTTACAGTATCACATATTAATGCTCCTAGAAAGGGGGATGATCAATACACTGGATTCTCATTTGTCCAAATCAAAAGGCCCAAAGTGGTAGGATGCTGGGAGTTTTTCATTTGAATGTGCTCCTGTAAGATCCAATGAAAATGGTTCAAGTCTATTAACTATTCTTAGCACCTTAAAATTTAGTACGTAAAATCAAATAACATAGTTTGCCTCAGAGTTGGGAAATTATCTTTTGGGCCTCCTACTTCAAAGTCTTTGGCTTTTGTACAATATATGCAGCAAGCCGACCACCAACGAGCGTAATATTATAAAATAGCACAAGAAACTAACAACAGATTACGCTACAAATAAAATTAGGCATACAGCAATACAAATATTTCATGACCTGACAAATAAAGTTAACGTGAACAAGATATACACAGAACTCGTGCTGCGAAGCGAGCAATACAGATACTGTACATTATAGCAAGTAAAAAATATTGGTGAATTCGTTTATGTTAGGAACTGAAACAAAATGAAAGAAAAAAATTATAACAGTGCTAGCTGGCCAGGGTTTCAATACTCATCGCAATTTATTGAGTAAATTATTTTAAGAAGGCGGTGACGTGAATGATATAACGGGTATCAGTAGAATTCATAAAGTGCGCTATTCCATAATGCTTTTGAGGCAAATGTGACAGTGAACTTGCCGGAATTTTTGCTTATTTTAGGATGAAGATTATTGCATTTAATGAAAGTTGTATTATTGTTATCGAAAATAATGAGTGGTGAAGTCACCATTCATGATGAATCTATGAAACTAAACATGATAGATGCGAGCTTATGAATGAATAGCTGCCTAACCGGGAGGATATATAAAACAATGTACTTTCAGAGCCAAATGAACAGGAACAAGGGCTTTGAAATTCAAACCGCTAGACTGGAAGATATTACACTATGGAGGCAGAATACTAGATCGGTTGACTTTCGTATTGAAGGCGCTGATTGGAAGCCAGTGCGAGCAGGATACAGAGGTCACAGAGTCGCTTCTCTGGATGAGTGAATGACGCCACCGCCGGGGGCTGACGCAGGCAGGCTGTCCTGCTCGTCAGGTTGTAACACGCATAAAACCGTTTTACCTTGACCCATTTTCCATGTAGGCCAAAGTGCCGTTGATATGAATAATGAATTTTCCCCCTCACTTTTCAAGACTAATGTATAGTATGCTTACAGACTTCAAGTATGACCTTATTTTAACTCTGTGTTAAGTTTATATTGTATCGCGAGGACAATTTTATGAGAGTTAAAAAACGTTGTGGGGGAGGGGGGGGGGGGTCATCCTTGTACGAAAGCGAGTTATAACTTTCTTTTGTACGCACCAAGAAGGTGTACTTGTCTTTGGCGCGCAATATTTTCGTTAATGTCATCACTTTATCGTGGGACATAAACAGTGATCAGTGTGGACGGTATGATGTTTCCAGAAGGATGTAGCAAAGTGATAAAAAAAATGGCTTGGTTTATTATCGCAGTAGAAGGTACAGCTGGAAAACGGGGGGTGACGGCCGCCATCAGTATCTAAAGTCTCCGATTCGGGCTAGTTGTTTGGCTGGGGTTTTGGGACGGAGCGAATTTAGCGCAGCTAGGTTTTGTCCGTCTCGCTATATGTCTTACTCGCCTGATCCGCTCCACACGTTTGATTATAAATATCGTAAACACTTGCCCTTTTGCCGCCACAGCTGTGCAAGAGGTTTCTTCTGGCCTTAACCGCGTCGCTATTCCAGTGAAACATTTTTGTCCACGAAATATACTGCTTATATGTTGAGAAGGCGATCAAATATCCTGCACATTTCATCAATAGCATTCTCGCAGCTTGGTGCCTGACTCGTGGATATCCCTGGAGGGTCCGTTCGAGACCTTGCAGTTCAAGCAGGATTTCTCTTTTACATATTGATCATCCTACGTTTCCCAACATTTCTTTTTCAGACAAAGACACCTCAAAGTTCATTATATTGCTTTTTTACGCCGTAAGGAGAAGCTTCTCGTTAACCAAATGCGCTCTGCATTTACAAAAATTTCTTCACACATTCTATAGACTTCCATAGGCTTCTGTCTACAAAGTCTATACACTCTTTATAGACAAACCCTAGAGAAGTCTATAGGCAATACAAATTTTATAGGCAGTCTATAGACAATCTATAGATTTATGGCCAAACAGGTTTTGTAGACTAGTCTATTTACAGTCTATAGACTATGAATAGACAAAAAGAAATATCTGCAAGGAAGCATACTGCATATATAAAGTCTATAGACTGTCTATAGACCATTTTTGAAGGGTCGAAGCGAAGCAGCTCTCCATAGTGCGAGAGCTGTGGTAAGTGGCCTAAGCCTCCGGAACATTTTCGCTATTGAGTTCTTTCTCACTCATTCCCTTAAAATGCGTTCCTTTCACCAGCGATAAAATTTGAGCTCGGCTAGCAGCCTGGATTCAGTGGCCCACAGCTGCCCGAAATCTGCCAGCCGCCAGCAGTTCAAGCCGTTCATAACAACGCCCATTCGAAAGTGTTGTAACGCGCGCGGTTTACGTAATGATTCTCATGTGGGCGCGAGCCACGAAGTGATGCAAAGCCCCCAAATTTACGAAGTGCAGCTCGCATCAGCACATTTTCCATCCATAGCCTCATCCTCCACCCCCTACTCAAACGGTTTGCCTTGGACGGCCTCTCTCTATGTGATACCAAGGGCACAGCGAGTGTGCTTATGATCCTATGAAAAGTCAATAGGCTGTATAAAGTAGACGTCTGCTTTTTACCATGACTACTATAGCAGGGTGCCGTCTTTATCCGTACGCGAGGAAGCGGGTAGACAATGAGCAAGAGAGAGGGTACTCCGTTGTCGTTGCACGCACCATTCCACTGTGGGCTGTCATAGAGCAAAGTTTGGTCAATTTGTAGTTCAAGATGAGCTGAACCAGGGGCCAGCTTCCTTGAGGAGTCGTTGGGGGGCGCGTTCAAAAACCAGGAGGGCGCTTCGGTCGGCGGCGATGCTTGCCTTATCGCGGCTTTACAGACATCGACGAAGCTTTGCGCGTTTATAAGTGGCTCTGATCAGCAAGAAACGACTGGCGAGGAAATTTATATTACTAACATGTACTACGGAATTCTATAGGACGTATGCGAGCGCTAAATCTTTTTCACTATAGCGAAAAAGCGAACCGTGCCGAACATTAGGTGCGGTGCTGGTCTTGTAGACGGCAGTGTTAATGGAAAGCGGTTCTTAGCTGAAGAGAGAAAAAAAAAACGCGAACGTCTTGGTGGTTCTTTATGATCTAATCCGGCGCACTTCCAGGAAGATTGCGGCTGTGTGGACACAGCAATTCATGATATGAACGACGCAGGTTGAATTTTGGCTGTTTGACCTCTAAACATCGAGCACGTAGAAAGGGAGAGGGGGGAGGGGGGGTAGCGCAACGCAAGGCGCAAGTCTTTGCGTTGCGCTACAGGCGGCTTTCGCGACTATTTAACTCCAGGCATCTGGAAAATAATTAATAGTTCTGGTATTTAACATCACATGCGGGGAGGCCCAAATTAATGTATATCACCTCGGATTCTGCAAATTACGCCCACATCTTAGAGGGCGGGAGAGTTTTTATTTCACCTCCCTCGAGATACGCACTCTGCGGTCAGGATCGAACTCGTGACCTTGGGATCAGCAACTGAATACCGAAGCCAACAGCCACCACGGCATGTTGTAACAATAGGTGAGTGAAAGGCGCGTCGCGTCCGAGTTCATGTTAGAAGTGAAAAATTGGAGATCACTGCGGCTACCCGCATTCGAAGAATGCGAAAGCGTTGAGGCCTCCTCGACACTGTTCGCCTTTCAACTTTGGCGCCATGGTTGTTTGCTCGTTCACTTGATTGATTGGTTATCGATTAACTCTGTCTGATTATACCCTCGTTTCATCCCGGCAACCATTTCGAGTTTTCAAATTTTCCGCCACGCTTCATTTCGCAACAGTAACTTGCAACTGCTAGAGGCTGAAATAAACAACGTCATGCGTGATCTTCATGAGTGGAGCACTGAGAACTCCCTTGAAATTAATGCTAAAAAAACAAAAGCCGTCATTTTTTCGCCCAGGCAGTTTCAGATACCGCACACTTTTGACATTACATTAGGATCAGAGGCAATACAAGTCGTAGACACAATTAAAACATTAGGAGTATATCTGCACAAAAACATGTCATGGGACAACCATGTCAATTATATTTTAACAAAGATGTCTAAATCAGTTGGAATTTTGGCAAAATTTCACTCGTTCTTACCGCAAGCCGTGAAACTACACATATACAATGCATTAATATGTTCTCATATAAACTATTGCTTTCTTGTATGGGGTACAACAACCTCAACTAATCTAAATCGCATACATGTACTGCAGAAAAAGTCCGTTCGTCATATTGTAGGGGCCGATCCACAAGCACATACAGAAGAATATTTTACTCAGCTTAAGATAACAAGTGTGCATTGCTTACACTCACAGAGATTGGTAAAAAAATACAAACAACAACTCCGAAATAACCAGCTAGAATTTAATGCAATAGCACAAATAAGCAAGTCAACAAGTTGCCGTGACTTGCGATTTTCACAGCCTTGGGAAATTCCTTTTTCCCGGACAAAGCTAGGACAACAAATGTTGCGGCGCCACTCACTTCCAACTTTACTAAACACACTTCACTACAATCAAATTGACATCAACCGCACTAACATTTCCAAGGTAAAGGCTTTTCTCACGAACAATACTGCCCACTTTTAACTGATGTCATCATTCTCATTGCCTTATTGTATTAGGCTTCTGCTGCGGTGCAATAAATACTTTCATCGTTATTTTATTTCCTAACTTGCTTTGTACATATTCTATCTACAATTGTATAATTTCACTGTGTGAATTGTCTTGTCGAGCTTGTTCTGTGTAATTAATACTTCTTTTGCCTTGTTCCCCCATATTATTTTTATATGTACTTATTTCTATGAACCCTGCACTTAGAATTGCATATTGGCATTGTGTAAATTATTTTGTAAGATTTTCTGAGCATAACTAACATTTTTTTTGTTCTATTCTGCAATCTGTAAATGTATCTGTTGTTTTACTAAAATTTTGTCGTCACCAAATGCCATGTAAAGGGGGCTCGAACGTAATCAAGTGGACTTGATTCACTTTTTGTTCGAGCCCCCTCCGTTGTTTCGAACGGAAATAAACTCAATTCAATTCAATTCAATTCAATATACCCGTCCAGTCTATTTACACGTCCATTACCATTTGCTTCTCATTAATTACCTAATTGCCTCTAATCTTATTTTTTTCTATCTCCTGGTTACGTATCGATCACTTATCGCTGGTCGCGTGATTTAATAATATTTCGAGTTTTCAAACATGTTGCCACGCTTTGGCTCCGTCCAGACTTCCGGTTTTTCAAATCTGGCGCTACGCTGTAGCTCCGCCTACTTCCGGCGTTTTCATATTTTGCGGCACTTTTGGTCTGGCCCCGCCCACTTTCTGGACATTTTTGGCTGTAATTAATTAACTATTCATCCGATTTCGAAAATTCTTGTTTCGGTCAGTATCCTCACATCAACCTCTTTCGATTACAACCACTCGTTTGACGCTACCTCTTCTGGGTTGCTCACAACTTCTGCCGACACATTTTGCGGCCACGTTCTTCGCCGACGTAGCCTAGTAAAGCTTTCGCTTTAAAAAAATAGCACGAGAGTGTAGGATGCAGGCTGAGATAACTGAAGCTTTCCCGGAAGCGAAAAAAAATTCTTGCTGGTTGCTCTTTTTCACGGCCGTTTGCCTTGTTGCGCCACTTTTATGATTAATGCATGCTTAGTATGCAGTGCGCGACACAAAGAATACCGCGGCCGAGATTCCGAAGTAACAGTGCAGCGGCAACAATGAAGAGAACGGCCGCTGCCAACAACGACGCTGCGTTCATTAATCTTCATTAGCCTCGCCCGTGATTGGACCGAAAGACAGCCACCCGTTTTTCCTGTGCTGCTGCCTCAACGCTAACGCAAACTTTTCTTCATTTCGGGCCGTTTTAGCTGTTTTATTTTCCTTTGTTTTCAGCGGTACTATTATCAGTCAAGCTTTGTATTTCGCCTGCGCATCCAAAGCAGTAGTACTTAGAGCTGGGTGCTTTTTGAGCTCTTCTCTAGAGCGCATAAATAGAAAGGAAGCTACACCAATGCGAACACAATTAAAGTTTGATTTGAGTGACAGCCGTTTGCCAGCCGAACATCAGCAAACTCTTACTAAATTTAAATTTCGCGCCAATCTTTCTTCTTTAACTCTACTTTCAGCTTCACGTTTCTTTTGTCTTCTGTCTTCCGTTTTATCTCTACATCGTTCGTTGTAAACATAGTGACTGTGTTATCTGCGGTCCATGCTGTCTTTATTGAGCACAGCGTCTGTGAGCGTGCACAATAGACGGTGGTGCATAAGTTGCGGCATATTACGGAAGAGAATGCCGGCATGTGCTGCCGGAGTTGTCTGTCAACTACGTTTTTATTTTATTTGTTTTCTCTAGTTTCTTTAGAGAACCGAGTTAACGAGAGACATCCACCTCGCGTTGTGCATTGCTAAGCTCAAATTTTTAACTCGCGCTACCATTCCTTTTCGTGTTTCCTAAAGAGCAGAAAAGCACGCGTGGCTATGATGGGCAGAAGCGCGACAAAAAGAAATAAATAGAAAGTAGAGCTCTGTAGGAACAGTAAAATAACCTGCTGAAATTGAAGCCATGAGCCTTCTTTACATATGTCGCAGAAAAATGAATACTTCTTGATCTAGGGAGGAGGAGGAGGATTCGAGCCTCATAAAATATATGCAATAAATAAAAAATAACATGTTCCGAGCCCTTAAGCACCCCCTTCTTATCCCAAATAACCAGCTCAGTGGAAAACAACTACAATATTTAGCTCCCGCTCACTTCATTAGCGTATTGCTGCCGCGATGGCTCAGTGGATGTGATGGCGCTCGGCTGCTGACCCGAATGACGCGGGTTCGATCCCGGCGGCGGAGTCGCATTTTGATAGAGGCGAAATTCTGGACGCCCATGTGCTGATTGATGCCAGTGTAGTTTAAAGAGCCCCAGACGGTGGAAATTACCCGGAGCTTTCCACTACGGCGTCCCTCATAACCTGAGACGCTTTGGGACGTTAAACCCTACCAAATATAAACCATCATTAGCGTACTAACTATTTGCGTGATACGAAGTCAATTAACGCCACATATGGGTCCTCTTCTTCCGCAGCACTGTGATGAGATTAGAATTTTTAATGTGACGCCGTTTCAAACTGCTGAAAAGGTTCACCTAATTTAAGCCCAAAGTTTTTCAGCGCAACGGCACAAGGCCAAAGACAACGGCAGGCGCACACCATGAAAGAAAAAAAGCAAAAAGTTATTTGGTATAATGCAGAAAAGACGTACCTTTGAAGTTTTTGGAATAAAGATGTCATAGGATTTTTTTTTATTTTTTTCTTATTTCACGGTGTGCCCCTGCCCTTGTCTGAGTGTGTTTAAGCTGTGTGTGCGTCTCTGAATAAACAGTTGTCAGTCAGCGCTGTGTTCGTCCTTCTTTTCTTCCTTCTTCCTTTCTTTGGCGGTGTGCTTTTGCGCTGAAAAACTACGAGCTTAAATCAAGAATACCAACCAGCCAAAGAACTAACTCTACTGAAGGTTCATCTACAGTCGACAAAAAAGGATGAATTTTTTCTACCTTGGTTCACAGCTTGTTTCAGTGCCGACACAACAGCTCATTGTTTCACAAACCAGTAAAATATTTGCTTTCCTGATAAAGCTAAGCCTGAACTTTTCAGTGTAAGAGCACTCCTGATAATTGGCTGCAGTACTTGCCAACAGAACTTAACGGTTCTGCAAGGTTCTCTTTACGGCAAGACATGATCCGGCATTGCGGACGTCAGTGTATGAGTAGGCAGACTAAGTAAGCGCTCAGTTTGTCCAAGCGTCAAGGAGCCTTTTCCCTGACGCCTGTTTTTCTGACCGATGAGCTTAGATCCAAGCGAACCAAATCGAGCACACAAGTATAACCCTAGACATTTCTACAAAAGCAAGACAACAAAGAAGTAGTGAGTGATGGTTAATGACTGCATCGCCAGGCTTTCATCTGTTCTGCAGCTGTCCATCCATTTCGTTTCCCGATCTGATACTCGCGCGGGACCTACAAACCGGCTCCCGGAGCAACCCTTCGATGCATCGCTTGGACGTTTCATTTATCACGTTCGCCGCTTCCGAAGCAGTGGCAGAGATGCCGGCGGGAACGCTTACTGGACAGGCAGTAGGTCTGCGCGCAGGCAGTGGAGAGGCGCCGGTAGAGGGCGTGCAGCTGATAGGATGGCTTTTATGTACACTTTTACAATCGTTCTGCCAACCTAGCTGAAATGCCTCCTTCACCTATCACGAGTCAACGAAATCGCTTCTGGGTCCTTAATAGCGGCCGCCCAAGCCTAACCTTAGGAACAGGATAAAAAAGAAAAAAGAGGATATTGCGGTAGTGGCCCGAGCTGCCCTGCCGCGGAAACGATTAACCAAAGAGCAAAAGACACGAAGGTAAGGGCCGAACAAAGAACTGCTCGCAACCTATTTTTCTTTTTTCTTTTTACCACTTGTATCGCGCGAGTATTGCTTACTCGGCCCAGCCTCTCGACTCCTTTCCACTGAAGTTCCTGCCCCAGCGGAGTGTCTAGCGACTTCATTCCTCACCGGAGATGACATTTCGGAAGAGGGATGGACACAAAGGACTGACCAGAGGCGCCAACCGGCCCACCCAGAGACGCCTATAGTTCTACCTTTCCGCCCACGTCTTTACAGATCATCCCTCTTTTTGCTTTCCTTTTAACGTTCGAGGCTCCGTTCCTCATCTTTACCTTTTCCCGTCGATAGAGCACACTCCCTTTTTCTTCTCCCTTGGTAGGCCCCCTTTTTTTTTACTCTCAGTTTCGTAAGTGTTACCATCTCTTACTGACCCGCCTTGAGAAGAAATACAGGAAGGGGCGGAGGGAGGGAAGCGGCGGAATATATCCCAGCCGTTTTTCTCACCCTTTGTCTTGCGCACGTCGAAAGTGAGGTCAAGGAAATAAACGAAAGCGAAATAACAGCGGCCTGCCGAAGAGACCGCATGGAGTGGCTGCCGTTGGGAGGTATTGGAACAGAAACGATGACCCTTACTCATTCCATTTGCATTCCCTTCGATCGCTTCCTAGCTGCAACGCTATTCATCGGCTCAGTTCTTTCGTTGTCAGAAATGTAGTATACTATTGAAAGGAAGTCTTCAAAACATGCCAGAAAATAGAAAAAAAAGATATTCAGTCCACGCTTAAAACAGCGGAATGTGAGGGGAGGGCTTTTTTTGTAAAAGATTGGAGCGAGTTCTAACCGGCAGGAGCTCTGAAAATATGCACTCGCACGTATTAAAAAAAAAGTACGCAATATCTCGAACACGTCGGACATAAAAGACGTAGCGAGCTTGCATATGGAGAAACCGGGGCTTTCGAAATTAACTGGGGTGGCTTCTTTTCCTTCTTCCTGAGCATGAGCGTTCACGATCACCGATATCTCTTCTTTTTCCACTGTTTTATTCTCAATTTCGGCGCATTTTTGCCCCCCCCCCCCTTCTCCCAGGCACCGCTTTTCCGCTCACCGTTCCGGCGTGGCTGGTTTAATTACCGAATCGGCGGAAGAAAGGATTCTCTGCCGTCACGGCTCCCCGCTTTTTATCGAAGCTGCCGTCGCATGCGGGTTATTTATAAAGAAACTCAATTAAGTTGGTTGGGAGTGGAGAGGGAGGCGCGGTGGCCAGCAGCAGCGGCGGCGGATGTTCGGGTTCATTTATTATCCGTGTAGTGTCGGCTTCGAGTCCTCCGCATCTCCTCGAAATCGCGGGGCACCTTTCCACGCTTTGCTGCCGCCGGAGTGTGGCTGGGGAAAGGAAACAAACCCCGGATCAATGACGAGAGAAAAATGCGACCGAGGATTGAAGTTATGGAACGAAAGAAAAGCGACTTCAAAGGGAAGATGTCGAGATAGAAGGTGTGTGTGTGTGTGTGTGTGTGTGTGTGTGTGTGTGTGTGTGTGTGTGTGTGTGTGTGTGTGTGTGTGTGTGTGTGTGTGTGTGTGTGTGTGTGTGTGTGTGTGTGTGTGTGTGTGTGTGTGTGTGTGTGTGTGTGTGTGTGTGTGTGTGTGTGGTGTGTGTGGTGTGTGTGGCGTGCGTGGTGGTGTGTGTGTGTGGTGGTGTGGTGTGTGTGTGGTGTGTGTGGTGTGTGTGTGTGTGTGTGTGTGTGTGTGTGTGTGTGTGTGTGTGTGTGTGTGTGTGTGTGTGTGTGTGTGTGTGTGTGTGTGTGTGTGCTGTGTGCGTGTGTGTGCGTGCGTGCGTGGCGCGGTTACTGAACTTAAAAATATATTGAAAAATTACGCGAACTCGCTTAAAACTTCTTTTTCTATGCGTACATGGAAGCCTACCATTGCCACTATAAACGCTAATCGTGACACTGCCGCGAATAAAAAGGCTTTAATACTGATACTATATGCTGCAGCGCACGAAGATATCTTTTCCATGCTACAAAGCCTTGTAAAGTCTGCAAGGAACTACAGATCTGGTGAATTACCAGTGTATCTCCAGCTTCATGTAGTCGACCGAATGCGCGTTCGTTGTCAACACTCGTCTTGTTCTTTTTCTGTTTGCTTTTTATTCTGTTCCTGCTGTCAAGTGTTTCATGTGATCAAACACGATCATGGCTCTCGCGACAGATGAGCAACAAACAGCCACACTATCAGAAATCTACTCCAACAAGCAGAAGCAGCAGTCGCAAAGCACCGTGTGCGGTCAGCCACGCTAGAAGCTCGACATTCAAAGCATGCAATAATTTTCCTAAGAAACAGGGCTTGCGCATAACACCGTCAGAGAAGACGGCTCCTAAAGCGAACAACAACATGTACCGTAGCCGACACCGGATCAGATTTTATACATTCCTGCTTCACTTGAACTGTCCATTTCAACTTTCCGTTTCACTTCAACATATACGTAGTATCACCACGTAGAAAATCTCTCTGTACGTGGCATCGTTCACATGGTCTTCTGTTCCTTACTTCACAGACGCTTATAAGTGATGTTTATTAAGGCGATAGCCTTTAATGGCTTATACTCACGTCCGTCCGTTACATTTTAGTGTCACGTGACCTAGGTCACGTGATATCTCTGCCACGCTCGCTCCAGCTGCTCTTCTCGTCTGTCGTGAAATGAATTCAAGCGCTGCAAATTCAAATCAGAGCACTGAGTAGCAAACGGCTTTCGCCTTCCCGCAGTTAAGAGATATCTAAGTGCCTCCAACGATTTTTTATTTTATTTTTATTTATGACTCAGTCGTTCTGTGGTATTCTTCCGCACAGTGGCAGGGAGCTTCGTATAGTTCGTTTCGATCGCTTCGCTGAACTCCACTGCATGAAAGTGGGTGAGCGCAGTGCGGCGACAAAGAATGCAGCCACAGCGAAGCAACAGCAGAAAGGAGCAGCAATTTCACTAACGAAGGCATGTAGCTAAAAAACAAAACCAAAAAGAACGCCGACAATTTAGAGGAGAATTGCAATTTTGCTCTTGCGCGCATTCATTCAGGTGACTGGCCACCGCAGAATAGAGTGTTACGAACAGAAAAAGCCCGTCGAGATGGGAACGACAGGAGGGAAGCGAGGAAGAAGCAAGCGGACGAAGGAATCAAGCTCTGGAGAAAGCCAGGGCCTCGAGGAGCGTCCTCGCCATTGCAACTTCAGCTTTATTAACTGCTCAGGTTCTCGCGAGAGTGGTCGCCTTTCAGAGCGGCCGCCTCTTAGATTGCTCCGGAGCCGTGGGATGCTAGTTGCTTTTACCCTTTCTCACTCTCCATCGCTAGGAACCCCTACTGCGCCACTTCTGTGCCTCTTCCAGGTCAGCCGCGGCGATGGTTCTCTGTTTCTGCCAGTCGGCGACTTCGTCCCTGTCATCGTTCTTCTTCGAAATGGAGGGCCGTGCGCGAGAGCCGGCAGGGAAGGAACGCAGTCCCCAGAGCAACTAACCCCGAACTCACGCACGGGTGCACGAACAAACGCGACTTCTACACGTTGCAGAATTTAGTTGTACGCAGTGAAGGCTGTGCTATGCTGTTTCCCTATCCATAAGGCACAGAAAGGCAGGGCATCGAGACAGTTCGTTCCTACAGCGTACATGCATGGCCTCTTCAATATTGTCATGAATGTGATAACAAGGAATAACGCTTATAACTTAGGTAATTGTAGATGGCCACAATAATGAAAGTAATGGTGACTGGGCTGCTCTGAACCCACGCCTTCGTTCTGTTGAGATGAGCGAACCTGTGTCTATGTCAGAAAACAGCTCCGCACGATGCTGCACGCAATTAACAAGGAGCCGTGCAGTTCCGCAGAGGGAAGTGGTCGCTTCGCAAGCACGTAGCTAGAGAGAGAGAAAGAAGAAGAGAGAAAGAAAGAAGAGAAAGAGAAAGAAAGAGAGAGAGAAGAAAGAAAGAAAGAAGAAAGAAAGAAAGAAAGAAGAAAGAAAGAAAGAAGGAAAGAAAGAAGAAGAAGGAAGGAAAGAAAGAAGGAAAGAAGGAAAGAAAGAAAGCTGGAGAGAGTCGCCCAGCATCCGAGAGAAGGTGTCTCCTTCTCTTTCTCTTCCTTTTGAGAGCGAGTGATGCGGCTCGCTTTTTTTTTCCAAGAAGTAAACAAGCAGAAAGGAGAAATCGCGCAAGAATGAAGGCAAGATCTTCACATTTTTAGCTGTTGGACCGTGAGAGAAGCATTTATGGTTCTGTTTCCGAATTCCGTCTTGTGTTTCCTCTTTCGTTCTCTCTCTCTCTTTCTCGGGTCCTCGAGCGCGTGAGTTGTTGTGGACCGACGGATACAGGGGCTGCCCAAGATGATCCCTCTTCGGGCTGCTCGCGGAAGCTATTCTCGGTCCGTGCGCCGGGTCACTTTTCCACGTCGCAATGGCCGCATCTCCGCTGCCACTTCTGCTTTCATCTTTGTTTTCCAGTATCCGTACCTATATAGCCACTATCATCACTAGGCAAGCGAATTCAATTCATGGAATTAAAAATATCTTTTTCAAAATGTACCCTGATGTTTAAACTGAGTGTGCGTGCATAATTTTTAACGATCGACTGGGACCTACTGCGGAAAATGGGTAAAAATTTATACATATAGCAACGTAAAAATTGGAAATTGGTTTTTGAGGAAAGGAAATGGCGCAGTATCTGTCTCATATATCGGCGGACACCTGAACCGCGCCGTAAGGGAAGGGATAAAGGAGGGACTGAGAGAAGAAAGGAAGAAAGAGGTGCCGTATAGTGGAGGGCTGCGGAATAATTTCGACCACCTGGGGATCCTGAACGTGCAGTGACATCGCACAGCACACGGGCGCCTTTTGCGTTTCTACTTCACCGAAGCGCGGCTGCCGCGGTAGGGTTCGAAGCCGGGTGCTCCGGCTAAGTAGCCAAGCGCCCTAACCACTGAGCCACCGCGGCAGCCTGCATTCTTGCGGAACTGGATTATCGCGCCATTCTGTGCCAGTTAATTTTGGCTTCACGTTTCTATGCGTACAACCACAGCGCTGTTGAGTCAGTTCTTCAGTTAAGGCCGCCTGGCTCCCCAAAACCCGAGAAAAACAAATCCGGGACGTCTACTCTGGTGTCCTCTCTTTATGAGCTGTAGTTTTTCTCCTCTGTTGCTTTTCTCGGCAGGAGCGTGCTACATAGTGCACGTAGTAGTAAGTATAGTAAGTGTTGTAGCTGAGTAATATTTGTTGAACACTATGATGTCAGCTCCACTTATGCGTAAACAGGGATCGCCGATGCCTCTTCTCAGGTCGCAACAATGTCCATGTAAGCAGGAAACAAATTGATGAGGTTTAACTCTTCAAAACTTAGTTATAAAGAGCGAGAGCTCTGTTTGGATGTTCTACAAGTCTAGCTTGTCGTCGCTGCTCGCTTTTAAGGGCACATTAAGCTCGCGTCCTTTGCAGCACACCTTTTCGGTCAGCTAAGTCGGCTGGATGCTAGGACGCGGCTTGACTGCGACGCCAAAGAGTTTATTTTTATTATTTGCAAATACTGCTCTCCCATGAATTAAGACATTGCAAGAGTGGTACTGAACGTTTCACATGAAACTGAATTAGGAAAGTGCATGATTACAAATGTGAGTCCAAAAATTGCACATAAACGCACAGTTGACGCACTCGATCCGGCGCGCGCCTCATCCATGGCGAGACTGAAGGCGAAACCGCCGACGTAGCAACTTTTACACCCTCCCCTAGTCACGTGGTATCGCAAAGGGGAAGCCGGCTAGGGCGCACAGCTGCACCTCTACCAGCCTGCCCTCTCCTAATCACGTGGTGCCACAGCGGCGGAGCCGCGAGGTGCGCGCCGGCGCAGCCCTGGACTCCGGTGCTTCAATTTCAAGCGCACGTCAAGATTGACCTTGGGAGACGTAGTAATAGAGCTTTCGCCCTAAAAATTGGAAACGGCTCTTAAGGCAATAGAAGAGGAAGGCAAGGCGTAATTAGACACCCTCTAGCTGTGCAGCTCTAATGCTTGCTCTTTCAGTGCTTGTTCAGCGTTTAATACAGGCCTGGTTTATTTTATAACTGTTTCTCTCCACGTTATATTACGAATTGGAAGGTGCAGTTGTCACTGTAGAAAGCGTAGGTCAATTTAATGTGTTCGAGTCACAGACCAATTTAAGGTGCATAAGGACTTAGTACGAAAACACGAGTTGCACTAAGACGGGTCCTATAAAGCAAGCCTTTTTTTTGTAGCAATAGCTACATTACTGTAGCATTTCGAGCCTTCAGCGTGCCGGCGGCGCGGCGCTGTGGCTGATCGCGTGGTTGGTCACATGGTGCAGAGCAGCTGCCGGTGGCGCGGCGCCGTGGCTGATCACGTGGTTCGCCACGTGGTTGGTCACGTGACCAAGTTTCACTCGGCCAGCTGTAGCTATCGCATCACTCCAGGTTTAACCAGAGCTAAACCACAGCCGATTTTTTTTGCTTTTTCTTTTAACACTAGTGCTACCATTGCTGGGACATTCCTTCAGTCCAACAAGAATACTGCACAATCCGCAGTCACTCCTTACGTGTGACAGACTTTCACGCAACTGCGCTTGATATTGGGGCGCCTGTAAGAGATCCAATGCAGGAGAGAATTAGGTTATAAATTAAGCTCTAAGCAATGAAATTTCAGTGACACTTAGAAAACAGTGCGCCAGCTAGGACGGCAACGATCGCGAGAAAACATATTCCTGTCTGCGGCTGCAGCTGCCAATATAAGCTAAGCTACCACGCGTGTGTACGTCCTAACAAGCTGGAATCGTGAAGAAATTGGGAATCTTACATTTCTTTGTTTTTGATTTTAACTCTCGCGAAGCACGGTCAGTCAGTGAGAAATAATAAAGTTGGCAGAGGTTTAGCACACTTAATCACGGTATTCAGCGAAAGCTTCACAACAATTGTTACGTGACGTCATTCACACGACTATTCATGTGACCCCCTCCTCGTTCCTCTAACACAAGACTCAAAGGTCACCCAAGAGGTCAAAGGTGATCGTAAGGTCAAAGGTCAAATGTGATGACCATGTGGTGCGGCACCAACATGGTCCACAAGGTTTGACTGAAGGGCCTAGCTGTGGTGCGACTTCTAGCCATGCATGACCTCTAACTCGGTCAAGGTTAAACTTAGTGCCACGCGAAGCGCGGCTCTACGTAGTGCAGTGAAGCGTTCGCTTCAAAACAGAACTAAAGAAGACAGAGAGAAAGACGACGCTGGTATCCTAAGATCCCATCAAAACGTTCCTGTTTCCAGCAATTAACAGCCAGTGTCTTGGCCACTCCCCCGTAGTGGGTATGTGCCAGCTTTATTTGAGGCCAGCCAACCAATCGCGCTAGCCTCTTCCGGTTGCCCTTACTCCAGTGCAGGCAGCCAACCTGTAGGGCTTTCCCCTCTCCCATCCTTGTTTACTGCAGCCTCGACTCCCCGCCGACACGCGCGCAAGCTACGCTGAGATGCGACGCAAGGAAGCCGGAGTAGGGAGCAAATGCTTGCCCCCGGCGGAGATCGGATCCTGGCTGACGCCTTTATGCGCGTGGAGCCAGCGCAAATCCTCATTCTGCCCGCGTCATCGTGAGAGCACGTGGCCCGCTTCATTTCCTGCCTTCATTGAATGCTGCATATTTTGGTGCTTTGCGCCACTGTCCCTTTTGTGTTCTTCGTGCATAGCGAAATGCCAGCCGGCTAGGCTGACTGAAACCACCGAAATATTCATCGTTGATCTGGACCCAAAATAAAGTTCTTTCGACACGCGGTGTGCACCCGTAACACGGAACCCGTTCTCCTGTCGCTGACGCAATGAATGGCGCTCTAGTACCGCCCATGAGCTGTGTGTATGGATAACCGTTTGAGATGTGGAAAGATGGTTTGGTTTGGTTTATAGGGGTTTAACGTCCCAAAGCAACTCAGGCTATGAGAGACGCCGCAGTGAAGGGCTCCGGAAATTTCGACCACCTGGGGTTCTTTAACGTGCTCTCACATCGCACAGTACACGGGCCTCTAGAATTTCGCCGCCATCGAAATTCGACCGCCGCGGCCGGGATCGAACCCGCGTCTTTCGGGCCGGCAGCCGAGTGCCATAACCACTCAGCCACCGCGGCTGCGAGATGTGGAAAGAGGAACACTGTCGCTCATCTTCTCTCGCAAACACCGTGCCCCACAGAATGGCAGTCATACCTAGACCTACTGCCCCGCGCAGTTTATTTAGTTCAATATATTTCTCTCTTCCCTCTCAATGCTGACAGTGCTGTGCAGCTTTTTTGTTCAACTTTCATCTCACACTAGATTTGACACCCAAGGATCAAAGCTAGCATTTAAATTAAGTGGCCCACTTTCCGGAAACCAACTGAGCACATCAACGCTACCCAAGAGGTTGGCTCGGCAAAAAAAAAAAAAAAAATTGGCGGTGGTTTAGCTCTGACTAAACCTGGAGTGACGCGATAGCTACAGCTGGCTGAGTGGAACTTGTTCACGTGACCAACCACGTGATCAGACACGGCGCCGCGCAGCCAGCAGCTGCTCCGCACCACGTGACCAACCACGCCGAAGGCTCGAAATGCTACCGTAATGTAGCTATCGCTACAAAAAAGAAATAGAGCAAAAATGAGGAGTTTTGTAATGGCTTACGGAGCGGTTTGACACTACTGCACTACGCAGCAGACACTACTGAAATTTCTGTGACACATACTGGCTCATTATGCGAACTTCTTTATTTGTTATGCAGAAGTATTTGCTCACTGATGTCAGGAATGGCCTAAGCAAGCTCCGAAGGCTAGCCATAATTAGGCCGCCGCGGTGGCTCAGTGGTTATGGCGCTCGGCTGCTCACCCGAAACACGCGGGTACGATCCCGACTTCAGCGGTCGCACTTCGATGATGGCGAGATGCTAGAGACCCGTGTGCTGTGCGATTTCAGCGCACGTTAAAGAACCGCGGGTGGTACAAATTTCCGGAGCCCTTCACTGCTGCGTCCCTCATTGCCTGGATCGATTTGGGTTCTTAAACCCCCATAAACCAAACCAAACCATAATTAAGGGCTCTTGGTGAGATATAACCGGCTAGTAGGTTTATTTTGAGCGCTTATTTGAAACTGACCGAAAAGCCTGCTTTATGCCTTTCTTTGTCCGCGTTGGTTCTTATCCATTTTTAACTCAGTGCAGGGATGTTTTTAATAGCTCGGACTGTTGAGCCCATGCTGTGAATAAACATCAAAACATCGACGCACAAAGGAAGCTGGAGATATCAGCGCCGTGCAAACTCCCTGGGAGCTATCCAGAATATACCACAAGCGGTAGAGAGCTCTAGCCCGATGACTGGCATGCCGCTGCTCCAACATTACCATGTGGAGGTTACTCCGGACAAAACTTCAGTATGTGCATCGTGCGAAAGCGTGACTGGGGCGCCGGCATTTACTTCCCAATAATCCGTGAGTAGGAGCAAAAAAACATAATGAGATGAAAACTTCTTGGTTAGATTAATCGTAGCATCACACCGCGCCTTGCTATAGCTCTGGCAGGCTGTGTGCATGTGCGATAGCGCAGTTCTTTCGTCACACTGCACCAGCGTCCAAAGTCCATTCCCCTATTGCGGAGATATTTTTGCTGCGGGATCGCAATGACGATAAAAAGAAAATAAAAAAAGTGATTTGCGCTCGCAGGCATAGCAGCCTTAAGCCACAAGCCGTCTGCAATGCCCAAGCATTAGCCATCGTTCCAAACAACAAGACTGCAGCGTCCTGGGTTGAGTGCAGCCAGGAAAAGAAGACCGTCGTTGGAGGGAAAATAAATGACCTTGCGTCGGCTTTTAAAAGTCCTCGGAGAAACGCAAAGACCAAGATTTACGGTGTCGCGGCTTCGGCGTTATCAGCGACTTCCACTCGGGCGGACCAAGCTTGCTTTCCTGATGCGACTTCTACGCCTTACGAGGAAGGCTCCTTACGGCCCATGCTCAAGGCTACGCATTCGGATATTTAACCTTCCGCTTCCGTAAACATTGCTGCCGTCACGCGACAGTTGCGGCAACCGATGTCGTCTAAAGGTCTATTTGTCAGTCTCAACGCAATCTTGAGTACGAATGGAAGAAATTTGAACGCTGTGCAATAACCAAGGGTCACTTCTTCATGAAACTTCCTGGCACTCCAGGCCTACAGCCTAGAGCCCTGCGAGGGCCTCAATCTGTACTTCGTACGCGAACGCACTCGCGCAACGGTCCACTATGAAAAACGGTGGATTTCGCGCTTCGGGAGATGTGAGAGCGTTCATCGCTGCTGCTTGTGAAACACTGAAAAAAGCATTTTAACTTTTTATCATTTTCTAGACATTGATAATGGCTTTCGCATCATTATATGTTTATTGCGATCTCCTTTGTCATACCCTTTTTCATACATACATACATACATACATACATACATACATACATACATACATACATACATACATACATACATACATACATACATACATACATACATACATACATACATACATACATACATACATACATACATACATACATACATACATACATACATACATACATACGTACGTACGTACGTACGTACGTACGTACGTACATACGTACGTACATACATACATACATACATACATACATACATACATACATACATACATACATACATACATACATACATACATACATACATACATACATACATACATACATAGATACATAGATACATAGATACATAGATACATACATACATACATACATACATACATACATACATACATACATACATACATACATACATACATACATACATACATACATACATACATACATACATACATACATACATACATACATACATGCGCCATAAATCCGAGCATGCTGGCGAGGCAGCTCCGGCTTGCTGATGGTGATAGCGATTTTAGATTGGCTATACTTTCACTAGCGCACTTTCGCCGAAGAGCTCCTGTTTGGTGCGATGTGTTAGTTCTGCAAAAGGTAGCTTAAGTAGGCGGCGTACACAAAGAGTCTGTGTACAGCGAATGGCGCTCTTTCCTAGAAATCTATAAATGATTTAATTGTGCAATTTGGGTTCAGACATGTCCACAGTGAGCTCTGTGGTACAAAAGTACAACAGCGCTATCAGTGGGAGCCGACATCAGTTGCCGTTTAAGGCGACCAACCGAAAGCACTAGAGACAAACCTGCTTTCATTTTAGGGATATAGATGCTCATCTTGCATGAACTGCAGGCTGCATTCACTAAGCGTTTATGTGCGGGCAAGTTCCTGTGACAGAGCCAACAATAGTTACAAAGAGGAGGCAGCTAGTTCGCTCCGCCGGACACGTGAGAGCGACTGCCCCATCCATCATCTGGACTTCGTAGACACTAGGGACAAGACCGCAGTGATCGATACCTTCCCCTTCGTGGCTCTTTTGACTTGACTCTAGTTAGCGTAATCGCGAAACCTTTTCCCTCATCAGTGCCCCACAAAAGACAGGCTTGCCTCTGCCCCTTTATCTGTAGCCAAAAAACTTTTGTATGAGGCGAAGTCAGCCGTCCCGCTGGGTCAAACTTGAAAGGGAGGCCCGCCTGAATGAGTATGATCGAGCGGCCGTCTCACGGCTCAAGTTGAGCCGCGGGGCGTTGCTACATGCTGCAAAAAAATATAAAAAATGCTGGCAGCCTTTAAGCGAGGGTGCCCTTCGTGTCTGCTTGCGCAGACGCGGTGTTCTTGGCGTTTTGCGTCGCCACTTCCTCGCTGCGACTGAGGGGTGCGACCACACGTATAATGCCCATTGGCACTGAGCGGCAGAACGCTTTGAATATGGCCATGCCTCTCTTCAGAGCGTTTAAATGTGCACGTTTCATGCCTGTAACTTTTTGACGTCCGTGCTAACGCAGACATTCAACAAGGGCTTATGAGTAAAAAGCCGTACTCTTCCAGACTACGCCTCCATTATCGACAGCCGACTAAAAGTAGCCGTCGATCCTCACCCAAGCACCAGTCCCAGTTAGAGCCAGCCACGCACGTCACCAACCACCTCTACACTTTATTGGACCACGCGGCTGTTCAGGTAATATAGAAAATATTACCATTTTTCTCTTTACAAAATAACGTCATTGTCTAATGACAAGAAAGTATGTTCAGCTTAATTAACTATTATCTAACAGATGAGATCTGTTAATGCTACGTCGCTGCATGCTCTGACTAACAATGAACAATGGGCAGGCAGGCTGCTGTTGTACAGCACGCTATTATAATAACAAACACTTAGGAACAACCCTATTCTGCAGCGTATTTATTTATTTAGTAATTATTTATTTATTCAAGACAATAATACATCACTGTCTTCGGGGATGCGACTAAAGGCAGGAAACTGCCTGACGAGGTCACGCCACCCTGTGGAAAGCAGTATTTGACGCTCATGTGCATATAAACAAAAATTTAGTGACACCGTTTAGAAACGGATGAGAAACAAAATAATCATCTTTTATAGAGCACTGCCGAAAGAAAAACATATGAACCCGTTTTTTTTCACATATCTAAAGTATCTACAGGCGTAAAATACAAACAAGATTAATTAAACAGCTCTACTAGAAACGCATGGTTGAAAAAATATCCAATATAGACAACACATAAACTTAAAACACCCAAAATACATAAACATAAACATCTGCAGTAAACGACCGGTCCATAGTCCCGTTGAAAAGGGTGACTACTTTCTTCTCTGCGCTGGCTAGTAATGTCCGGAAGAGCATGGATGCCACATTTCCAATGTGTCTTTATTTTTTCATCTCTATGTGTTAGAATTGAGAACAGTGCATGTAGTTTTTAGGAAAATAGGTAAAATATAAAATGGTCTCTGAAAGCAGGACGCTCTCACCGGCATTAGTACACGTTTTTGGACAGTCGTTTCCCAATTTACGAAGGAAACTGATGATGCGTGCTCAAATTATTGCCTCCTCTTAATCGCCTATCAAAAGCCTGCACAATTTGTAGCCCAGCATGATACTGTCATCTGGAAAACACTTCTGAGACGGTTCTGCTGCTAACAAATCAGAAGATGCAAAAAAATACAAATTCCGCTAGATCAGCTTACAATTCTAATTTTAATACCTTTGCTTCGAAAAGCGTGTTGCCTGCGTGCATATTATGGTCATATCACGATCTTTCTCGCACTTTTGCATTAAAAAATAAGGAAGTTTATTGTTTCTGAAACAAAGAGTTACTGCAGCAAAAGCAAAAGTGTTACTGAAGCAAAAGAGTTGCTGAAGCAAGAATTAACATTCATTTCTGATACCTCAGACGCAGGGGAGCATGCACACGTCACGAACTGTTGGCAAACATTTACTCCGCAATCCTGCTGCAGAAATTATTCGCTACCTCTATCTGCTGACGACCTTAATTAGAGCTTAAGCATGGTACGGTTGCCTTAGTTGTTTGGAAAGCGAAAACCCCGCACCTTCCGCCATATGAAGTACATGTGCTTCCTAGTATCCACGGACAGTCAGAAGGAATTCCAACTCTGCTCAGACAACCTGTCCATTCGTCGTTTGATAATCTTCTCTATCCGTCGGGACTGTCTGAGGTCATCTATAGACTTGGTGTGCCTGTATCTTCTATCTGAATGGTGGCGAATCGTAGTTAGGCGTTCCAGTTGTACATCCCCGTGTGAGAGCCTCCAGCAATGTTCACGGTACTTCCTATAGTGCCCTTAAGGCTGCTATTAAAGCGTTTTTCGAATGCCTCCTTCATCTGTGGGAAAAGGGCCGTCCAGTCGATTTGTCGCCGAGGTAGATCTACCGAGGGCATTTATCTTGAGGTATATGGTAGTGCTACCACTCCCAAGAGCCTCGACATCACAAACTATCGAATAATAACTATCAGCCAAACTACGTTCAGTGCAGAACAAAATTCCTCTCACACATCTGTCCAATTAACCCTGCTCTGTTTCAGATGCAGCCACTACGTACATTCCAGAAGTCTTCCCAATCTCCTCCTCCCACCTTACCTGCTGCCCCGTGCTACGCTTGCCTGCTTTTGGAATTCACTCAAATACCTGCAGAGACCATCGGTTATGTTGCCTTCACATTACAAATACTTTCCATGCCCATGTCTTCTTAACTTGTACAGAAACTACGGAAAATCGTGGTTCTAAGACCACAACACGCATGTCAGGTAAACACAACTAATGCGGGAAGAGCTCCCCAGTCAAGATGGACCGCCGTCAATCGTAACGCAGATTTTGTTGTGAGAAGCAAATGATGTCAGATTCCTCCTACTGTACTTTATCCGGGAACTTCTACACAGTAAGCGATGAACGTTGAAGTCGCGACTTCAACGTTCATGGTGAATGGGTCCATGGTCCGAAACCCGTGGTGCATGGGCCGGCTCCAGGATGGTTTTCAAACTCTCAGTTACACCAAGTAGAAGAAAAATAATACGCTGCAACCAGTGCGAATGTCCAGAATCGATTATAATTGAGGGGAAGAACAATATCAAAGCTTCCCGCTTCTTTTTTTACATGAGCTTACAAGTACCGACTCTTTCGAAGGCGCTCTCATGGAGAGATGAGCGATGAGGTTTGAGGGAAGAAACAAACTGGAAAGAGGGAGTCTCCTTACTTGCTCAGTGTGGAAGCTCTTTATTATAGGTGCACTTTCAGGGACGCTGTTATCACGCAAACGATACAGGGCAGTACGTGATAAGCCTATTGGTGATGAAGAGCTGCGTAGCCCCTCGGTCTTCTGAAGTCGTCTACGCACTTGGCCGCAGCCTTCGCTCATATTCGACAATTAGGTGCGCCGTACGGAGCGCCTCTAACGGGCTGGAGTCGCACCGCCTCTATCCAGGAGGAGGTAAGCATCTCTACTGTGCTGACTGCCCTCTGCAGTACTTTGCCCCCCTCTCCGATCTCAGGGGTGTTCGTTCGCTCCACTTCGTGCCTGCATGCGCAGACACGAAGCATGCGCACGTAATGAGTTTGAATAAAGGCACCGGCGGACGTGATGCAGACCTAGTAAGGCTAATCAAACCTCTTCCTATTGATTTCTGCTTCCCGAAGAAGAAAACAATATATAAAATATTTTCAGGGTTCGCTGGGCTGTGCTTATCACCGCCATCTTTTCGTACGCACTGTGGGTCTGTACATTGCAGAAGAAAATCTGTCAAGGTCCAGCTACACATTTATTATTGTGTTACTACTACTGCTATTACGCTTGTTTTTATTTATTTTTGTATTGTTGTTCTCAATGTTGGTGTTCTGATAGTAGTAATAGCAAGGGATGTTTTTCTTTAGAGTGAACTAGACGAAAATATTAGCCGCGGTTTAATTAACGCTGAACCTGATTAAGGAGAGAAAGCTGTGGTGTATACCGGGCAAGTAGACGCGGCTTGGCGTCTGTAACGTTGTGAGCGTTCCGCACACTGGATAGGCAGCGCGCTCACCCTGCCACCCTGGCAGTTAAATTAATGGTTGATCGCGAGAGGTTGGTCACCCAATAAACGCTGCGGCCTATTCCCGCCCTCTACCGGTGAATCGTAAGGTCTAAGGCCGAAGGTCGAGTGGTGCGACACTATGGTAGACCACATAGGTAAGGCCTATAGCCACGCTTGACCTCTGGCTCACGTGAAGGTCAACCGGCAGCGCACGACGGAATCAGCCCTAACCAGCGTAGTGAAGCTTTCGATTCAAAAAGACGCAGGAGAGAGAACAGACCCCACACCACGAATGCTGTGGTCTCCTTTCTCTTCTCTGTCATCTTTTTCGCGCAGTTTAGTCTTAAAATGACAAACCATCGCTTCCAAACGGCAAACATCACTCAAGTGCTGAGAGGTGTAGTTCCAGTGAACTTCGACGTCGGCAGCTTACAGCTGCGAGCTCGGGAACAAAATTATGGGGCCATAATCGTTTCAGAATTGCTGAGCATGGAAATGCACTCCTTTCTGCGCAAATAACAAAATAGCGCGACAACAGAACTGTACTGCTGCCACCGGCAGAATATCATCGTTTACCCAACAACTTCCCGCTAAGGAACTGAGGCGTGTCACTGAAGAGTGCCGAAACCATGAAGGTGACGAAAAAAGCGACAAATGTAAAATTATATACATATCTCGGTTCCTGCCCTCTAGATGAAACATGCGGGTGGGCAGGCAGGCAAATGGGTGAACCGACGTTCCTGAATGAAAGATAAGTGAGTCGGACGTCCGACAGCTGCGGAATATTCCAGAGAGCGTATCGCACGCGGCTGGGGATAGGAATAAAATGCAAGAAAATATTTTGGAGAAACTGTTGCGAAGTGCGTGTTTCAGTTACAGCAGCAATGCATTCCATCGATTTTGCTTAGCAATGGCGACCGTTTACGTCGCCTGTCCTCCATTCTTCTTGTCACTTGAACTCCCATAGTACCTCTTACATTCTGTTTAGGTCTTCATTTATTACTTTATTCTTCCTCTGATGTCACCTGGATGATGCGGATTACTTAGCAACCTTCCCAAGCAGATATTTAAGCAGTGTACAGTGGACGCTATCATGTGTGCGCTTACAGAGCCATGGGCGTCCTTTAATGAGACAAAAAAAGCCCAGCATTCGTTGGAGCCGTGGTAATCGAAAATACGTCAGCTGGGAGCTCCTTTTTTTGTACAGGTGAGTTCTAAAAAGCGAACGGCGAATTGTGTCCACGAACATTTGATGCACAAAGCCGCAATATACTCTTAAGAATAGAAAAACTCACACGATGATCGCCATCACACAACGCGATATTAAGCGAGAGCTGTTTGCGGTACGGATTTAACATCGTTTATTCCTTATTATTTGTCTTCTCACAGAAAGTGCGCGCGACGTCACTATGCTGTCACCCACGACACCGTTCACAGTGTTCGGACCCGTGGCACGTTGCAGTCACGTCATGCGTTGCGCTTCAGCATGTTGACCGATAAGCGTGGCGTGGTGCTCCGCCTACGCCACGGAACCGGGAAACGTGCCTTCAAGCGCTGTCTGTGTAAAAGGCTTGAGCTCAAGGGTTCTATGCTCAGCGGACTAGGCTCAATCGCATCAGCGGCACCGGACACACCTTTTTACTGAGAAGAGTGCCAGCCCGTGGGAGGGGATGTGTTTCGGGCACCAACGGCATTAATTTCGGCCCAAAATTTAATATCAGTATCTGGCAAAACTATTCGCCACAAGCGGAGAAATGCTGCAAGAAATTGAGAGGCGTGAGTGTCTCGTCAGCCGACTCGACCGCAACCAATCAGGAAGCCCCTTTTTCTTCTTTTTTCTCCGGCCGAGACAGCAAGAGGGAGCGCAGGATAAGACTTGCCTAAGAGCTAGGAAAACTCGCCGAGGACGAAGCACTCATTATATTTCTCCGCCCGTTAACATCCACGGAAGATTAATAGCCTCGCAAAACGTGGTATTATGGGGGATTACCCGGGGTAATTCGATTAGAGATTGGGCACACCTTCATTAAGGTTCTTTTATTTTGCTTGTACTATTTCGTCCATGCCCCTCCATCTTCCTCACTTTCTTGGCAACCGTTTTGTAACTTTTTGCATTTGCGAAGTGGCACCGGCTTTGCGAACAGCCTTTCTGAGTTCGGAGGCCTTTTGGCGTTTGGACGGGATCACGCTCGACGCGTAAGACACATCGGTGAATGTTGTTCGTGGTAAAAGAGATAATAAGAAATGACTCCAAAAGAGACAACTGTATACATGTGGCAAGAACTTCGAGACCAAGATTTCGGGAACTCTGCTAAAGGGAGTGCTATCGCGAAGGCAAGGTTGCAGCGGCTTATGGGGAAGACTGTGGCGTCGCGACTTGTTGGGTTTAAAGGCAATAGTAGGCTATTGCCGGTTCTTCAGAAGCCAGTCGGCGTCACATCAGACGCTAGGTAAACTGCAGGCTCATGTGCTTATGACGAAGAGCTCGTTTCTTTTTCTGCGAGAGATGAACTAATCTATCCACCCTCGAGAACCGCCACCTGTCATCGATTCACCAACATCCAGAAACCGTGACTCTTCGGCAAACTTATATCGCTTGTGTGAAACCGCAGCCAAGAGTAAAATCATTCAGCGAAGGAAAAGCATCAAAGTAATCATCGAGGGTAAATCCATTTTGTTTCGCAGAAATGTCGCACCTGATTTCGGATGGTCTCATAGTTTTAGTGTTGGATTTATTTTTTCAGTCATCCTTTTTTTTTGCCGAGGGGCAGTCGGCGGCTATTAGAATCCGATACAAGAAAAGAACGCAGCGGTTTTTCTCCCGTCAACCCCCCCCCCCCAGCTGCACCCGCTTCCAGCCAACGGCGCCGGCGGAGTCTCATCAACCTGCTGGCGTGACAATTCAGGGAATGAACACTTCTCCCGTTTTATATGCCACTTCTTGCATTGTCACGCTAGCAGGCTCACGAGAATCGGCCGACGCCATTGGCTGGAAGGGGATCCCTTGATAGACTATGAGTACACGCACTTGTATCCGCCTATAGGCACACACAGCTGCCGAAAACTGAGCTCTACAAGGCGGCAACAGCAAATCCGAGATGAAAATTCTAATACGTATGTAGTAAAAGCATCAGAATGAATGAAAATTTGCGGGCCGAGGGACACTACGTGGCGCTGGCTGTCCTTTCTTTCGAGCTCGTCAGGGAACGAGATAATCGTCTTTCTTTTCTTTTGCGCCTCGATGGCGACAATTGCCAGTTTCCGCGCTTGTGTTTGGTCATCTTCGCATGCCTTGCAGCCAGATATGCGCCCCCAAAAAAATGAAGCATCGGGGAAAGAAGGACGACCCCATAAAAGCGAAAAGAGAGCACACGTGAAAAACACTAAGGCGCCCGTGTGCTGTGCGATGTCAGTGCACGTTAAAGATCCCCAGGTGGTCGAAATTACTCCGGAGCCCTCCACTACAGCGCCTCTTTCTTCCTTTCTTCTTTCACTCCCTCCCTTATAACTTCCCTTACGGCGAGGTTAAGGTGTCCGCCGATATATGCGACAGATATTGCGCCATTTCCTTTTCACACAAAACCAATTATTATTATTAAGGAGAAAACTAAGGAGCTGGGTAGGGGCGCTGAAAGAGAACAATGAGAGTGCGATCACTTCGGTTCCTACTGCGAGACTGTCCATAAATAAAAATCAGCCTCATTCGACGTTGGCAGTTTCCAAGACGCTGTCCTCTCCTCTACGCTTCCAAACTCTACCCTCTTTAAGCTCATCGCCATTGCATCTAAAGGCGAGAGAGCACTCCAATTGCTCGTTCAATTTACTTTTTTTTATTTCACTGGAGGTTAGCGCAATTGGCTCCGTGCCTGGACTGTAAGTTGGGGTTCATGTGATGTCTGACAGCCGTAACTGCATTTTAGCTGGCGGATGTGCGAGGATTTCAGAAGGCGAAACGGAAGATACGCATGCGGGAAATGCAAAAATTGAAATAAGAAAACACTAAGGGGCATAGAGCACAGGCGTCGACTTTGTTACTAGACCAAAAGGAAGTAAAATATATAAAACTACTCTTTTTTTTAAATTTCACTGCACCTATGATGCCGTCTCCTCGTGAAGAAAATGTAAGTTCATCCTAGAGCAACTTTTCAAGGTATGAAACGGCATTTAGAAGGCGATGCACTAGAAAAAAAATTCCATTCGCGCGGGGCTGATTCCCGGCTAGGGGCACGGATCGGGAGTGCGGAACACATGTAAGTAAAACTTTCAGAATCATTGTTTCTCGTTTCACAGGGTACCCATGGAGGCGGGTGATCGCTAACAGTTGGCGAGTCCTTTTCGCTAAGTAATTTCAGTAGTTCGAAAACAGTTGCCCACCAGATAGAAAATGATGCCGATTTGCGTAGTTAGGCCAAATGCAGATTAGGAGCGCTTGAACTTTGGTTTTTACTTCGAATCCTTTCTTGGGATCCTTCGTTCACGAATGGAAGTTGTTCGAATAGCTATAATCGATAAATGCTAATGTATGCAGAATTGGTCATTTCCTTCTTCACATTCAGAGATCGCTGGGAGTCCTCGTACTACTCCTGGCGCACATACAGCGGTTTGAACATTTTTGAACATTTGAACATTTATTTATTCCACACAAAAAGTGAAAAGGGAGGGTGGAGAAAAAGCTGTTTTAACACAGCTTGACAGCGCTCCATCCCCCAAAGGCAAAGGCAACAGTAACGGCTTGCATATATCCCGTTACAAGATTACAGAAAGAAAAAAGAATAAATACTGTATACAAGACTGCAGGTTTCAAAACCTAGAAGTTTACAAAGGCACCAGGCAAAGGACAATCTTTTTTTTCCCTTTTTTATTACAGGAAAAAAAAGAAATATAAAAAATGAAAGATTCGGACAAATATACATGGAAGAGAGACATACATACGCAACGCATCTGTCTAATGCGAAAACACTAATAATTTCAATGAAATGAAAAACTTATCCACATTGATTATTTCTCTTCACATCACAAATGTTCACCATGACATGATAATATCAGTGAAATGCGGTTGTTTTTAAGCCATTCCACATCCACGCCTTCCGAGTGGAAGCGGTTAAGAATGCTTGGCAGCGTGTGCGCAATTCTTTGTTGGCCATAGCATGTACGCGAAAAAGGAATGTTCCAGGGTACCTGATGACTATAGGGATAGACGCTGTGTGTGCTCTCTAAGTTTGCCTGTGTTAAGAATGTCTCAAGTTTCCCCTTAATTGCTCGCTTGTAGCATCTAATTAACTTGAAGCTATATATGGCAGTAGCTTTTAATATATTGTTTTTGAGGAAAAGTGGTTGAGTGTGTTCCAAGTAAGGAACATTCTCAATTGCTCGTATTGCTTTCTTATGCAATAGAATTAAGCTATGTATATTCTTTAATGTCGTGTTTTCCCAAATCAGTGACCAATAATCAAGCTGCGAATGAATTAATGAATTATAAAGAAGTTTTTTTACGCAAGTTGGAAACGAGTGACGGCACCTATTTAAAATACCGGTAGCTTTTTGCACTTAATCGACGCGCCACTGCACTGCTATGACGGATGCTGCCATCGGTGGGACTTGGGTTGCTTGGGATGGGTTGCGACCCAGGTTGCTCTTCCTGAGCAAAGAGGCTTCAGACAGAAAAGAACAGAAAAACAAACAAACAAAAACAAACAAACAAACAAACAGACCGACGTACAACGGCTAAATGGGGGAATCCGCACTATAAGTGCTAACGCACTAAAACATGAACGCATCACGTAGTACGAGTCAAAGTGAAGTAAGCTGAAAAGTGGGCGCGCTTGACCAGTCTCGTACACGTCACCTAAAAGTATCTCTATGTCGTCTCGTTAAGGCGCTAAGCTCAAGTAATGAAGGTAACCACCCCACCAGATGATGCCTCCGGGTTCACGCTGGCTTGCCGCAGCATCGCTCTGCTATGGGCCCGCGCTTTGTCGATTGACATAAAAAACTAGGCCTGTTTGGAGTAGTTTTTCATACTTTGCTTTTTTTAGACTCCCTGAAGTCACTAACAGCGTCCACAGCACGAAATTCCACTCGTTTAACGACCATTTAAGTCATGCTGCATGCGACCACTCATAGAACGTCAACCGGAGTCCACGCCACCGCCGTAGTCGACGCTGCCGCTTTACCAAAAGCCCACTGCGCCGGCTTTTGCCAGTGCACGCTCCCTATGCCTTCATTGCGGAGCTTAAAATAGGTGGTTCGCACTTTCGTCTCTATTTGGCCGCACTTTCGAGGGTTAACCCACTCTGGATGCACTTTGCCTCTAGCGGGTCTCTGAGGCGCACGTTCACCAGAGGGGGTCTACCCCGCATATTATAGGAACTGGCGATTTGCAGGCCTTTTTTTTTATGCAGAGCAGCATCTCACATTGCGGCTATACAGGTATCATATCATTACCACTCCCTGGACATCGTTCATTCAGTGAACATCTTCCACACATTCATAATTTGCATTTGTGCCAAGAGGCGACAGTCGACACACTGAAGGAATTCTACACGTTGTTGTTGCCTTCTAGAGGACACCCAAGATACAACAGTTGTGCGGGGGAGGTCTACTCTCCAACCTCAGTCTCCTCTGTCCGTCCGTCCGTCTTCTGGTGGAATGGCACGTACCCACAATTGGGGTTCGGACAGGGTGTCTTGAACATTCAAACACCAGGAACAAACAATATTGACGTAGGTGAAATTTTGTTGTAATAGAAAAAAATCTCGACTAATTATAACTAACAAAGGAATCGCCCTTGACGCAATGACGTAATTATGAATGTGATCGCACACTAGTTTTAGGACATATCCGCTGGCGCTTGCCCCAAATGAGAGAAGGACCGGAATAGAAAGTGGAAGCCCTAATCGAGCGGAGAAGTGCCGCTGGAGGCAGAAGTTGACAGCGCAGCCGCTGAAGTGTTCGATGGAGAAAAAGGCCAGGCGTTGAGCGCGTTCCGTTCTTTCACCCACTCTACTCTCTTCCTATCTCTTAACGTTACAGCTAATTTCCTTTCCATAGCCCGCACGTTGTCCTTAACTTAAGCAGAATCCTTTTCGTTAGCCTGCCACTCCAGCAGCGTGTACTTGGCATGCGCACACTTGCACTTGCTCACCACGCGCTGGCCAAAGAAGAAAGGGCACGAAGATGGACAGCCGTAATCCCCGGAGCCTCCTTCGCGTCTCACGCGTCCGTAGACGCGTCTGTAGCCTGCAGCAGCTGTGTCGGAACATCCTGGTCGCCACGTACACGCTGCCGGAGTGGAAGGTTCTGGCGCAGCGCTTCTCGGAACGCGCTCGACGTAGGGCCTTGATCTTCTCCATCGTCCGCTTCAGCGGCTGTGCGGTCGACTTTTGCCTCCAGCGTCACTTGTCCGATTCGGATCACCCGTCCTACTGGGTGACCTGCACGCTGGACCGCAAGAACTACATGGCCGTCAGGTGAGAGTTCAAGGGGCAGTCTGGTGGATAGGCCTCCTTCTGTCTGTAAGTGCACATCATCCTCATCATCAGCCTAACTGCGCTCACTGCAGGCCAAAAGCCTCTCCCATATCTCTCCAATTAACCCTTTCTTGTGCCAGCTGCGGCGACCGTATACCTGCAAACTTCTTGATCTCACACGCCCACCTAACTTACTGCCGCCCCCGCTACGCTTGCCTTCTCTTGGATTGCACTTCGTTACTCCTAAGGACCAGCGGTTATCTTGCCTTCGTATTACGTGCTCTGCCCGAACCCATTTCTCCCTTTTGATTTCGACTAGGCTGTCACTAACCCGCGTTTGTTCCCTCACCCACTCTGCCCGCTTCCAGTCTCAAAGTTACACCTATCATTTTTCTTTCCATGGCTCGCTGCGTTGTCCCTCACTTAAGCTGAACCCTTTTCGTTAGCCTCCTCGTTTCTTCCCCTTAGGTGAAGGGCACATCCCTATTGAAAAATGTGTACAGGTTTGAATAGGTCGACAAATAGGATTATGGCACATTTCGTTTAACATTATAGGATTAAGCTTCCAAAGCGATTCAGCCTTTGAGAGACTCCTTAGTGGAGGGCTCCGTATAACTTCGATTACCCGTGGTTAATTACCGTGCACTTACATCACACAGTGCATGCAAGTCGTGGGTTCGAACCCGCCCGCTACGGTAGCACTCCGATGGAGGAAAAATGTGAAAAGTCCGTGTACTGTGCGTTGTTAGTGCTCGTTAAGAATCCCAGGAGGTCGAAATTATCCCGAGCCCTCCACTACGGCGTCCCTCATAGACTGAGCCGCTTTGGGACGTCCGTCCTATAAAGTCAAACCAAATGTGCCATAAACCTATTTGCTGATCCATTCAAACCTATATACATTTTTCAGTAGGAATGGCCCAGCTTTATTGCGTGCAGGGTGCACCACATCGCTGCATACACGAGACGGAGCAATAGTCGAAACACGAGGTGTAGGCGTCAGGAAAACAAAGCGAAATGGCCGATAACTGCCACCTTCATCTGCTGCCTTATGTCATGAGGGCGCGCCGTAGCCATGTGCACTGCAGACGTGGGCCATGCCATATGCCATATGCGGGTCACATTTACATTGGCCTCTGGTCGCAGGTGCATCGTAGACGATACGCGTCTCACTTCTTAGCACTGGTCGTGCTGCAATAGCGAACAGATCTCTGATATTCTGGCTGCAGGGCAGACAAGCACCGCATCGATCAGCTGCTGGATGACGATGACTTCTGGCAGTGGGTTCGCCTCGACCACAGGCACGTCCTCTCGGTGCTGGCAGTTGCCATCAACGCGCCGGGCTGTCAGTTGCACCTGGTCACACCGTTTCCCGACGACGGTCTGCAGCACTTCGCTGGCGTACTCGCTGTTAGGGCCCTGTGCATTCGGGAGCCGCATCTGTGGAAGTTCCTCCAGCAGCTTTGCTCGGCGCTGCTTTACTTGCAAGGTCCGTACACAACTGCAAAATTAAGCACTTCAGCAATGACGAAATGTGTGTTAACACCAATTAGAGGCAGGATAAGTCTGCTGCTTAATAAAGGCAGCACCTACTGACCCCTATTTACTGCAGTTATGAGGTAGACAAAGCCACCCTTTCCCTACAGTTTCCTTAATCCCATATCCCATCTCTTCGAGGTTTCGCCCCTGCTACGTTTCTTCTTGGTTAATATTCCGTCATTTTTCTCTATAAACCACCGACAATCTTGCAAGAAAAAATGGATTGACGTAGAAAAAACTGCAAGGAACACTTAAGCTCAAAGGATGTGACGCGAAAGATTTGATGGATTAACGCCCATGAATGCGAGATTGGTCATTCTAGACCTTACACTCATAGATCGCTGGGGGTCCTCATACTACTCCTGTCACAGTGGTGCAGCGTTCAGCCGTTGGCCCTGCGATGGTGGGTGCTGCTATTGGTGGTGCTTGTAAGAGCAGGCTGCTCCTCCTCGGCAACTTCTCGCGACGAGCCGCTAATTTAACCGCCACTTGCCACGGCGGTCAATTTGCTCACAATCCAGTGGGCAGGTTGTGACGACGCCACAAGGTCGCGTGACCTCGGTTGCTTCTCCGAGGATTCTTCGCTCACAACGCCGACGCCGGATTTTGCTGCACAATGAGAGCCTTAATGCTACTGCGTTAAAAGTAGGCAGGGAGAACACAAACCAGTGCAGTGTGCAGTGTGCAGTGCAGTGTGTGCTGTGCCTCCTTCCTTGCACACGTCGGTACGTCGTTCTTTTGCGGAATGCAAAGCTGTCGTTCCCAACGCTGCTCGTTTTTCGGCTATCTGTTCGCATTTTATATGCAGTGCCCGTGTTCAGTCTTTTGAGTGGTATTATAAACACGCGTTGATCTGCATATTACGTACAGATACCAAGACCTCGGGATGCATGTGCTTAAAAGTCACGTTGGCAGGACATTTGAGACGACTTTCAAAATACCCCTGCTATTTTTACATCTGCTCTTCCGAAGCGGCTTAATAAGGGTATCTCAATGTCTTGCACGAGGTAGAGGTATCTAAACAAGCCGCATTTTGATGACGGCAATAGAGACGTGTACTAAGTGGTCCTTGTGCGTTAATAAAACCCAGGCTTTTGAAATTGAACCGCAAAACTCCACTAACAGTGACTATTTCTCTCAGCCTGTTTTCATCCTTTCCTTCATCCTTTACCTCAAAGTCAGTTCCGGTTTCCGCACTAGGCGAGACAATGAGTGTTAATTTTTGTTACCAGAAACAAATTTTCTTTAAGTTCAGCCCTCGCGACCTCATGTTGAAACTTCAGGAAGCAGAGTTTTGGCCAAAGAGAAGTAAAGTGTTCGCGCGGTTGTCCTTCATGACTTTACAACAGTACACATTTGAGCGTGTTCGTGCATATCGGTTATGAAACACGTAGCGCCAAAGGGCAAGGGAGAAAGAACGCACGCATAAAGTGGGCTGTGTCTTTGTGGCTCCTCTCTGTCCATGTCTCATGCGCTACGGATTTCACACTTCATTGCTTCTAGCTTGTGTTCCAAAGCTCACAAAATATTAACGCATAGGTGTGTGAATAAACGAAAAGTGCGTAAGAACCTTAGGTGTGGTTTAAGGGCCCTTCATGCTTAAAGCAGTTCCAGGCGGTCGTCTGGATTCTAAGAGTTCACAACGCCAATTGGTGAAGAGAAAGCGTTAAGGTGCGATACAAACAATCTTATGTTTGGCTTCTCTTTTAGGGAAGGAAAGGAGTTAGGAAGGTTTGGGACCAATAATCGGTTTGTTTTACAGCGATAGCTATTAAGCGGCCGTCCCTGGCTTGCGCGTTGTTGCCGCCGTCATCGCCGCCGGCGTAACCAGTGGGTGCGTCACCATGGTTACCATCCACGGTTACCACCGTTACCACGGTTACCACGGTGTATCACCATGGCATACCAGGTATAATTATCATCCCGAATGACAGCACGTCGGATGTGTTAAGGCCTTTATTAATGCTGTGCTCTGTCTGTGTCTCGTCTGTCAACGGTCAACCTGGGTCGTATAAGCCTACGGGTGGCTCTGTTTAGAACAGCCGCCTGCCAAAATTGAATGCCTACACAGCTCTCGCTACACAGCTACATATCTACATAGTCTATATACCTGCATAGCAAAGCTACATGCCTACAAGTCTACATAGTCGTAAGCGTCCTGCGAATTTTTAAACTTCCCCCTCCGACCTTTTCGCGCGATACCCACGACTCAGGTGAGGGTCTCAAGGTGGAGCCGTTCGACTTCTTCAACGTGTACCTGCGCCGCACCGACGTGGTGCTCAACAACGGCCTCCTGTGGAACCGGCACCGCTTTCAGGTCACCTCGCTGCCGGACTCCCTGTGGTCCCTCCTGCTGAGGCCGGAGGACGACTTCGCCACCGCCTACGCGGCCGTGTGCAACGGTGGCCAAGCAGGGCCCTTCTGCTTGGCCGTGGTCGTGGCGCAACTGGTCGTGTTGTCGCTGAACGACGATTCGACGATTGCGGCAGATAGTCGCGCGGGCCCCGCAAGTGCCGGGGAAGTGCGTCGCATGCACGGGATTGAGCTCTCTCCGTCACCCTGCTCCTACACTCAGCAGCTGTTCACCACGTTGTCAGAAATGCTTCGAAGTCCGCAGCCCACCCTGGAGTCTGTGTCGGACAGGACCGGCGCGATGTACTCGTCGATGGCGCCCGTGGATGCCCGTTGCTAATTCATTTGTGACGATACCGTTTCTGCAGTTCAAACTGGAGGACTTTTTCTGCAATATAGATGCATAATGTTGAGAAGCAAAGCCAGTGAAGTTTAGCAACAGAGTATTCTTGAAGCACGCTTCTTCGCGAATCGATTGTTCCTCGTAATAAGAAAAAAATGCGTCCGGTCGCCACCCTCCATACAAAATTTATGTCACACGAGAAGTTTAAAAACGGAGGAACTTAAAGAGAACCTGGCCAACACTTAACTATATTTATTTAACCTGACTCTCACTGAGTCCTTTGGTTCGCTAATGCAATCGCTGAAGGAAGTTCTGCACCACTGAAAGCTTTTGTAATTACTGTAGTCAAGACAAGATGAGGCTGCTCCCACATGCCTGCCTTTTCTCGCAATCATCTATGCTTCTTGAGAGTCTGTACGCTACAAGCGGCAGTCCCGCAGTCCGTTCTCGCAAAGTTCGGAAATGTTTTTAAATATTTTATTGCATCAGTGTGCTTTCGGAAGATTACGCACGGCATTGCGCTTATGCACATATGCAGTTGAATCCTGGCGGCATTTTTCTATTGCGTCCAAACAGTCATTAGATGGGGGCCCTTTGACGTCCGGGGGGATGGTGTGGCAGTGCTGACAGGACGAGCTTTGCCCTCACGATCCTCACGAGGTTCATTTCACACGTTTGCATGATGTCCGTAGTGCGATGCGGAACCGCCTAAATGAATTAGCGTCTTGCGGTATAGGTCGTCACAGACGAGCCACCCACGCTCAACCGAGAGCAGCTAGCATCACGCTGCGCACTCAGCCCCTCTTATCTAGTAAACGACAATTTCACATGACCAAAGAAGTCAAGACGAACACAGCAGTTACATTCACACCACGTATGTGATGGCAAGAAGAGTGAGCAACTTGTTAAACGATCATTGCGAGCGCGAACTTCGCTAGCTTTTGACTGTGCGATAGTGTTCGTTGCCCAACCATCTTTTTCTTAATTTCTTTGAGTACCGGACGTGTGTCCATGGGAGGTTATTAAAAACTGGAGCACTCACTAAAGCTCCACCGTAAGGGTATCACGAGTAAGCGTTAACGGATCAATGCCCCTATATGCAGAATTGGTTTTTCTCTAGGTTCACAGATCCTTGGCAGTCTTCATTCCAATACTGGTGCAGTTGTGAAGGGGTTGACCGGTTGGCCTCTGTCCTGCGATGGGAGATGCTGCCAATTGCTTATGCTGCCAATGGCTTATGGCTTATGAGCGTATTAAGAAGCGAAATGCTGCAGATATATCCCGTACTTATAGAGCATTCACAAAACCAAATTATTCAACGTTAAAACGTCTTTACCTAGAGGACTCTATACGACAACTTACAGTACTTCGAAGTGGCTTCGCGTGTACTAAATGAATAATTCTACACCTAGAGAATAACGAAGCACAGGTTGCGGGATAGCCGAGAGAAAGAGACTCATAACCGCCCAGTCATGGCCGTGTGATTACTTGTTTGCGTCAGCGATGTAAACCAAAGGTTCTGTAAACATCAACGGCAGACTGAAAGATCCCTCAGCCTCCCATGGGGGCTCACAACAACATCTGGCAGGAAACAGGTGGATCCGAGCCAGTTAACAAAGAACCTCGACAATGCAGCTATCGCATCTCTTTCTACTCTTTTTGGTATCCGCGGATAGCCCTCGGCCGAAAAACACAGGCTGTTCTTTACGCGGACGCTCGCGTGCTGCACAAATATAGTGGACGAAAAAAATACAAGCAAGTGTTTGCGAACAACGGAGACCACCAAAGAAATAAACATATTAGCACAGCACAACACTGCTTTTCGTCAAGAGAGGCCATCAAAGTTGAACCAGGGCAGACGTCGTTTTCTCCCGCCTTGATTCATCCACTAGCCGCTTACTCGAAGCCAAGAAAATAAATCTCGCCGAAACCTGCTTTCTCCTCGGTACGAAAAGTTGAAGCATCGGTGCCTTGACCTGGTCGATGCGCTGCCCCGAAAACTGCGCGAAAACGCATTGCCGGCGGTATTGTCAGTACTAGCGGAAAGGAAAGAACCATTTCACACTGCATACCAAGATTGGAAAAACCAAAGGCCGGGTAGGCAGTGAGTGTACTGTGTGGGCTCTATCACGCCAGCCTTCTTGTCGAGCAGCTCGTCAAGAGGAAAGGGGCCTTGAAATTGCGAAAGAAAAGCTTGACGGGGCGCCGAGAGGGAGGTTCGGAATCGGGGCGCAGTCAAAGTTTGCGAGCTGCGATTTTTCAACGGGTTGCCACATACGTGCATAAGAGATGCCCGCACCGGCGTTCGCAAGGGAACGCTCGTCATCCTGCTCCGCGCATGTGCGCAAATCTATGCGGCTTTAGTGTGAACGGAACCAGCTGGGCACTCTTCAGCCGAGCGGTGACCACCGGGCCCCGGTGTTGGTCGGAATACCTGTTGGCCAGTGCTTGTTTCTCACGGCTTGCTGAGGAAAGAACCTGGGAGGAAAAAAAATATTAAAATTCTACAAATACGCGAGAAGCAAGTTGCAGGACGTTTTGCTGAATCGGAAAAACGGAGCTCATAAAAATGAGGTTGGTCTTGAAAAAGATTATAGTATCATTCATAAACAGAGGTCATTTTTAACCGGGTGCGTTTAAAATTCGAGAAGAAATTTGAAAATACCGCAGTGCTCGCAGAGAGAAAGTCAACCTGCTCTTCACTAAAAAATAAAGTTATTCAGTTTCTCTCATGCAATCCTTGGCCTCTCTCTCGGTGAGCAATGCCAAAGCCCATATTAAGTGGATGACATTCACAGCGTTTCCCACATGGCCCTGTCTGCAGCTATAAGCTCGGATTTAAGTTCGGCAGAGGCGCTTAACATTGCCCGGGTAACACCATTAGGGCTTTAGGGAAAGATAAAGTGCAACAGAAATGCGCGCCGAATATTTCGGGCCTGCAGAGGTGAAATTTAGAGAAAATGGAAAGGCTATATTGACAGCTCAACTTATTGCGCTTTTTGTGACGCCTAATGCCCTTCGTCGCTGCGATGTTCATTCGGCACTAACTAAAAGTTAGCTCGTTAGCGAAAGGAAGCTGAGAAGAAACGCTAGAAGTATAGCTAAGTAAAAGTGTTTGAAAGGAGAGTCCTAGAGTCACAAGCGCACAGCTGCAGTCCTCAAAAACTCTAAACGTTAAAGCCGCTATGCAGCCCATTAAATGAACTATTTTTTTACTCGGAGGGTCGAATACGTTAACTTTACTCCATATTCTGTCTGTCTAAGCGCTTTGTGACGTGTATAAAGGAGGGGAAGTTTGGTGGTTTTTATCGGCGCTAGCGGAAAACAAATTTAAACACGCGGACTGGATTGTGGCTTCTAAACGCAATAATGAAGTTGCTGCTGACTGTTAGAATATTTCTCTGTGCCATCACGTGAATAGATAAGCATGCGTTAAAAAACAAGACCTGATATCGTTTACTCGCCGTATAGCACGAGTGTTTTTGATAGTTTTCGATGATTTTCAAGCCCAGACTGCGCTGTCGAAGAGCGCTAGCGGAGGACGCTTGGAGAAGAGGCGTAGTAGAGGCAGAATATCAGGGCCGCAAAGCACACGCCTGGTTCATAAACTTATTTCCATTGGCTGCCCCACTATGTACAGGCCAAGCAGACACCGCAGTACGAGAGGCTTTGGAAGACTTTGATGTTGAGCTTCGACACATGCGTTGAAATGTGACATTAAAGAGATGTACACTCTAAATGGACGACTAATAGCTCCTCCTCCGCTAATTAGGCTTCGTGTTTTTAACCGCGGCGTGAGAATAAAATGCTCTGGCCTGAGGTGCCTACAGGCCGTGACTTGGGATGGAAGATAGCACGCTTTCTCTCTTTGTGTAGAACAAAGGTATTTTATTCACGAATAGATTCTGGCTCACTTGCCGCGAACTACTGGGCAAAAGTAGCTCTAATTGTGGCTGCCGAACCCGTGCGGAATCATGTTGTGGCTTTGCCCTGTATTGCAAGGTTTCATACTTGAAACATTAGAGAGCAGCGTAAACGAACTGCACAGAAAACAGCAGAAACATAAAAACACAGGACGGGTGCTGTCCTGTGTTTCTTTGTTTCTGCTGTTTTCTGTGCCGTTCTTTTGCGCTGCTGTCTAGTGCTTCAAGTATGAACTAACTAGCCCAAACTCAAATTTTAGTAAAAGTTTCAAGCCTAAGCCTTGCTTAGCTAATGTTGGAAGTTGAGTGCGTCTGTTGTGCGTTATGAAAGCTATCACCATCGTTTTACTTTCAACGCCGCTTAATACTCCAAACTCTGGTGCGCCTGAATACGCACTATGCCAAAATACGTTTACGTGATGTTGAAACGACAGTTGCTCACGCAAAAGTTTTGTCATCACTTTATCTTTGGGAAGCAAAAGGTGAACGTGTTAAGCAAGTATACCTGGTCAAAAAGCAAGTTCTCCGTGCAAACAGGAACGACTCTTTTCTTGCCGTTTCACACCTCCTGTATATATTTTTGCTCTGAAATAACAAACTAACTTTTTTTTCTTGCAGTCGCAGATCGGCATATATTTTAAGAGATACCGCTCAATAAAATGGCGCATAATTTCAGTGCACCAAGTGCAATTTTGGGTAGTGACGTTCGAAGAACGAATACAGTATCCGAAGAAAGTGAATACATAGGGACCAGCGAATGAGGGCACCACCGCTCCTCCTCAGATCGAGACTATCTTGAATTGCCGGCCTTCCATCTATTCAACTCTACAATGTTAATTATTTCCACCGCAGAAACAGTGGAAAGAGAAATGTATTTAAAGGATCTCCTTCGAGATAAGACGCACTTGAATTATAGAGGAAAGTAATCGTGAGAAAGAAAATAAACAAGGCGAAAGAAGGCACTGTTCCGCTTTCATCAAAGTTGAGCTGCTTTAGCGGAAGGATAAAACGGCTGTACTGTTCCACGAGCAATAAGGGGCGCCAGTCCTCAAATGAAATGAGCGAGTCTTGTGTTTGAAAAAGCAATAACAAAAAAGGCAGGAAAAGTGGTGATGCGCACTGTCTCCAGAGCAAGCCTAAGGAAAAAAAGCGGTTGATTGAAAATTTATCTCTCGCGCTGGAATGAAGTTCAGGCGTAGGGATGTGAGGTTTAAGCATTCTTTCGAGAATAGCAAAGAAAAAAGAAACATTTACAACAGATGATCGCCAACTTTCCCTCTGGTATTGTCGAATTCGGCGAGATTAGTTACATGCCAATTTCAAATTTTTATGCTTTTAATTTTTTTCGCGGAAATTGCCCCGAGCGCGAGATTCACACGAAACTTTGCGTTTTCAAGAACACAGTCCATGGAGAGTGTGTCGCAAAAAAGGCAGAAACTTATGCGTGAAAAAATTCCATTGATATGAGTCGATCGAATAAAGAGCATTCAAGTTTATGGTGGTAGGAAGAACTTTGTTCTGAAGGGCCCGAAAAATTATGTATATAAAAGTTGTGCCGAAGAGCCCCTTGGTTTTTGTCGCAAAGAGACACATTGTCGTCGGTACTCGTCTTCAAGAGCACCAAGTATCAGTCGAGTTGAAGTCTGTTGAATACAGCACCAATAGGTTGAATGGCAAGGATAAATGTATGCTAGAGAAACACGTCGAAAACGAACCGTGTTATTGGCTAATAATTAAAATGTGTTGATTTTGTAAGAGGGGGTCGTGGCTGAGCTGGGTCGAGGTTATTGGCGACGCCCAACAAAGGTCTGGACCCAGCGTTCGGTCTGCAATCGAGCTTTCACGCCTTGAGGTCATCAACTTCATAACAATCACTAAGCATGGCCGCTACGCCACCATTACCTCCCCCTGCCGTGGTGGCTCAGTGGTTATGACGCTCGGCTGCTGACACGAAAGGCGCGGGTTCGATCCCGGTCCCGGCGGTCGAATTTCAACGGAGGCGAAATTCTAGAGGCCCGTGTACTGTTCGATGTCAGCGCGCTTTAAAGAACCCCAGGTGGTGGAAATTTCTGGAGCCCTTCACTACGGCGTCTCTCATAGCCTGAGTCGCTTTGGGACGTTAAACCCACATAAACCAAACTGAACAATTACCTCCCTTTAATAAAGGAGGCATTCTGTTGAATTACCGAACACACACGATAGGCAGATTGTACTACGGCTTGAGGCGGTCGACGCGCACCGTTTCATGTCCGCGATAGCGAGCATCCTGGAGTGGCGAAAGCAGTTCAGTAATGTAGTTCACAAGGATCGATCGGGAAGATAACACGGTACGAGCCTTAGTAGTTTAAAAGGAGTTTCGTGGAGAGGACGGGTAGAGCTGCAGTTTAATAAGGCTTGTGTGTATCGTTTCTTTTTCTTGCTATGGTGTGGTTCGCCCTCCGGTTAGTGTATCCTTTTGCTGTGAGATCTCTAACTGCTGTACGCAGCTGATGCCGCGACTTGATCTCTCCACGAACTAGCAGAGAGTTTTCAGGAAAAATTTTGCATTTATTCTCATTTGTCTTCTTTCTTTTTCTTTATTTGGCTAATATTTCTATACCCGACACTGAGTTACAGGAGGCTAGATTTTTCTCCTTGGGGTCTTGCAACGTAGGAGAAAAACAGAGGCTGCTTTGTTTCCTGCTCGGCGTCCGATCCACGAACTTATAACTACGAACTGCTTGAAAATGTGCTTTTATCCTTGCTTGCGCCGTCCGCACTGACAGAAGCGCAGAGAGAAGGGAAAAGCAAAAATTTAGCTTTTCCGCTTTCTTTTCTCGGCTGCCTGCCAGAAGCGCAGAGGGGAAGTGAAAAGCAATATTTAGAGTTTCCGTTTTTTTTTTTTTGGTCGGCTGCCTGCGCACGAAACACGTTTCCTTCTCTTCTAGAAAGTACATGGGCTCTGAAATAACCTCGAATTTGCGACAATAATTTAAAAATGCGGTTGTCTCGGCTTTATTTCTGCGTGCTTCCGGAGACAGCTTGAAGGAAGAAATTCGCGTCTCGTCAACAAAACCACTTTTAAGAGCGCTAGCTCTTACTTCATCACGTATCTCGATCTCTTGGGGTCTGCTACCACCTCCCTTCGGCGTGAAATTTTCTAGTTCGAGGAATTCAAAATGGTGGCCTCCATAGTGAATCGATACAGCATCCCAATTGGTGATTGATTGGTGAGGTCACTGATATATTCAAGATGGCCGCCAATTGATGACGTCACCGATAAATCTAATATGGCGGCCGTCATAGAAAATCAATAGCAACTCAATTGGCGATTGATTGGGGACTGGGGTCACTGGTATATCCAATTGGTGATTGATTGGTGACGTCACTTATAAATTCGTAAACGAACGAATTCGTTTTTGAATAATACAATACAATACAATGTTTATTCAACATCTCAGGGATGTTTGGAGCACGGGCAAAAAGCCAGAAGAAGGCTTGACTAAGGCCCGCACCCCAATACATGACAAGCAGTGTGCAGCTACATGCTGCAATGGTTAAAAATAAAGAATAAAAACGGGTGCGATAGGAGAATACAAACGCAAGTCAAACATGAGCATACATGAAAATAAAGTTCATTGTAATGAAATTATTAGTTTGCATGGTGCAGCGTATATATGTTTACCCATACATGCAACACGATCCAAAGACATCAGCAATAAAGAACGCAGCAAAAAAAGGAAAAAGAAAGGAAAAAAGTAAATGCGCAGTTTTCACTTGTCTACCTCAGTTTAATCTCATTAATATCAATTCTAGTAAACAAAACAGTTAACGCTCGTTACTTCAACGTCTTCTAGACGGTGCCGGCATTTTTTTTATTATATCTTCCCACAGCAGCCAAACGGTAATTGGGTAATTTCGCCCAAAGATTTTTTCTCATTCGCCGTCCGTCAGTGCAGTCCGAACAGCGCAGTCCGTTCCATCCAAGCGCGCTTTCCGTCTCCTTCTCATGTCGACTGTGTGCGAGTACCGTATATCATCGTCCGTTTTCGTTCGGCCTCAGCCGGGAAACTCTGACACTTACACACACGAGGAACATCGCGGCAGAGACGGTGAATCTGTGCCCATTTTGTCCTGTGTTCCGGGCGGGAAGTGAAGTCGCGTGGCCCTCCTTTTCGCCTGCGGCACGACAAGAATTGATGGCGCTGTCCAGAGTCTGTAACAGTTCCTAATCATGCCAGACTAGTACGCAGCTTGTAAGCAGCTTATTTTCCCGACACTTTCCCGCGTATTGCGCCTTATGTGTCTCCGAATTCGGCTCTCTATATTACAGGGGTCGTCGCAAAGCATCCAGCAGTGCCACTGCATGCTGGAGAGTCTAACGTTGTTAGTTTTCTCCCGGCTTCGTTGCCTCGTTATGGTGGGTGAATCGGGGACAGCATCACAGTCTGGGAAGTTTCCGCAATGAATTTTGTGCTCAAGAAGGACTGACCAAATTGGCGGCACCACGCGCGGTCTCCATATCTCTGTCTATCTGAGGCGCAGCCTATACCACGTTTGCTCGAAATGCTTATTTATTTTCCTTAGCACATGGTCCTCCTCGACAGTGAAGGCTGGTCGCCTATGAGGCGCGGGACACTCTCTGGATTTATTGCGCGTGACACTCGGCTTGATTGTGTGCGAGAAAGTATGCGAAGTTATTGCTGTTCCGCGACGACAAATTGTCACTGAAGGAAAATGAATTGAGTGCGAGAATTCTCTTATCATTCAAAAACAACCGCACATACATGCACTGATGACAACGTTCCCACTTCATTTGCTACCATGCTGAAAATACAGGCAAGTTCAAGATTCCATTATTCAGGTATCATTTATTTATCTGAGAGGACACCTGAACCTTGCCGTGAATGAAGTGGTGCAATGCGTACGGTGGAAGCAGAAAGAGGAAGATTCCACAGCATGGTGCGATAGTGGGCAGGTAAAACGTATGTGTGCTGGGAATCGGCCTGTAGGGACACTAAGCATAATGCAGAAAAACCTCTAGCAAATTGAGTACAACTCTGCAGAGAGGGCATTTATCACGGCATTGCTGTCAGACTAGCCATCACCAGCACAAGATCAAAACGTCCATTGTGCGTTGCGCTCACGACAACATCGACTATCAATTGAGACTCCTGTGATCACCTGAAGACGAGAGTATAACTTACTCTCGTTATGCTTTAGGCGAAGTGGCTTGGGTATTTATATCTTCATTTTTTGAAGGGGAGCCTACGATGACAAAAGTATAGCTTACTCTGCAACTGCGCAATTAAAACTTCGCTCTTTCTCATCTAGACGCTAACAAGCTAACACCTACAAGAGGCGCAACATATGTCGGAAGCGCGATACAATGAACAAAGATGCAAACTTCATCTCCGGTGTCTGTTTTCTTCCGCTTACTGCTGAGGCCTGGAATTATCTATTTTTTAAACCTCTCATTTCAACCGCTTCTTTCTCCATTTATAGGTTCGCATGTCTGAGTGATCAGTTCAGAATAACCTTAGTTTGTCTCTCGCCAGATGAACATGTTCTCGAGAACTGTAATGAATTTCCAGGAACCCGAAGTACAAATGGCACTCCTGGAAGCGTCTTAGGTTTCTATCTTTTTTCTCTTTCCTCTTTCCTAATTAGGAGTAGCCCGGAATGGCTCTTGCGGGTTCCTATACCATCTTTACCGGCATTAAGTTTCCTCGAGTTGCGTCAGCCCCTCGCAAGCGGCAGTGAACCAAGAAATAATGGTGATTTGGTTGGTTTGGTTTACGGGGTTTACCGTCCCAAAAGCACTCAGGCTATGAGGGATGCATAGTGGAGGGCTTCGTGCAAATTCGACCACCTGGAGATGTTTAAAATGCACTGACATCGCACAGTACACGGGCCTCTAGCATTTCGCTTTATCGATATACGACTGCCACATCCTGGATCGAACCCGCGTCTTTCGGGTCAGCAGCCGAACGCCATAACCACTGAGCCACGGCTGTAGATTAAGAGTGAAGCAGTTGCGCTGGGGACTTAAAGGCAGCCTTGCCAAGAGCGTTGGAGAAGCGCTTCGTAAATTGTTGAGATGATGGTCTCGGAGGCCTGCTATGGCAGCGTTAACATTTCTACCTCCCTCTTGAGGTTCCTTGTTGCTACACTGTAGCACTCGTTCCGTGGCACTTACTCTTTCCTTACTCAGCAGCTCTTAGGTTGTCTGTCTATCTCGGTAGATTGCGAAAAGGGTCGTTTGCGCTCAGTTCACAAGAATGGGTGTGATGGCGCGCGAAGAAGCTTAAGAATCTTTCTAAGTCGGAGTTGGAAAGAAACGTCGGTGTAAAATAAAGCGCATCAAATAGCAAGCAGGGCAGCGACCGTGAAATGCGTCGCGTCGAGAGTGCTGAGGTGGCTGCTGAGTGCAGCACCCGCAGGGAAAAGAAATGTATACAAAAAATACACAGTTTGTCAGACACGACACTGAAAGCAGAGGACACGGGGAGGTCTGTATATCTTGGAGCGAACCCGCATTCTACATTGAAACGAAAGAAGCAGGCGCCCGGTCAGTTGAAGTCAGTCGGGTTGAAGCGTTGAAAATGCTTCTGAGTGGCTCAGATTCGCCGCTCACAAGGTCCCCATCTGTCCGCCTTGTGTTGCACTCCGCTACTCTGCGCTGCTGGCTAAAAGCTTTTCTGTCTCGAAAAAAGGGAAAAAGATTGAAAATAACTCCATTTTTCAGTGAAAATATGACCCCCCCCCTCCCCTCTTTACCCTCCTATCCACTCCCATATTTTGTTCCAGCGCCGAAGCACTGTTTCAAAGCTGACGTCCAGAGTGGGTCTTTTCTGTAGAACTGGTATTTTAAGCGCATGTTTGGACTTGCACCTTTTGGTCGACACAAAGCCGCTGTTGAAGGATACTTGGAAGGAAGCTGTATAAAATCGGAGTATAGCAAGCTTTAAAACGTCGAAAACAAAAAAGGCGACTAATTTGTATTGCGGCGAAAGAGTTAATTCTATTATAATTTTTCTCGAAATGGAGACGGTGTCTAGAAAATAAAACGAAATTTGTTATGAGAGGAACTTTAGTCTCTTTAAAAAAAACACTATTGATACCAGGCGCATCTAGGCAGACTGAGACGATGAACGCCCTTTTCTTTTACAAAACCTACTGCAGTAAAAATGAAAAATGATTTTATAATATCCCTTGGAGAGCAGTTCTAATTCATGGCTTATGTAAAGCATAGATTAGATTTAAATTTTTAGTTTTTATGAAAATAGTATAAGCGCCGCTTGAACCTATAGGATTTGATAGTTATAATAGGACTTAAGGCAACAGTATTACTACGCTGACTAGTAACAACGAAGAATGAAATCAGCTTTCTGATGTTTGATTCTATCAAACAAGCTGTAGGCATCAGACGTCTTGAGCTTACAATTTTGTCTCGTAGTTAGCACCTTGTATAAGTAACAAGAAAAGCTTTAACAACATTTTACTTTTTGTTACGGAGTAATTCTGTTCGGCGGTCCTGAATGTGGGCGGAACTTCACTGCATATATGAGTTGTGTCCTATTATAGAGCACTTCAATTTTGCTGAAAAAAAAATATAACAATGCTGTAAACTACACCTACTCGAGTCTGCAAAGCGGATAAAAATATTGCGTTTTAATTTACGCCCTGAATATAGTTGTTGCGTCAATTACTTGCATTTTCACAAAATCTTGTTTACAAGATAATGGTAATGACAAGAGTCAAATTTATGGTTTGCTGCGTATGAGTGTAAATATTATATTACCTTTGGTATTCAGGAAGTCGCCAAGTTTTAAAACTGAACCCGCAAATTTGATAAACTCGGCGCTCTTGCTAACCCTGGCTACAAAATATTTAGCAGCAGGAATTATGTTTCGAACAATAAGCTTCAAGTTATGAACTTTAAAATGGAGAAATTTCATGATGACATTTGCAAAATCCTGTCTTCAGTGTAGAGAAATTAAGTAGAAGACGTCCCGCTAAACCAAAGTGTTATTATTTGATTTTGCTTGCGATGCAGTGGTGATCGAAATAAAATGTTTCAGTGACAATAAACAACGGATTGGTTGCTCCTATCTTACGATGTCCGCTCATTTTTCTTCGAAAGAAACAGGAATGTTATTAGGCAGCCTCTCTCCGCAGTGACCTACTGCAATTTTTCTGTAAATATTTTATGACCTGTAGATAGATAGATAAAGAGGAGGAGGGAAAGACAGGGATGTTAACCAGAAAGAGGTTCCGGTTGGCTACCCTGCACTGGGGAAGAGGGATTAGGGGGCTAAAAGGAGGAAGAGAGAAGGGGAAAAAGGCATAACACACACACACACGCACAACGCTGTCACAATTTGTCACTCAATCCAGTCGCTCTCAAGTAGGCAAAGAGTGCCTTGTATGCCTTGTATGACCTGTAAATATGTGTTTATAGATCCGGAGTAACAGATCACCTCCAGCGTTGCGTGTCTTTGAATCTTTGTTAGAACTAATAGTATTCCTTCCAAGTTCTGAAATAGAAGCTGCTTTTATTAGTGTCCCTTTTCTTTACACCCTGCCATCTTCCCTCTCATCATCGCTATGATTAATATATCTTCCTAGGAGTTCTAGCGTCGGTGGCACAGTGAAGAACCATCTTGCTGAATGACTCATGCTGAACGCAATTCCCGCTGGCGTTCGGCTGCAGTTGAGTTCTTGGCTGAGCTTTCCGCTAACTTACCCCATTCCAGCCACCCTTGCAAACGATTTCGAGCTTCCTCTCCTCCCCACCCCTCCGGAAACCTTCTTTCCGCGCACTTCTCTGCTCCCCCCCCCTTCCTTCTCAAAGCGTCCCATCAAAGCAGCGAAGCGTCGTAGGAGACAGCACCCCTACCTCTCACTTGAAATGAGGGCGGAAGTCGGGATGTATTCACTCCTTCGCTATCCTTATCTTCGGGGCCGCACCAGCCTCGACAGTTAGAATTAAGCTGAGTACATGCTTCCTCCTTCGAAGTTCCCTCCGCGATTCCACCGGTGACCTCAATACCGAAACTCTCCTGAACCTTTCTCTCGCACCTCCTCACTGAAGGGCCTTGTTTACGAAAACTTGGCTCGTAGGCTCGAAAAAAACCGAGTAGGGAACCTTTCCCAGGTGACCACCCCTGAATTGACACCAACGACTGGGGCAGCTTGGGAGAAGGTGGCCTGTACTTCACAGCAGTGTCGGCTTTCGTGAGTCGCTCGACAGCAAAACAAATAGGCTTCAATCTTCAGAAGGACCTGAGTGAAGCTGAATTGTCACTACTCTACCGACGTTCAATAGATAAAGTGCTTCCTCCAATTTACCGGGCGTATGAAATTATTCGATTTAGATTTTCTTTTGAAAGCTGTGAAAGATATGACGGTGCAGTCTGCAGTGTGGGCTGTGCGTCAAGGTAGAAATTATTTGCGTGATGGAGTACAGAAAAAGGTGGTTACACTCTTAACGATAGAAATTTATTAGTACTTGTGTTGCGGCGCAAGAATGTATTGCGGAATTCAGGCCGTCCTTATAGAAGGGAAGCTAAGTTTTTAAAATATCGGAATCGGCATTGTGGTTCGAGACACAGAACTTCAAAGACACTATTTTGAAATCTCGTTAGGTTGGCCTCCCTATGTTGCGCATTAATCAAACGGCGTCACTTGAATAATTATTGCCGGAAATATTTTTGCTGTTCATGTCTTTTGTGACGTAGAAGTTACGACGCTGTTTCTACCACGACACCACGCACAGCGGCGATGTATGATGAATGTGCAACGTGGAAAAGCGAACTTTATCTTTCGGAGACTACTGTTGTTAAAACTAGATTTAACGATGTGAAGAGCAGATAGGAATTATTTCGTTAAATCGGGAAATTAGAAAAATCGAGGAAGGCATTTCTACGGTCTGTGAAATCTTAAATTGTAACGTAGCGGTCCCCAAAAGGGACCGCGGAAGAATCACATTTGCCGACAACCCGCGCCTGTGCGTTTGAAAAGCCCGCGAAAGCGGCCCAAATCGCTTGTGCATGAAAGCGCCATAAGGTAAAACGAATTCAGAGTCAATGTGGGCAGTGATGACGATTGCCGAGTCCTGTGTTCCGCGCAGTGGCTCAGCTTGCAGCCCCGTCAGAAAAAAACCAGGGCCGTGACTTCAGCGCCTGTATGTTACTGTTGGCACGTTGCCAAAAAGCTGCGAGACATCGTGGAGAAATTACGTTAGTAAACATCTATATTTTTTTACTCAATTATTCGCGGAAAAACTTCGTTAAATCAGGTTTAGTGGTCGTTTGTTCCGTTATTTCGAGTTATTGAGAACACCGAACCCAATAGGCACTTGCCGAGAAATCGAAATTTGTTCGTTAGATCGGAAACTTCGTAAATTCGAGTTTCGTTAAAACGAGTTCTAATTGTGTTATGTTCTATATCTTGAACCACGCTGCTGATATGCAAATTCTAAAACGTGGGTTCACTTTCGTTACTGACGACCTTCAATTCTGCTATGTACGTTTTTACTCAAAAGACAAACATTGAAAAGTTTATTAGTTCATTTTCTTTAATTAACCGCCTTTTACTTGCCGTTTATCGCGAACATAATGTTCACTTCACAGTAAAATCCACATACAAAAATCCCCTGAATCAGAGTCGAAGAGGCAGCCCTCTTGAATTGGCTCTTTTCTAACCAAGCTGAAGCTTGGCTAGAGCACAACATCGATCCTCGTCCGAATGCCCTCACTTCTTTTGTTGTTATTCCAACATACTGTGCTCCGTAAGGTGAACGAAAGGGCCGTCGCACATCACCATGGCTACTCTGTAGCCGATTTGTAACCTAGGAGCGTTGATAAAACATAGCCTGAATATTTACCTCACCGGCGATAGCCTTTTCACAAGAAGAAGCCATTGTAGAGAGTAATGGCAGGAAAATAACAGCCGTGAAAGCCAGCCAACGTAAACAAAACTGAGTCAGAAAAAAAACAAAGAGAGCACCAGGCGCACTTCAAAAAGCTACATCGATGACGCAATAGATCCTGCTCCGATAAATGGTCTCGTCATATTAGTTAAATGGTGGGCAGCCAAGAGAGATAAAAATAAAAATCGCCCTGCCCGCCACGACTGACACATCAGGCTTAAACAAATCTAAAATAATTAATGTCGCACAAGGCAATATAATAAATTTACAAAGCAGACAAAAAAGAGAAGAGAAAGAGCCTTCAGCGCACTACAGTAATTCTTGCACTGGTTTAGTTGGACAGGATTTTTTCTCCTGCGACGAAGACTGTGGGTTACGGCAAACGACCAGTTGGCGAGCAAAAGCGAGGACAGGCTCCTTGGTGAAATCGTCATTTCTACCCCGTCAAACATAGATAGAAGGATAAAGCACCAGATAGACGGGTAAAGCACCAGAACACATATTCCACTTCGCTTCATCGCTTTCATAACCACTCACTCGCCCAGAACACCCCGCATGCTTCCCTCGGCGTGAAATAGGCCTAATGCATGATCGCTTCATGGCTTGCTGTGAGTAAGTTCGCGCCAAGATTTCCAAACATTTTGCCCCTAAAGATAGAGTAGACACTCATAAGCCGATGACAACAAGGACAGCTTCGGCGGGCAGCACTTTCCGTCATAGAAAGCATAAAATATGACAGCTTACGCAGACGAAACGACTGGGAGATTTTGAGCCGGAGAGCTTCAGGAAGAACATGGCAGACGGAAGCAGCTCCCACACCCGAAGCGGGCGCTGTCCAATAGCGTGCGTTGGCGGCGCTGCAAACGTTTTTGCTACTTAGAAAACCAGATCTAGGGCTTTAGTGCGGCAACGAGAGAAGCGCTGTTCTCAAGCGGACTAAGCTTCCACAGGTGCAAAACATAGCACGTACTTCTTACTCCATCACCCACACTTCCGTTGCAAGGATCCAAACTTTTACATCCGGTCTGTATTTTCTGCACGCTACCAGTGTAATTCGCAGCGTGTGGTTTTTTCTTATATATGTATGTTCTGCTCATAGCACCTTGCTTGGTCATGAAATTGGTTTAAAGTCAGGCTAGGTTTTTCTTCCAATAAAACACGGAGGTACGGCTGAAAAGCAGACGGGAAACAAACCGGGAACAAAAGAAAATACGAAATGAACGAAGGAGGGCGTTCGAATGAATGAAAGACGTGAAAGTGGCTGTTGAGAGTTCGCATCGTGCCGTGCATGCGTTTGAAAGTGAACGCGGCCAGCATCTCTCGCTTTCACGCGAGCAGCCGCCAATCAGGTACAAGAAGACTCTCAGATGAGCACTGACTCCTGCATTCCGGCGTCATTCCAGAGTCACGGAGTATAGCAAAAAAAATCAAGCATCAGAGCACAACGCATGGCAGGTACGCGCCAAAGGAAGTAACAAGGTATGGATAATCCGAGTGATGACGTCGTAAAAAGCAGCCCCACCGGAATCCACCCTTTAATTTACGCGCGGGATAATTGCCGTCTGAGGGCGCTTTGCCACGTCGCAGAGCGTACGTAGCGATGTGAGAAAGCGCACTGCTAGATGAGAGCGTGAACGTAAAAATTACCAGAAAAACAAGAAGTTGAGTTCGCGAACGGAGCGAGTGTCATAAGTAAAAATAAAGGGCGGTAGAATGCAATGAGGAAGCTTTTCTTTCCTTCTTTTTTTATAAAAGGGTGGGAGACAAAGGTAGGACGATGAAGTCGAAATGGGACCGAGCACGATTCCTAATGTTCGCGCTGGAATGGTTTGAGCAGTTATCGGACCCCTCTAACGATCTTGCGGTCATTTGCATTCTATTTTGATACAGTCGGCTGGCGGAGTTCGCCGTAAGCGGCTGGGGCAGTTTCAGTGAAAAATAGAAACAAATAGCGCAAGTCCGAAAGATTACGAGAAAAACCAAAGCTAGCAATTCATCTAACAGCTTGGTACGAACACTGTTACGAAGACATGCTTTGCAGCTCTCTTCTGTTTAATATTGTTACGAATATCGCACGCTGGTTCTTCTTTTTTATCACGAAAGTCCGCGTACAAGAAGCAAAGCGTTCCTTGCATACGTTTCGAAAAAGTGATGAATTTCTAGCGGTCATAGCGACGCCTAGACACTTTAATCTCTTTTCTTTTTTTTTCAGGTGTTTTCGGGGATGAAAAGCGTGAACGTTAAGAACGCATGTAAAGTGTTCCTTGATGTATTTCCTCGCGGAAGTGTTACATAGAGCCCGCTCGATGCAAGGCCCGCTGACACGGAATGATAGTGTGCACCAACGTGCATCTCGACGTTACAAACGACTACCGTTGGTAATGACTGTGCTCAGTATCATATGCGCACATTTATCCTAAGAGGCAAAATAAAACTATTGCGGTAAAGCTTTTTCCGTGGGCTCTTACGGCGGGTTTCTCCACGCATCTGTCTAAGTTGATGACGTTGACGACGTCAAATCGCTACAGCCGAGCTTTGGCTTCAATGGTCCGAAAAAAAACTGCTCGCTACGACAGCTATAAACGCCGGCTTCCCGAAAGCAGGACTGACGGAGAAAGTATCTACACGTGTGTCTGGGCGTCCAATATAGAGAGGATTTTGCCTAAGTAGGGTCTCATTACTTCTATAACTGTAAGCATGCAAGCCAAAAATAGAAGAGCGACAGGTGTTTATTAATCGTAAAAAAAGAACCGTCGGGAGGCCATGTTATTTCAATTTAAAAATTTCATTTTGAACTTGGAATCGTTTCTTCGTTTCTGTTTTCTCGAATAGAAAAAATGGCAAGGCAGGAGAGATGGTCCGGCTTTTGCAATAAATTAGAGCTGAAGGGGCCACCCTGTGTGGAAGACATGTTCATTAAGGCCGAAGGTCCTGTCGACGCATAATAAATGGGCTCTATGACTAATTAATGGGCTGAAGGAGCAACTCTGCTCCTGTATCAAAAGCGAGCCGTAGTTATCGGGGTCAGGACGGAGCAAATATTGACGCGAAACGTTGTTTGTTTTCTTTATTCATTAGTTATGATTTCATTTATTGTCGGCGGCTGGCGGAATTATTACTTTGCTCGCTACGCGATACGCGGTCTTATTTTAACAGCACACACAATTTTCTACGGTGATCGAAGTTGTCGATGTTGTAGGCAAATTTTGTAGAGAGTTCGTCGACACCGTTGAAATGTACACTGCCGATGGTGGCGGCCGTTCTAGTCTTCGACGACCGCCGAGCCCACTTGCTAGAATATTTTTATGTTTGTGAAGACAAGTTCGCCAAGTACATCCTTTCATTATTATGCCAATCTATTCTCTGAAGTCCACGTGGGCGTAATGCTACCATCAGGGGATTATATTCAGGACTGTTAAACTAAAATGCGCATTGTTAGACTTGCACTTTCTTTCCGTCACTGATTCGACAGCTTCGTGAAAGCGCCACGTTTACAAACCTTTCGCTTCGCGAAAACAACCATCATCAATCAAGCAACCATGGGCAACTTGATGTTCCGCATCATAACCACACGAATGCTCTTCTCCAGCTACCAACGCACAGATAAAAACCTGCTGCCTGTCATCTTTCTTGACATCCAATGCCCCGTGATAATGCGATGCTTGGCATGGTTTTTATCCTCATCTATACAAAACTGGCCACGCCATGAAACAGTGCAGAAACGAGTGATTGAGGGCTCAAGTTTCGATGGGCGCTCAGTCACATTCTATAATATCGTCATTCAATGGCTCGATGAACCTGGTGCTTATTTCTTGATGGAGTATCATGCTCTGCCGCAGGATTCTTTGCCATGTCCTTAGAGCACTTGTTGTTGTTGTTGTCGTCGTCGTCGTCGCCGTTGTTCGTCGTCGTCGTCGTTGTTGTCGTTGTCGTTGTCGTCGTTGTCGTTGTCGTTGTCGTTGTCGTCGTTGTCGTTGTCGTTGTTGTTGTTGTTGTTGTTGTTGTTGTTGTTGTTGTTGTTGTTGTTGTTGTTGTTGTTGTTGTTGTTGTTGTTGTTGTTGTTGTTGTTGTTGTTGTTGTTGTTGTTGTTGTTGTTGTTGTTGTTGTTGTTGTTGTTGTTGTTGTTGTTGTTGTTGTTTAGAGCACTTACGAAGACTTGTCTTTATGTCGGCTTCTTCATCCATCTCTGTCCGCACCGAGTACAGTAGACCACTGCTACTTGGCACACATCCTCGTACTTTCAGTTCTTCTTTCCTTCTTTTTCCTTCACTAACGCTCTCGATATGTTTTCACTGCATTCTTGATTCCACCTATGATATGTTCGAAAATTCATTCGGACTACGCCGTCGCTTTATTCGAAAAGAACCACATGTTCATCAGTAACGCGATCTGAAACCATGTCGTCGTCTTTGTAACTGTTCCCTTGATGACCTTTTCTGAATTCCCTTCAGCTGTTGCGTCAAATAAAGGAAGTTAGAAGCGAAGGAAAGATTCAAATATTCCAGCTGTTTCATTTTCATCGAGTAAAACAGCCCACACGCAATATCCTCGAGAGTCCGCTACCACGAAGCCATCTCAACCGCGTACACGCGTTTCGCCCGCCGCTTACGCGTGATGGCTTTGCCTGTCACTAGTTCTTTTTTTTCTTTTTTTACACTGCGCGTACGGAGCGCGTTCAAGGCTGGCGTTCACACGAACAATGACGCGCTTGGAAGTGTTCGCATCTTTTCATTCTTCGCCAGTGCCACGCGGGATTTGGCCGTCGGGAGAGGCCCGTGGTACAATATCACATTCTTTTCTCGAGTAATCCGCCGTTCTCCCTTCAATGCGTGCGGCAGCTCGCCGTTAAAAAAGTACTTTTTGTCAAAAGGACGTGCGGTAAGGACGGCGGGCAGACATCTTTCATATCAGCCGCGCTGAAAAAACTAGACGCTGTTAAAGCGGGCTCACAAGGCTCGGATGTCCACGGCAAAGTTAATGTCCGAAGTATGGATGGAGCCAAGTTTCTCTCCAAACTACGCGCATCACTTAGGGTGTCTCGTAGTTGTAAATGGAATGGAGGAGTTGAAAAGAAGTCCACTTAGGCCTTTGATGCCACTGTACGAAGGAGATGGTCGCTGTGCGCCTCGAAGCGAGGAGACGGTTAGTGCTGAGGTTGCAACCTAAAGTGCACTTGCAGCCGCGACAGGATATACACAGCACCGAATCAGATTATATTCTACTAAATCGCATGATCTCAACAATAAAATAATTACATATCCTTAGGAACAAGTCATGTGAACTATTTTAATCAATCAATGAACGTAGCTAAAACCAAATGATCAGCAAGGGTTCTACCTGGGATCCCATGCATACACTTAACTTTGAAATAATGTGATTGCCATTCTGTACCTGCTACGGTAAGTTCGATTCTACTACAGTAGAACAAAATAGGTGGAAGATCCGGCATAAGCGCTTTGTTTTCGGCACCTAATAAGCAGAGCGCAATAGGTTCTTTTAACCTGTTTGTTTTTAAGTTAAGCACAATGCATGGCGGTTGTCTGATCAAGCTTCAAGCGCGGTTTATTCCGTGCAATGTTGGCGTGGTGTATAGGCATCGCTTTCTAAGCGGCTGTATACATCGGATCGACTGTATGCTACATGGAAGCTAGGTTCGAAAGAATACTTCAGTTCTTGTGGCAGTGATTGTAAAAATTCTTTCAGATGTATCGCCTTGCACCATCGCTTGTTAAAATGCGCCCCTGTTTTTAAACACGGTCATTCCATCAAGACGGCTGGCCCGAGAAATTATGAAAGCATTTACCATTCGTTTCACCAGGGATATCTACGTCAGTCGCCCCTCAGCTGTATTATTCCTTAACCAGTGAAAATTATTAGCCAGTGACTATTAAGGCATGCAGCGGTAGAAAAGAGTTCATAGGGGAGCAGTGTTTCCTCGAGCATCTCGTGAAAAAGACCAATGGCACGAACCGTCTTAAGAGGCAAAGCAATCCAGTATAACTAAATTACACCTAAAGGCCGAATCTGTACCCAAGTAATGCTCAATAAGTTTGCTGGAGAAAAAATAAACAATATTAGCATGGCGAATGTGATGAATCCCGGCCACCTTGTCAAAGCTACTCGACACCCGACGGGTCGAGTTCCACCAACTTCCGCTCGGCCTCGCTGTCGCGACCAGCGCGCGTGTGGTATTTGCGGTCACGTGACGCGCGGTGGCGTGCTTAGACGACGGGCGCCGCCTAATTAGAGCGGTCGTTGACAAATGATCGCCCGATCTAACGTGCGAGTTCCATTCGAGCACAACGCACAGAGCGCTCTGGATACGAGTTGCACGTCCGGCCAACCATGTGTCGAGCTTTTTTCGCCGACGCTGATGAAGGCACTTCAGGGCGCGGCTTAACGCCATGCCGCAGTGGCTACCGATGCCTTCACGCCTCAGGGGTTTCTCAAGCTAAACGGGCTGCAGCGGCAGCCTTTGCGCGTATTGCCAAATCATAATTGCGTGGGCAGCCTTGTGCTAGCGATGATTATATTTCCACCTTGTGTGCAAGTACGTGACAGAGCAGAAGCAAGGCTGAATGGTGGGTCTGTTGATAGTGCATGTTCAAGGGGCTCAAACCAGCCAAACAAAGGGCATACCCAAAAAGAAGAACCAGACTGCTTCTTGTGCTATTTTTCTTAGTTTATGCGTCTCTTCGGCTGTTGTGAACAATTTCGAGTATAGAAATAACACTGGCACCATACAGAAAAAAAAGCTTGTGATAACCTTCTGTTAATGACCTACGTGTTCACGTGCTGATGTGCGTGCTCATTATGGCCTGCGTGCTCCGAAAGCAAGTGTTTCAAACCAAACAGCCTCTGATGATAAGTCTTGAGACGAAAAGAACCATTTTTGTTACATGCTTAGCTCTGAAGGACGTCAACAACCACCGAATGCGAGTCTCACATTTTCTTATCTTTGTTAGTAGCAGTACGTCCGAATCGCAGTTAGCGAAACATTAGCTAATTGGCTTGAATGTTAATTAGCTGAATTAAATTGTTTCACCCATGGAGTAAAAAATATTAAACAACGCCTGCCAGAAGTTAACTTCGCAATTTCGTTGCGCGAAATTGGCGTACGAGCTGCAAGAAATTAAATAAGATAGGAGAACATCAAACACTCTCAGAACCGAATTGAAACCTGGAACGTACAGGGGATCTCAAAAACCAAGCTTTTCAAAATCGGTATGAATGAAGAGTGTGTTAATTTTAATAAAACGCGGGGGCACTTCGTGAGTAAAATTGAGTAATGGATCGTCCATGTCGCAAGCGGGCTGGAACTTCAATCGAATGCGAGGCGGCTGATTCACAAGAAAGCAAGAAAAGGTGAAGGCCACAAAGCGAAAAGCGCGAACATAAATTGCGTGCCGTGTGAGCGATAGATAATCAATAGCGTGATGTAAAACTGGCACAAGGACATTAAAACCTTAAAGGACGGACGCAGGTTACCGTAAATATGGGCAGCAAACAGTGATTTATAATGATCCATAACAGCGCGACAGACGGGACAGAGAAAAGAGGACGAACACAGAGCGCTGAGTCAGAACTAAAACGTTTATTGGCCACCAGGCAGTATAAATGCTGCCCTGCTGGCCGGGCGTCATCGTAAGCACCAACTCGCCCAACAAATGGTATTGTCAGTAAACAGTGCCTTGGACAGTGCACTGAGAAGTGAAGAAAATTTCACCCAAGGTTCTGCCTTAAAGCGCATTTTACTGAAAACTACTAACTAGTTGCATCAATTCACTATATACGGAAAACAGGAGAGTTCAGTAAGTACCCCCGTGCGTAACGCCTGTAGATATCGTGGCAGCGTTTGTATTGCACGAATGTGCTTTACCGTTTCGGAGAATAATTCGATGGTTCCGATTTTGCTGCTTTAATGCAAAAGCTTAAGCAGGACTTCGAATATGCTCTAAGCCTAATACAGAAGCGAAAACGTGAGAATAAAACGATTTTTTTTACGGACCGTCATTAAAATTGGCCGCTATTGTTTGCGTCACTGTCAAAAATTTGGTCGTGGCATAACGTTTGAACTTGCAGACCAACTTATTTCGAAACATCTAAAGCTTAAACACCCTAGCTTTTTTTTCTTTTCTTGACGGCTGTACCAGCTTCTCCACTTTCTTTCACAATTCTACCAGCTTGAGTGTTTTTTTAAGTTTTTTTCTGAATCGCATATTCCTCGCACCTTCTTTTAAACTCGCTAGCGCTCAGAAATTCCTTACCGCTCGATTCAGAGCGGTGGGAGTGAAAGTTTTCAAACTGCAATCTGCCTCTGCTAGAAGGTCTTTCTCTCCGAAACGGCTGTCGAAGAGTCTAAAAATGGAACCGCGACTGTGCCGCGCACATTATGAGAACGCAAACGAAACATTCGATCCTGGCTCAGCCGGCTGTAATCGCCTCATGCCAAGAATCCCTCGCTTTCTTTTTATTTTTTTGCCTCCGTCGTACAAATTCTGCACATCTTCTTTACATATCGTCCCCTTTGACTGTTATCGCTTTGATTTTGCCAGGAAGCAACCGAAATCGCGATTTAATTTGGGTGCAGTTTGATTCGAACAGTGATCAGTCAATGCCCGTCCTTCTCCAACGCTTGTCCGGTGTGAAGGCTCGAGGCACAAATACTCAAGCAACACTTTCGGTAAAAGCTCAGGCAGTGAGGTGGAAACTTTGACCCAACCGCATAATGACATGGCGATAAAAAGAAAGCAGCCGTAGCAATAATACAGCAGAAAATTCTCCTGGTTCGACTCGCGTAGCATGAATCAATTAGGGCTGAGTAAGCAAAAACTAAGCGTATCCAATCTGCTTAGTTTTTCCTATTGCTGGGAATGACACAAAACGGCGAGGAACTGGTATTTAAGGACGCGCATATTCCTGAAGTGCGCCATGCGAGCAGACTTTATAAATTAGGCTGCATGTCAGAAAACTGGACGTATTAAATGTTTTTGATTTTTACCGAGAGCAAGTGGACTGTCCAGATAAGAAAAAAATGATCGGATGGGGTGGGCACGGTTGGCGTAGAAACGGACTAATAAGAGAACAATGCGGACAGCCCTTGTCGAGCAATGAATATAACCTGGCTGATGATAGAGAAGACAATCATGTCGCTTCGCGCGTCCTAGGGTCACAGGACGCTAAACACAGGGGAGGATAGATTGTAATGTCCTGGCTAACTGCGCTTCCTAGGCTTTCCACCAATAGCAGGTGGACCGGTTTTACGCTTTCTTTTTCCTACTGGATGCGAGGTGTAATTTGAACTCCAGTAAGTTTCTCTGGATCTATATCTACCCCACCGCATTTGTGTTGATCCCGCTGGAAATCATAGTTCCTTATACTTGGTCCTCAATCATAAGTACAATCAAGTGCCTAATAAGTGCATTGGGCACTTATAAACGTATTGCAAAAACAGTTGTTACAGGTGGCACACCGCATATTTAAACGCGTTCAGATACACCTTCGGTCAAGCCTCGACGGAAGCACTCCAAGTACTCCGGTTGCAATGACACTTAAGTCTGCCTGAAACCATTCATAGAACGCGTCCTCACTAAAGTGGGAAGAGTAAAGCCAGTGAGCGACTGCTCAGTGAGAGTGAATGAAAGCCCAGCACCGGCGACCTCCTTTTTCATTTTGTTTGTTTATTTTCTTCAGCGGAATGAAAGGGATGCAACCGAGGCCGCTATGTGGTCCGAGTACTCCTCGGCGGATGAAAAACGCCAGTATTCCGGTTCGTATTCCGTAAACAGGACTTTGCATAACAAGGCCGAGCATTTGTCCTTGACCCAGTAGTTTGTTGCAACTAAACGAATAAAGCGTCGATTCTTCAGCAAGAAATAAAGCCGCTTTTTTCCCTGTGCTCTCTGCATCCTGTCTTGTAGCTCTCTCAGTTTTCGGTCATGCGTGACACTAAATTCTGACCAGTAAGCGTGACGCGCTGACCTGGTTTTAAAGCGATAGCGTTAAGGGGCTCTGTGTCGCAGAAAAGCCGGCGTCTTCGCCGGCGTAGGCGAAGGAGTCGTTGACCGCGAGCAAAAAATCCGCGACAAGTCATAGGATAAGCAACCTAGGGTACCGGTGGGTCACCTTGTCACGTGACCTTGTGGCGTCATCACAACCTGCAACACATCGGGTTGTGAGTAAACTGCCCACCGTGGCAGGCGGCGGGTAAATTAATGACTGGTCGCGGAGAGCAACCTAGGTTGCACAAGCCCCACCAGCGGCAGCACCTGCCATCGCAGGGCAGTAGCCCATGGCTTAACTGTGGCAGCCACTGCTCCAGGAGCGGTATAAGGTATCCCATGGATCTAAAAATGTAAATTAGAGAATGGCGAATTCCGCTTATATGGCCATTAGCCTATTAATGCCCCCCCCCCCCCCCTGCCCACGGTTAACTTCCTTGCCTTCCTTTCTCCTCCTCCTGCTACCAGAAATACCTGTCGGAATAACTGGATGATCAGCGGTCCCTGGTGCCTCATGGCCGGGATCCTTCGAGCTCTTTATGCCGCTATCAAAATGATTATTCCTCTGTTTCTCCTTTACAGTACGTCAAGTTCGTGGTGACTACGCCTAATGCAGAGTCTTCTTTGAAACTTGCGGTGCTGTAGGGTCTCTTGAGCACAGTGTGCTATCAGTCTCAACCGCTGAGCTTGCAAACCTCATTACGACATGCCCTGTGAGTCCTCCTCTGCTTGTGTTAACGCTTGCCGACGGGAACTTTCGGCATGTCATGGACTAAGCGGTCTCCAGCTCCACTGCCGCAAAACGAGCGATCTACACTAGGTTCTTGAGGTTGTAACTTTCACTAGTTCCACTTTTATTACCTCCAATTACTAAGAAGGTAGTAATCTGCGTGACAAGTAACTGGTTAGTGAATTCTCCGACCTTTTTTGCTTAAGAGTGTATCCGCTCGGAAGAACAAAAGTGCTTCCGACAGACAATATTTTCGCTGCCTGCCCTCTATTCGCAGAGCATAAACTAGTGCCAATGCATTAATAACGGTTAACAAGCTCGTTATATCACGAGCTTGCGCTTGTTTTCATTTCATGGATTGAAAAGAAGTAACAATAAATGAATCCTGCACGCAGTTCGCATTTACTTGAAATTATAAGCTGCATCATTGAGCCTCGTGGGCCCCAATAACCGGGGAAACTATGACAGCTTAGCTGCGTATCGACCCGGAACAAGTGCATGCTCAAAAATTAAAGTTGCTTTCAAGAACGCGTCCTTGGCGGCGAAAGCTTCCGGCAAGGAGCCTATAACAATAGCCTCCATGCATGAGATGAGATTGCTTTTCCCCAGCAAGCAGGCAGCCGCGATGAAATATGTGGCCTTCGGTGAGTTGTGACCCTGTGACGGCGTGCTCTAAGTTTTTTTTTATAATCCGCATTGCTTCGCACAGCGGCCGTACTCTAGATGCTCTTCTCCGCTGCCTCAACTCGAGCTTCAAAGCAATACGTCACCTCGACATTTTATGGTGCTTCGCTGTTTACAGCAGTTTCCTTTCATCGTTATCTTTAAGTTTTCGCCATATTGCCAGTGCCTACGCGCAAACTCCATCTACAAGAATTTATATGCAAATGGAGTGAGATAATGTTTTTATGTGCCCTGAAGGTCGCGTGGAGTGATATATTGGAGATAAGGAAGGCTTTCTTCTAAGATGTAAAAAAAAAGTTATTTTAAACTAGAGCCCAGGGTCGGACGGAAGGCCGAGCATTTTTCTCTTTGAAGAATAGTTCTGCAACTGGCTGCTTTCGTGCGATTTGATATGCTTGCGGGTATCAAAGAATGCTAGTTTTCTCAGTAGCAAAGCGCACACTCACGATTGAGAATGGAGGTGTCGCGCACAGTGACAACCTCCGTAATGAAGAAAAGGTGGAAATACTGTTGGATTCTCCTCTTACCACCGTCTCATATCGACTGAAGAAGATCTGTCGTAGCCAGTTCTTCATTACCATGTTTAGGAACCTGCCATGCTTCAGACACTTTCTCCAAACACACGTTAAGATGAAGAAGATCGGCGAATTATCTTGAAGTTCACCCAAAGCGCTTCATTAATTGCGTGAAGGGTGAGGTTTAATCAATGTCATTTCTGGGGGTAAAAGTGGAAATGCAGTCGTGGAGACGCCTGGATTACTGTATAGAAGAACCCCAGTACAATGTTACCTAAAGTGGCAGTGGCTACTTAAAGCAAGCATTGGCGTGTCTTTGGTTATGCTCCCAAATTCGCATACAGGAACCTCCATGGCATGATGACTAGCTTGTGGTTGAGAGAGCGGAAGGAGTATGGTGTGAGCTAGACTGTCCAATCTGTTAGCACTACTTTCAATGTTTCTTTGTAGCGTCGCCAAATATCAGCCACATCTTCGATTATTGTTTGCGTTTATATGTGCGCTCTACTTCGATAATAACACACACACACACAAAAACTTTTAGGCGAGCTCGGTGGATTGTTTGAATGCGTTAGTATTTTCAGTTGCAGCTGACTGTGTTGTAGCTCCGCCCTAAGAGTATGACGCGATAGCGTTAATGGGCTAATGCCTATACATGCGGAATTGATCATTTTCTTACTTTACAGTAATAGATCGCTGGGAGCCCTCATCACTGCTTGCGCAGGAGGCTAGCAGTTAACCGATGTGATATTGCCCTACAAAGTGGTCGTTTCAAACGCAACCATCGGTGGGTCTTGTGAAACCCAGGTCACTCCTCTCGTGCGACCTATCGTGACCAGTCATTATTTTAACTGCCACCTGCTTGTTTTGATGAGGTCACAAGGTTCGAACTACGTCAGGCGTCCCTCGTGGAGGCGGTCGCCCTTTCCGCCTGCACAGACCAATCTAATGCTAACACAGTAATCAAAACTGAGTCGATAGCTATTAGTGCATTGCACGCCTGCAAAACGACAACTCTTCGCGTTTTGTTCTTCCTTGTTGCTGCCGGTTTTGTAGTGTACTTTATGAAAGCGGGCAGATCTTTTTATTGCCTAATGTACAGCAAAGTAAGCGAAATGTGTATAATATTCATTGAATACTGAGGACACGTGGTCGCCGACTCTTTTTTTTTGTTCCTTCCATCTAGTGTGACAACGTTGCCATACCGGGCTCAGGACAGTGTTTGCGCAGGGCACGAAGGAGCCCAGTCATGTCAGTTTTGGAGAGAGTGAAATGGCGAGCCTTAAGTGCGATTTAGAATAGCCGGCAGGAGGTGGTGCCTTATTGAACGTGACACATTTTCAGAATCCGTGCCATTCACGCCCCGGGCCTTTAGATTAAAAAACAATAGCAAAAGAAACCAAACTTTGCAGTTCTCAGAACGAGCTTTATATATAGCACCGTCCAGAGGAGAGCTTTTGACCTCCCCACTCTCTTGGATTTATGTGCAATATTTTATGCACACATGCGGTCGCACTTTCGTGCTTCCAGTTGAAAACAATGAGCTCTCGTAAGATGGCAGCGAACGTAACTGTCCGCAAGTGACAATAATTTCTTTTATGACCACTCTTCTGCAGTAGGCTGCCTCTACAGATCGCCTCCTTGCGATGCCTGCTTAGGCTGATCGCTCAGGGCCGCTTTTATGTCTCTCCTGCGTCCACTAGTTGCTCTGAGAGTGCGTCATGGGGAGGGGTTTTTTTTGTTTTGTAAGAGAATTTATCCCATTTTTATTGTTGTGGTTACACCGTGGTGCGGGAACGCATTCTCCGTAGGGTCAAAAGCGTTGTGGAGATATTTTCCTGCCTTTTCCTGAGTTTCTGTGAGCACACAGAGCTTTTCTAGAACGGCCACTAACGTTCGTGGTGCCGCATAATCAGCAAAGTTATTCCAATTGCGGATGTTTTTTTCGCACAATTCTCTGCATTGCCTCTCAATTCCTACGAATATATTTATTTTCTCAATAGAAAACGTGTTACTATTTTGTCCGTAAAAAAAGAAAACTGCCACAGAATGGTGATGCTAGCTGCTGCTCTTGAGCACGTGTTCATTCTACAAAAAAAAACAAGAAAAACCGATCAGTTCCCAATTCATTCAGACCACAGCGTTGCCCCATCCTGGAGTCTGGGCCCTCTGCAGCTTTTCTGAGGCAGCGAGAGAAAGCAAATCCAAGCCGAACTGCCATGTTTGCGGAGCTCCACTGTTCCGGCCCACACTTAAACATAAAGTGTGGTTTGGAAAGAGAGGAGAGAGGCAATAAAATAACCTCTCTCGAGGAAGCAGCGAGCGAGAAACACTGGAGGCAATTTCGAGCGTCCGATTAATAAATCTTCCTATACTGGCCTCCCCACGTGAGTCTGCGCACTGACGGTATGGCACTCCGGAGAGCCGTATAGCCAATCTGGAAGAACGGAGACTAAGGACACCCTGCCCGTTCGACAGCCATAAAAGGCAGCAGTTTACTTTCCTCCTTGCATAAGTAAAGTATCAGTCACCTATGAATGAAGGGCGCCATGAATTCGGCCGTGCTGGTCGAACGCTCTCATATTTGGGTGTCCACACAAACGAGAATCAATCTTTCGTTCCTCTGTACTTCATAGCTGCCTCTTTATACGACGCCTGGGTTATGTGTTCTTCTTTAGTAAGGTAAAAGGCCAGCATCATCACTACACTGAACCCAGTCCTCACCTCCTCCCCCCCTCCCCAAAAGAAAAGTGTAAAACATGAACAAGAGAAATAAAGATATCGCTGAATCCAGGTCACTTAATTTAGTGTTAACGGCGCTGCCTGCGGCTGATCTCATTCTGCGTGCATGAGCATCAGGGGCACACTTATGGTATGTGGAAGGTGGCAGTGGGTGACAGGTGGTGGCGCTTTGGAAAAACGTGGTATGTGTGCTTTTTTTGGGGTGGGGGTGGGGGGGAGGGGTGATCAGCACACTCAGCGCCCCCTACAGGATCGCAACTGATTGGGGTAACTTCCAGATACGTTACAGGCCCGGAAGGTGCCCGGAACACCTATCGAAGGGCGCTTGCCGAATTCTACTGACCTCGGTTACGTGAAGGTTCAGGGTGGACTTCATATAGCGGCTCTCGCTGTAATAGCGGCAGTGAAATCGAACTGAAAGACGGAGAGGAAAAAAACAGCTGCCCCTACACCAGCACTGTCTGCGAGCCAGCGCCCCACCCCCCTAGGATGGGAGCTGCCCAGCCACCCATCACCATCTTCGACCTGCCTCCCCACCCCACCTCTACCTTCTAGAAGCGCTACACTTACCCACCTTCACCCTTCAGCAAAATACTTCCTCTTGTGTGAAGGCACTGCCTGCAGTAAAAACATACATTCAGAGTAGAAGCGTCAAAGTAACCAGCTGAGGGTAAACCAATCTGCTTTCGCAGAATTGCCGCACCAAATGTCTGATCTTCTTGTAATTTTTTTAGACACTTTTGATCGCTTCTCTCTCAAGTGTCTCCTAAATGCAGCATGAGGCTTTGCTCGTTTTATATTTCTTGGATTTCAGAGAAAAAAAATCGATTTCATTTACTTAAGATACAGTTAGAAGGAAGAGCGGCAGCCGAGTAATATATTGCGACTACAGGCTGAAATTGTTCGACAAAGCTCCACTCGAAACTGAAGGAACCGTAGACACTCTAGCATTCGGTCACGGCGTGAACTTTTCCAGCTTGTCCAAAACACTGAGCCAAACTCACAGTGAACAAAGTAGTGGTCGCATCCGGCGCAGAAAACAAATCTACTTGGCGCTTCGAGGGACGAGTGAGAAGTAAGCGAAATATAATAACCGAATCACTCGTAGGAAATTAAGTGCAGCCACATATTCTATGCGCGGAAAATGCTGATGAAAATCAGTTTTTTGAAGCGAAAAGCTTCACTGCGCAAAATAAAGCAGTCATCGCGTAGGCCGGAGAATGACCTTGAACGACCTTCAGCCCAACCACGCTAGCCCTGTATGACCGTATGTGGTGTAGTTATGAAACCCTTGACCCCTGACATTGACCTCTGAGCTTTCACCTTTGACATTAGGTGACCTTTGGGTTGACCTTTGACCTTAAGAACATCCGATGGGGAGATGTGAAGCCACGTGATGACATCCGATGGGGGTGTCGTAAGACCATGTGATACCGCGTCTTAGTCACGTGGTCGTGTGGGCATATGCAGAACGGCTGTCGTGAGCGTGCAGCGGAGCGGCCATGAACGAGCGTCAGACGCTTAGCAAGCGTGCGTGCGTTTCTCTGAATTCCAGGGTTAGCCAGGTTAAGCCACTGCCAGTTGTTTTTATCTAAGACGATGCGTAAGTGTTCCCGACTTTGCTCGTCACGAAAAAACTCACTTGTTACCAGTAGCGCGGGGCGTGTTTACGGAGCACGGGAGTATATTTATTGCGAGTGAATGCGAACAAAGTACTTTAACGAAAGAAACCCGAAAACTGTCTTTTTTTTCTTTCGTTACTTGGTCCGCAAAGCGGAGGAGAGGAGGGGGAGAGGAAGGCGAAAGGTAGAAAAAAAATGTCTCAGCAGCGGCACTGCAACTGTGGCAAGAAGGGAAGCGGTTCTTCTCTTTTCCCTATTTTCTTCCCTCTCAAACGCTCCCTCCCTTGAGGTGGTTGGCTTTGTTTTAGCACACCATTTGTTTCTAGGTGTATGAACTCTTTGTTTGCGGCAGTTCCCGACCGCTTTTCTTTCCACGGCTCTTTCCCCATCGCGCCTCTTTCGGGTCCGAGAGAACGATGAGAAAGAAAGAACCTAAATACCGAAGAGGCAGGACAAGTGAATAAACAGAGTGAGCGGTGTAAAAGCACGAAGGAGAACAAGGAGAAAATGAAAGAGAATGATGGTGGTGCGATAACCGCGTTACTGACTTCCGTCACGAGGACAATAAATCAGGGTCAGCCTCGTTCAACGTCGACTGTTTCAAAGAAGGCACTGTAGGTAATGGCCAGGGCGAGCCCAGATGCTATTTTTGCATCCTTAATCCATTTGCTTTCTCTGTCGCCGCATGAACATCAATTTATTTTCTCTGCTTAAATCCAAACGAAAGCAGAACGCCAAGAAGCACCTTAATGCTGATTTCCGCTGATATTATGCATCGGTGCGAAATAGTGAAAGAACGAACGAAGAAGCAAAACCTTACCACAGGCTTTTAGGATAGATGAAAGAAGTGCTCCTTGATGCTGAAATTACATCTGTGCAAGCTTTTCTGATTCTCTTCAACTTCTTGACTTTGAATAAAGAAATCAGTGGAAATACACTTGCGGTGCAAGGACCGTGATGTACTTCTATTTTTGCTTCAACAATCAAATGCGAACACACGAAAATGGTTCGGGCATTAAAACTACAACATTGCGATGCTGAGTAAATTGCTGGCATCCTAACTGCGATCTGATTAGAATGTTACGTAAAACTATGCCATTCTAATATTGGAAAAGAAGGATTGCTAAGACGTTTCATTTGATTAATTCAGTCGGGGTAGCCTTAAACTTCAAACTTCCTACACTGCGCTGTATGCTATGCGGCAGTTTTTTAACAGGCGCAGGTTCACAACCGACAAAGTTGTTAGCAATCAGGTTCTGAGTGCCAACAACTTGATACCTCACCCAAATATTTATTCAGCAGCTCAAAAGCGAGCGAATTTTGTGCTACTCATTTCATCATAAAAAAAATGCTTCGATTAGCAACAAGCTGTGTGGTTCATACGAAATTCCGTTATATTAAGGCCATCTGCCTTGAGCATTACATCTTACTTGGCCACAAAAGCATTTGCGTCGATGCGGCCAAAAGGCGGGGATGCTTGCCGCACCTCCTGCCCCGTGCTCTGTTGGCCGCTGGAAGAAACAACAATTTTGCTTGTTCTTACTGAATTTTAGCCCATTGTGCATTTTAGTGCTATAAAATGAGCCGAGCTTGTTACCATAAGTACTGAATGTTGTTAGACGATATGGCACCTTATGCGTTGGGGGGAGAAAAATTTCTATTCAAAGCGACGGTCTTATAACCAATTCGTCAAATGTGATAGTCTGAAATAGTCACGATAAATTGATACCTAAAACACCTAAAAAAATGACTGTCTTATTACTATTTCTCTGACGACGTTAATCGTGAAGGCACAATTTTAAATCGCATCTTCAAGGGATTCAACTTTTTTTCCCATTCCAAAACATTATTGTTTGATGGAAGTTGGAACGGCTTGCAATCTGCCATAATAGAGTATTACGTAGGAATTGGTGCGTTGAAAGCAGGAGCGGCGCCCGGTATTGTGGGAAATTCAAATTAATAACGAACGGAACGGAAGCCTCCATTCCGCCGGTCAAACGACTTCGGGAAACGTTCTATCTAACAAAATCACGTGACCGGCTCTCCTGTTTATTTTTTTTATGGATGCCTGCTCTAAAATTTGTTCACAATCTATGCGCGCAATGCACATACTACGAGAAAAATCAACGCCAGATTACGAACAGTTACTTTGCCGACAGCCGCCCTAGACAACTTGGAGACAGAACTGAGCGTGTTTTCTTTGGGCTATATTTCACATCATTAACGTTCACCAACTCTCCCAACTTCCCGCTTTACTTACTGCTGACCGCCCCACACTACCCTATCCCAATGAGGCGCATGTCCGAACTCGAATGTTGGGCCAACTATGCAGGAAAGCAGGTTCAAGCTATAGCTTTGGCTGGCAGCTGAACGGCATGGTTCACTGACTTTTTAATTTCCTGGCACGCACAAAACGGTGCCAAACGGTCCTAATATTAACACTTCTGCCTTTATAGCCTTTATTTTTCTCTGTCGATCGCTCTTTCCTGAACAAAAAAAAAGAAGTTTGGACAGATCAAGTAGCCAGTTTGAAACGTGGTAGTGTTCAAAGCAAAAAAAAAAAAAACGTGCCAAGCTGACGATGTTATGTTTACACTGAGCATATTATTTAAGACCTGGTGGCCGTGGTAAGTCCCCTTCCCCAGATACTTTCGTTTGAGCAGGCTGAGTCTTTTGTTACACCTCTGCAGAAAAATGGCGGAATACTAAAAAAAAAGCCACTATAACGACATTTTCACTGCAGATATTTCATGTATTTATATCGACTGTAACCCGTGTCCACGTGGTTTAATTTCTGCTTCCATCTACGTCAAAAAAGTGCGCTTGACGTAAAACATTTTACCGAATTCTGCGGTAGTCATTCGTTTCCATTTCAATGTCACCCTGGCCCGCAATTTGACTTTTAAAAGATGAAGAATGAAAACTGAGTCTCTGGTAGTGCAAAGAGAGCAAACAGTAAAAAAAAAGCCTCACACACAGCTGGAGTCTTGATAAATAAGCTTAAAATATTTAATTGAACACATTACGAGCAACGCCCTCTCTTTCGCATTCCTATATTTTGACACCCATATATGCCGAAACCGGCACGTGACTCGAAGCTGCGATGGCAAGAGGTAACACAGATTTCATGTTATTTGTGGATTTTGTCGGAAGGCCCTAACGATAGCAGAGCTCGTGCTGAATAACGCAACCAAGAAGAAGAAAACGACCGCCGCCAAAGTAACTTTCGTTCAGGGCCTTCCGCGAAAGCTAACCTTCTTCTTCCTGTAGGCAGAAAAGAAGCCCTTAGCCATGTTGTATTGCCGAGATGAATTGAGTCACTTGGGCCTATAGTCTGTGCTAGTTCATTGCTCATTAGACCGGGACTTTGGCATTAGATGTAGCAACATGCACTAAGGCGATTAGTTCGCAAAGAAGACTAAACACGCCGTAACTCAGCCAGATATTTTGCTCTTGCAGGAGCCAATGCTCGTTACCAAACTTCTTGCGTCTGCAGCAGGCTGAGGAGTTTTTTCCGGCTCACGGGAAAGAAGAAAGCGACAACTAAAAATAAAGGGCACACTTAAGCTTTCCTTCATCGGTCGGCCAGCGTACCAGAAAATCGCCACTCACAGTGGCCGTTTCACCAAAGTGTTCAGGCCATCTTTTAGTCATTGCTAATAAGTAGCATGTTTGTGGACGCGCAATATATTTGCTCAGTGCATTTTTAAGACTCTGCACAGTAATGTGCCGAGCAATCATCTCGACGTGTTCTTCAAAAAACGTTACTCGTGAAGGTGGAACTCAGGTGCAGTTTCAGTTTGTGTTTCAGCAGAGTAGTTAATATTTATAGAATAGTATTGTCGAATATTTGGGCGATGTCAAACAAGGTTCCCTGCACCAGGGTATTTTCTAACGTGCCGTGATCATTGCACAGAAATCTCTCCTGGTTATATGCCCGCATTTTCTTCAGCACAAAAAAAAATGAGGCGTGTCTAAAATTCGAAATCTGGCGCGCCCGCTGTGGCATCACATGTTATGTTTCCTGGTATATCGCAATGGCTCGGAACCTATCGAAGTGCAATTTCATGACGAATCTCTTTCTGTCCTTTCCTTCATTACTTTAGCGATCGAATCAAAATAAGCATTGTGCACGGGAAAGCATGCTTCTTCGCAGCCGAATCCTTTGTGAGAAGAAGCCACTTCTTTATGAACAACAAAAAGAGCAACCGATTTTCTTGTGTTAAAACAAACTTTAGTCTAGAAATTTTTAGTTAGCATGACTTACAGGAGCAAAGTAACGCATTCAATGACGCGACTGTTGCCTCATACTACTACAGTATATTCGATCTTATGACTCCTAGATCGCATTCATTTGAGGACTTGTAAAGAATTTTAAGGCTTTGGTCACGAAGGCAATCTTATGTCTTCACTTGTTTTGCGTTGTTACAAGCACTATTTTCGCTTTTCCAAGCAAAATTATTTTTTGCTCTCTAATGGAAGCAAAAACAAACATGAACGCCGTCAGGGGTAGGAACTTCCATATACAACATGGTGTAGCCAGTGAAGTCGTCAGCACCAGTTCTTCCCATAGAGCTCGGAGGGAAGTCAACTGGAAGTCGTGTCGTCGTCATGACAACGCTATTCAGCAGGAAAAAACTTCACCCCCGGGAGGAGTTCGGATAAGGGCCGCAAAAATAGAGCAGGTGCTTGTCCTGATCCCACAGATGATTCGGGCATAGCTCTTTTTTTCTTCAACGGGGTATTTATAACAACGAAGCCATGTTCTATCGCTAAATACGGCGCTTAGTGAGTGTGCAGGAGACATTCAGTTTTAAGCATAAGTTCTCTTTCCGACGCTGGTGTAGTTGAAAGCGAAACTAACCTGAGTTTCATCGTAGCAGATCGGCGTGGCATATGTGTGTGTGCGTCTGAGCAACCTTGTCTATAAACGTGCCTGTAGGGGGGGGGGGGGGGGTGGCATGCGCGTGCGCAGGCACGCATGTAGCTGTGCATGTATGTGCCACAAGTCATGACATTTGCATCTCACAACGGGCTGATGCTCATGAATGGTCTGCTTGTCACAGACAAAAGCCCTTATACACCAGGAAAAAATCCTGCCTGTTTCGTTGAATGACAATGCGGTGCCATCACCTGAAGGCTACGTGCCCAGCCTGTGCGAGAACTGTTAAGTTCGGTTCTTGCAGATCTAGTGTGACGTCGACGAAGTGATTTCAGAGCGAAAAGAGAGGAGATATTAGACATCCAATTACTGACTGGACGCGTAGCATTAAACGAAAGAAAACTATAGGACGCTCCAATTTTTCTCTTTCGCGGATCACAAAAAGCTGCTGCTTCATGCTCAAGAAAATTTACTGACAAAATAGCGAAACAAAACATTTCGTAGGCTGGACGTCCCGCAGACACAAATCAAAATCAAGAAGCCCGAACGCTACACACACCGTGTGCGGGCAGTCATAAAAAACACAAGCGCAACTAGCGCGTTCTGGGAGTCATCCATCATAAACTACTCTCCGAGACACGAAGTATAGAAAGGAAACTGTCTTTAAATTGTGGCTTTAAGCTCAAGCCTATGCAGTATTATTTATTGTTTGAGGCATGCAAAGCTTCTTGAGCTATACCGAGCCTAATCTGCTGATATGTTAATCTATAAGTTATTTCCTCCTAACTTTTCTTGCTCTTCAAAAACTTGACAACGGCAAACTTGGCAGAGTAATATAGTTTGTTTTCATCAATCACCTCAAGCTTACTCTATCCGCCTGTTTATGCAAATCGGCTCACCACGGGCGCAATATTGTGAAAAGCAGCAGAAAAGTGTTAAGCTTGAAGACACGACCATCTGTAAACAGCGAGTATTAAAAAAAGATTCTCAAGTGGCACGCTAGATTCGGCGAAAGTTGTTGCCTTGTTGCTGCCACATTTTCGCTAATGTTAAAGGCGTACAAAAAGGTCGATGTACTACCAATTTCTACTAACCTGGGTAACCACAGCGATCGAAGTGGGCCCAGGGTCACGTCATAACATATGACGTCATTCAACCGGGTGTTGACGGTCCACGCTCCGAATTCGCCGCGCAAAGGCTACGCATAAATGTTTTCATTGTAGATTAAGGCAATACGCTAAGTGAAGAAACACGGGTGTGTGCAATATTGTAATATTTTGCTAACTTCGCTGTAACCCACTTCACTTTAAATTTTACTAATTTGAAAACATGGCGAGAGAAGTACAATAACGACACATAAGTAAACATAGCAAGGCTTTTCTTGACCGACATTAAGAAAATTCGTGTAAAATATTGGCGCGGAAACATTGCATAAAATTAGGCTTGCTTCAGAAACTTGTTTTGCTTCAGGCTAAGTCATTGGAAAGGTGTGCGAACAGTGCGCTTTCGAAACAATCGAATATAAACAGAATTTCCTTGCTACCGAATCGGATTCCGAAGATGTATCTAAAAACCGAATCGAATACGAATTGCATAATAATACAACCAAATATAAAAAGAACTGAATATTTTTGCGAACACTAGCTATTTGTGTGAATATTCCCACAAAAGAGTAATCGTGCGAAAGCGCAAAGCGCTGGCGCTGTACCGAAACAACGGCACAACTTGTGAACGTACAGCTGTGGCTATCAAAAGATGCAACAATAATCTCCACTAAAGGTTGCTCAAGAGAAATTCAATATGACCGTCATCTGACACGTATGAAATATAAATATATGTTGGTAATTTAGAGGACAGCGAACGCGACACATCTCCTCAATAGATTAAACGGACGAGAGCTAGATTTGAGTCGCAGATTCCAAGATCGCGGCTCAAGGCGAGATTTGCTAGTTTGCTGAACATGTCTCAGCCCTGCCTCATCACTCAGTTTGGGAATATGAATGGCATAGCAGGAGTGGGCTACATCGCAGCACTGAGCCCTCCATTTCGCACAGACCGATCACTAAAGAATGCTGAGCGGCATTGGAGTGGGCCCCATTTTTTTGTATAGTTGCTAATGAAAACTTCGGTTCGCCCTATTAGAACGTCGTGCGAATTATTCGACAACTATTCGAAAACTTGACTAAGAATTTGATTCGCTCCGAAAAACCCATCCCAGGGGTACTGTCTGCACTCCTTCTTCTAGCATTCCTTCATTCCGAGCCCTTTTTTAAACCTACGCCTGGCGCAAAGTCAACGAATAAAAAGCTTTCTTCGTACGAAGTTGTCTTGCACGTGTCACGTGAGCTTCAGTTCAGCACGTCGTCCAAATATGGCGAACGTGTTTTTTTCGTATCGGTTTTTTTTTCCACAAAGCTTTTTCATGCGGGCTGCACAGCTATCGACGTGGGAAAAACCTCTTCTTGCGAGAGCGTGTGCTCAAAGGGACACCTTTCAACGGCGTCGTTAAACCGGTGTGACACACCTGCGGAGGCCCACACGGCGTACAAATGCCAGCTTTAACGAAATTCTCAAGACCCTACAAGGGGCTGAGGAAATCAAGTACACCTTGTTTGCGATAGAAGTTGAACAGGTGACCTGCTTACAAGACACTAAGAAAGTTGCCGGCTGCCCAAGGGACCTCACGAAGCAGTGCGGTGCCTGGAGCAGTGGTAATTGCTTATTTCGGGGAGCGAGATCGCGCCATTGTGTTCCCGCAATCCTCCAGGCACGTGCCCACATCCACCAAGCGACCGACAAGAACTCTTCGCCAACGACTCTACATCTGCATTATAAAGGGTGCAAAAAGAAACTTGGCATTCCAGTGCTTGGCCCTAACCGTCTAGCCTGCCTGGCTGGATAGCCCTTTTGAATCGCGCTCTTGGAGAAGGCTTCTTTCAAAGGCGGCTAGGCTTACTCGCCTCACTTAACTTGAAAACTCACTCTGGCGCTGAGTCTTGAGAGTAGATCTCTTCCTAAACCAGAGTGCTCGGTGGCATCCAAGCGTGTGTGGTTACAATGAGAATTTTCTCGAACAAAGAAGCTCGCCCACTCGCAGTATTCGCTCCGAGTCGCAATGACACTCATACGGCTCAGAAGCCTGGAGCCTAGGCCGCTTGCCTAATCAGATGCCAGAGGAATAAATAGGCAGCTTGCAGAGAATACAAAAGCCCCTCGGAATGGGTTCAGAATGTAACTGCACTGAAAGGCCATTCTCAAAAGGAATGCAGTCAGGAGATCAAACGGAATGCGACACTTAGAGTCGTGCGTTCGGTGTGTCATAATTCAAGCATAGCCTTCATGGAAAGAGAAAGAAATCAGACCTTTCTAGAGAAATGCATAATATATGGACGCCATTACTGGATACCGTGCATCCAAATGCACGTTGTCCAAAAATGAGCCCAACTGCTATTACCCGAACCGAGATAATGGCATTGTTTAAGCAAGCTTTGCTCTCACTAATCGACTTGGCATGTTCTTGGTACACCGTCCGAAAATGTACGATTAATGTACTCCTTCCTTTCTAAGAGAGTGAAAACTCTCGTAGAGTTTTGCAGCACGAAACTGACGAAAAAAATTCGACGACAATCAAGCCGTGGCTGCAAATCGCAAAGTGCTGCAGAGCAGCATCTGATTATGATGATTTCTATTTGGCAGGCGATACCGTAGACATGCGTGAAACAACGCTCGTTCAATTACCGCGGCGATCTCGTTTAGGCACTGGTCGAGGGAACGGCAGGCATAGATGGAAAAATAGGAGCAAAGCGACTGTTGTAGCAGAAGTAAAGGAAGGAGGAAAATCGCTTTCATTGTCGATTTTTGCTTCTTCGTATTGCAGAGGGACAGCAGAAGAGAAGAGATGAGAAGTTTCGGCTGTTGATCGTTTGCTTGCGATGTTTGCTGCTCGAGTAGCGACTAAGCGCCATTAGCTCGCTCACGAGAGGTGGCCGGGGAGCACATGGCGTGGAAAGCAGCCGCTCAGAGGCGAGTGTTACAGGGACTACGCTTGTGGATAAGAGCGGAAGGGAGTGGAAAGGAACGGCGAATAGTGCCAACGTCTGGCGCAAAAGAGCGACGATTTGTTTGTTCGGGTGAGTGACTAGGATCGAGGGCCGCACGTCTGCGTCGTTTATATATCCGCCGATGCTCTCTTTCGAGGTCGCTTAACACGAAACACCGAGACTGATGTGACTAGAGGAACCCTTTCGGCTCAGAAATAGGAGATCGTCACGGCAGACGACCGTTAGAGGCACGCTGGGAACACGCTCCAATCATCCTCTACGCCAGTTACACTTACCCCGTCTGATCTTGTGTGCGCGTGTTTAGTTAGGTGGGTGCGATTTTTATTCTTCTGGCAGTGGTAGTATTTCACACTATTATTGTGTACCAACGAACATTACAACTTCAAGTAGCCCCCTTTTCCCGCTTTTATTTGAGCTTTTGTATTGAATAAATGTACAAGGTCTATAATTCAGAAACTTGCCAACCGCGGCCGCAGACTGCGTCTTGTTTAACGGCTTCATCTTTCCCCTGTAACAAATATGACATTCTCACACGGTGGTCGCAGCTATTCTCCGGTCTGAAGGCCTTCCAGGCACTGTTCTGTATCTTTTGTTCTGTTTACTAAATCTGCGCCAAAGTCTGTTGGATTACAACTGACATTTTGTCAATACCAGTGGCGCTAAAAGAGAGGAAATAACGGGCGTACAATGAACTTCCAGTGATCGAATGTACGCTGGGACATGTTGCACATTTTTTCCTGCTCTCAAAATAAGCAATGCTTACTATGTCCATGTATTCTGCCCTGGCAGACCTTCAGTTTGCGCACGTTAGAAAAAAGCAGGGCTGTAGAACAAGTGTTTCAATATTTTTCGCTCAAAACTTACGAGTATGAAGCCGACAACAGTTGCTCTAATAACGCCTGCCTCAGTTAAGTGATCATTCCAAGCAGCCACAAAGTTAGCTGGTGTTAATTTCATCATTGTGATCTCGACTATGTTAACCCTTTTGCGAGCTAAGTGCCAATTCACTTGATCGTTAGAACCGTCGTTCTATATTGTCACCGACGATCGCATTCGATTCCTACGAAAATTTTCCCTCTTGCACGACTGCGCCACCACTCCGAGTGGGAAATATAGATTTTAAGAAAGAATAAATATGTAGCACCAGTTCTGGCTTCACAGAAGCATAAACAAGCAACCTTGAGTTTAACCTACCGGCAAACCCAGTACTATAAACTTCCCTAATACCGTATTCGTCACCACCATCGCTATCTTCATTGTCATAAGCAGCAACATAGTTGAAACTTCAGCACTTGTCCGAGCCCTTGCATACATATATCTAACTGCACTTTACTGTTCCAGTGCTTGCCGCCCTGCACCTGCAGACTCCGTTACTGCATCGTTCAAGCTTTTCCTCTGCTTCTCTGATAGCGTATATTTTCTATTCTTATCCCACCTGCAACACTAGACAGATTACCGGTTCTCTCTCCTATGCCCGACATGTTCACCCAGAGTCCGTTTTCTTGAGTTGACTTACCGGCAACATCATTATCTGGCACTTCTCTTCTGCTTCCCTGTTCTGACAGTGGTCATAAACACGGAGTGAAGCATGCAAATTATAAACACACATTCGACTCAAACCAGGGCTAAACTGGGCAAGGCTGCCACTAATCTATGTTCGCTGCATTTAAAACCAACAAGTAGGCTGTCTCCGGTAACTAAACTGAAAATATTTATTCGTTCTCAAAATTTTCAAGACAAAGCGCGCGAAGAAAGCAGCTAAAGGTATAAAATCTTGAATATTTTTATGTTAACAATTTCGTTCATCGTTCTAGATTGAAGAAAACCATGCCAGAGTTGGACCGAATGAAATGCGAAACTTTCATTTCACGTGGACTGAAACACATCGTACTCATTCCGGTCCCTTCAACTGAGTGGTTCTTGCGAGACGAAATCATAGTTAAGCATTCATTCATTAGCAGTGTCACATTAAATTTACACACAGAATATCTAAAGATCGCAGCTGATAAAAGGTAGGAACTAGGTTTGATTGTTTTTCTTTTCACAACATACCATGACGTCCGCTTCCAAGTTAGAAAGCGACCATCTTTCACATTGGTCGGTGTGTTTTTGTTATTTTTGTCTGATCATTTTGTGCGGTCTATTTGGCATTCTTCAGCAGTCCTGCGCCCTGGGCCTTCGGGAGAAACTGCAAGCACCCGTCGGAAAGTATCTGACCTGGGCGAACCTAGTGCCCTGAAGCCTATGTGGCCTAAGGCAACGATACGTGCGGCATCGCTGAAAGGTAAAATTTCTCCGCGCACGTTTTTTTAAAATTATATAGCCTTGATAATGCCCGCGCACGTTCTTCCACGCACCCTGCGGTGTCTCCTCGTGAAGTTCTCCCATTGCAGCGTGGTTCAAGCATTCGTATGCGAAGCACTCTTCGGACTCTGTTCCTGTAAGGCGAGATATTCCGGCTTGACTAAAGCAATTTTCTGTAATGAAGGCAGGCTTTAATAGATTACACATTCAGGTAAAGATGCCCACCCGAAAACCGATGCCGTGATCTGTAGTACTACGTTTCGGTACTTGCTTTCACAGTGTCGTGTCTCAAGTCCAGACCTTCGAGCAGAAATCTTTAAGCTCATTGACGGCACTGACGCGCGTTGCCGGTGGGTGAAAAATATTAAGAAGCAGCGTTGCATGGCGATTGACAAAACAGTTATAGCGTGGAATGGAACATGCACCAAGAGAACGTTTCAATGAAGGCACTTCCTGATGCTATATTGCACCAACGTTTTTCTCCTGGCCATTTTGTAAAAAAAAATAGAACAGCTTATACTCGTAACACAATGGGCGAACTCGATCGCGTGCTATGCTATCAAAATTTATATTTTTATGCATTTCTAACGCACCTAGCTCCGCCTTCTATAAAACTTGGAGTAGGCAGAGAGACAACGAACAAGAAAGTGGCACCTACACTTGAGTAGTGTGGACAGGTCACTCTAATGACACAAAACGGTATTGGATCATACTTCCGTTACTTTACTGATACTTTATCAACTTAAAACGAGCACTGCACTCTAGAGGTGCAGCCGAAATGCATCTACGTGCGTCTAAATCCGAGTCCATGAACTCCAGAAACAACGTCATTCATGCTCTCGCTCTGTCTAGAAAACACGAATGAGCCATTTTGAAACAGCGCAACAAAGACGGGACGTGGAAACTGAGGTGTAAAGACAAACATGCGCTGACTAACAACTGGGTTTATTGAAAAAAACACACAAAATATATACAGAGTTAGGAAAGATTAATCGCCACCATAGTCAACTCATGCCACATGTGACGCCAGATATCCAATCTCCCCTTCGGAAAGGGCGACCGATGGGCAACTAATGCACGTTGCGCCTTTCTCACGTATAAGAAAAGCTTCAAAAACTTCTCGCGTCATCTTATCACAATGGCGAAACACGATATTGGTGTTCTTATAGTCGGGGGTACATTTGCATTTCTTGCAACGGAATGCACCTTTAGTGAGAGGGTCTCCTTCTGTTTTTCTTTTTTCGTACTCTTTTTCGTGTTTGCATTTGCACCTTCTGCAGTGGACCGCCACGTGTGACAGGGGGTCTTTTTTTCTGGTGTTCTCATGTTCCATGAGTCGCTTGTTGATGCATCTTCCTGTTTGGCCAATATATGTGGCGCCACACGAGAAGGGAATTTGGTATACTACCCCTACCTCGCAAGGTACATAAGGGGAAACATGGCGCACCTGACAAGCCCTTTTGTTTCCCTCCTGCCTCTGCCTTACCTGTCTACCCACGTCACATGTGGCATGAGTTGACTATGGTGGCGATTAATCTTTCCTAACTCTGTATATATTTTGTGTGTTTTTTTCAATAAACCCAGTCGTTAGTCAGCGCATGTTTGTCTTTACACCTCAGTTTCCACGTCCCGTCTTTGTTGCGCTGTTCCAAAATGGATACGTACCAACTTGCCCAAATTTCTGCTTTACGAATGACCCTCCAAGCCATGAACGCATACTAGCCGCTATGCTCTGAATACATATGTCCTTCGCAAAGCCTTCGTCGAGCCCTCCTAGCATCCCGGGCAACGCTGCCGGAAGTACCGGCCATCGAGCAACTCGGCGCACCCGGCTTAGGCGTTCGCTGGCCCGACTCTACGACTCTGCGTCAGTGTGCGTGCCACTGACCTTGGCCACTGGCGCGGTGTCACAGCCAAGTCACGTTTGCTTTTCCGGCGCAGTGCGGCAAGGTCCTCGTTTCTGTGTTGTTGCGGCAAAATGGAATCTGCCGACGGTTCCCATTGCGTAGATATGTTTCTGCGACAGCTGGCTAAACTGGTTTTCTACTAGTGAAGTGTCGTTATACGCAGTTTCGTTTTGTGTGCGCAATTTACTCCATCTTGACGTGGATAACATTTAACTTCAATTTTTCTGCTTTTACACGAGGATGCAAAAGATTGCATTAGAGATGTCTTTGTGTGTGCGCGTGCGGAGGGGGCGGGGTTCCCGAAAGGTCAGAATAAGAGCGACCGTCGTTCTCACCTGCGATCAATACTGAGTTGCCGATAGCCAACTGAGATGCTGAGTTGCCTCTGAGGGCGGCCTAGATTTTCCGCTAGTGTTCAATTGTTTTTTTTTTATTCTCAGGTGCGAGATGTTTACCCGCAGCCTGTGAACATTGAATGTGTCTCTGGATAGCGTCACTTACGTGAAGTTCATTAAAGGAGCGTAAGAAGTACTAAAAAGCGCGCTGTACGATGACTCGTTTTGAAATACCTCAGAGGACGCTATATGAGTACAAAGCAACGCAACAAGCTAATTAAGATATACTCAGAGTGGGTAGAGGCCTCCGCATTCATTTTGACCGTTTGGGGTTATTTAAAGAATAAAAATCTTGGGAAATGAGAGCCCTTAAGTACCACTTTTATTAAAATGCAGCCCGTTTGGTCTGGTTTGAACCCGCGACCTCCGGATCATAAGCATAAAGTCACCGCCACTAAGCCGCCGCGGGTGGTGACAGATTTTTTTCAGCTACTTCTTACGTACCAAAGGCAAATCTCATGGACGACATACCGGAAATGACCCCTGAAGCAAGCAGGCATAAATGTGGCACCTCAAATGCAAATTTTTCTACTCTAGTCGTTGGCTGTGCTTTCTTTGTCGCTGCTTTAGTCCGCAAGTCTCATTCTATTAAACTGCGCTCTTGAAAGCACCAGATCAAATCGAAATAATCTCTTTGAAAAGTAAGCCTAGCAAAACCACACAAAGAAAGATGAACACAGCATTGAAGCACAGCGTTCGTTATTCATTTAGCAAGCGCTAGGCAGGTCTCGCCAAATTCAACAAGAGTGCGTGAATGCTTGGGTTGAATTGCATAATCGCTTCTGGCCTGCTCAGCCCGAGAGGCGTTTTTGAAGACAGGCAAATTGCAGTTTGAAAGCTTTCCGATTCTTCTAAATCGAAGGTTCAGAATGCGCAAACCTGCCGGGCAGAAATAAAAAAACAAGTGGTGCTGCGCAGGCAACGTAGCGAAAGAAAGATATAGATGAAAGAATGGAAGGAACAGTCACTTATTCTTTAGATATGTTCGGGTTGGGCTTCTTTTATGGTATTTAGCAAAAATATTTTTGCTGTGAGCAAGCTCTTTATTTATTTTCTTGGAGCGAGTGGTCAACCTACCACTTTTAGCTTTAAACCAAGGCAGCAATGCGGTTTACGGTAGTCTTTCTGTACCTTTCCGGTGCCCTTAGAGGCGTATTTTCGCATCTAGACTTAAGAATGTCAGTAGGCACCCATTCAGAATGCCTTGCATGATCAGAAATCGCTCTACAGCGGAGGAATATTGTGTGCAGATTGCTTTTTGTTTTGGGGTATGTTTTGGCCATCGAATTCGAAAAATATTATTTTTTGAATATTTTCAGAAAGGTGCCTCAGATGTGCCCCAGTTTGCAATCCTGTTTCATTTTAATGAGGAACCTCACATTTTTCAGACTATGTCCAGACGGCATTAAATAGTTTCCTAAATATAATATGCTGAAGAGGGAATTCATTCACACAGAGCAGTGCGACTTGTGCGTACGTATTTATTGTTTTCCCCTCCTGTGTGTGTTTCTTTTTTATGTGAACGTTATCCTTCGCTGCAGCTGTGATAAAAGAATGCGGCCCTCTAGCCCAAAAGCTTGTTTTGCTCAAGCATATACTGAAAATCAACTTTTTTTACCTTGAGGGTCTTGAAATGCTACTAGAACCAGCTGATTGCGATAGGGCGAATGGCAGAAATATCTAGATTTTTCATCACGATAACGCGCCTTGTCCCGCGGCGCTTTCGATTCCTAGCTTTTCGCGTAAAAATATATTCTGTCCCTCAGGTTTCATACCTTCCTCGCATGAGTACGTGTTACTGCTTTCTCTTCCCTAGACAGAAAGAGCATCCCCTTTTCACGACTGAAAACATGATATAGACTGCAACCGACCAGCGGGAAGTGATTCCCGTTTCTTTTTTCTACCACTACGATAAAGGGCGATAAAAGAATCTCAGGCGCTGCATCGCTTTTCAAGCGAGCTATTTTGAAAGAGACAGTGTTGATTTGTAGTTGAAATATAAATAAAGTTACTGACTGAAAGAATCTAATTACTTAATTTACAGGCCTCGTACCCTTGACTCTATTGGAAGCATTGGCTAATATTCGATTCTGCAGAAAACTCATTCCTATAGAAAGCGACACCGGTGCGGTCGTTTTCGTGTCCTTTCTCTGTCAGTGTTCTCTTCCAATAATTGTTTGAATTATGAACCAACTAACGGAAAAAAATGTATTGCTTAGGCAAAGCAGCCCTTTCCAGTAACAATTCGGACAATAAAAAGGGACCTACTAAACATCAGTGATGGACCCCCTTTGCCAAAGGTAACCGAAAAACAGATTTTGCTTCTCAACTAGGTGGTCGAAATTATTCCGGAGCCCTCCCCTACGGCACCTCCTCCTTCCTTTCTTCTTTCACTCCCTCCCTTATCCCTTCCCTTACGGCCCGGTTGAGGTGTCCAACGATATATGAGACAGATACTGCGCCATTTTTCTTTCCACAAAAACCAATTATTTATTTATTCTCAACCGCATAACGGAGACTTTACGGCAACCTTCAAGACCGAAGGGCGTCAGACCGTGAGTACAAGGATTCATCTTACTTTACACAGATTCAGAGCTTAAGAGCTGCCATAAATGCTTCGCTACGCGGCTAAGAAACAAATAACCGTTGCCCAGATACTTTTGGCAAAGGCGGTATATACATGGTGCGCCACACTAAGCGGGAAGATGCAAGAACGTGGCTTTACACTCCGCTAAGCGGTATCCGAGGGTGCCCCCACTTAGACAGACCGACTGGCGTGAGTTATGTGAAACGCAGAACCATACGTTCGCGTGTTGCCGCTAAGTACGGTTGACCCTGTATGTCATAATGCAGGGTGGCGTCGCCCTCGAAAAGTTTGCGTATCTGTCAAGCTTTGTCTCTGTCCGGTATTCAAACATTTAGTGGCGCGTTCAGAAAAAGAAGGAAAATATGCACTGACCAGATAATTTCTCAGCAGCAGTCGCAAATGCGATTTTTGGTGACTTCACAGCTACCTGAAAGAATCTCACACTGAATTCGCAATATTGCCTGCATCGAAGTACTCACAATGTCTGAACTACGTCGCCCTTAACACCTGAGAAATAATTAACGGGCGCAGGTATTAAATAAACGCTTCCTGTTTCTCATGTCGGAACGCTTTGCTTGCATTGCAAACAAACAGGTTTAATACACTCCGCGGTGGCTTAGTGGTTATGGCGCTCGGCTGCTGACCCGAAAGACGCGGGCTCGATTCCGGCTGTGGCGGTCGAATTTAGATGGGGGCAAAATTCTAGAGGCCCGTGTACTGTGCGTTGTCAGTGCACGTTAAAGAACCCCAGGGGGTCGAAATTTCTGGAGCCCTTCGCTACGGTGTCCCTCATAGCCTGAGTCGCTGTGGGACGTTAAACCCAGTAAAACCAAACCAAACAGGTTGAATGCAGGTTTAGTTTTATGAAATAAGTTATACTACATCATTCGAAAACGAAACAAAACACTTTGTACTGAAATGAGGAGGCTGCACCAGTGCGGACTGCCTGTCCGCATAAAATACTTTTCGATAATGAAGTGTTGTTTTCGCAAAGAAAATTCAGCAGCCTATATATACCAACCGAATAAACAACTCGGGTTTCCTCCTGCCATTCCGCCAGGCAGTGTTAACTGTGTAGCACCGACACGGTAAAAATGAGAAAGAACTAGCTAACTTCTTCGTTCTACTTAAACCAAATCTCAAGGTCAAACAAGAAAAAAAATTGATCTTTAACCGAGGGTAGGAGCCAATGGATGTCTTTTTTTAGGCGCGTGATTTGTTGGGACTGTTTCTAATCATATGGCTGCTCAGTTCTAACGAATGGCTTAAACTGTCGTCAGCGTGCGGGCATCAATAAAAAAAACAGCAAGAACTCATCTGCCACATGTTTGCACCGAAACTTCAAACAGCTTCCGAAGGCGGTAAAGCTGGTTATCATTAGGTGCATCGGTTTAGAGAAAACCATTATTACTCCCGCACCCACATTCGTATTGCCAATCTGAACGTTGACTTATAGTCATGACGAGAATTTCGACAAAGCAAAGCGCTACAGCCTACCAAGTCAAGTCCTTCATTTCGTCTTTCTTCCTGAAAAACAAAACGCCACACACGTGCTTAATGATCTACGTGTACAATGGTTAAGAAGCCTGCTGAGTGAATGACCAATCCCATACAGAATTACAGCCGCTAGCTCAGCAAGCATTAATGATGCGCGCAGACGCTCTAGAAGCACCACTTTTTATCGTGCGTCGTATTTTGAGAGCGAACCAGTGAAGAGGGAGCAGTCTGAGGGCTAGTTATTTATTTAGGGAATGGAATACGGGGTAAGACGACGTTACCTAGGGCGAGGTTTTGCGCATTGCTGAAATCGATAAGCGTACGTCCGTTGACGGCGTTGGATGGCTTTGTTTTCGCTCCGACAAAAGGCACGACTTATCTGTGTGTGCCATTCGTACTAGCGGACCATAACCTTGAACGAATGATTATTTCGCGATTAACGCACTGTATTGAGAGAAGTGGTCATAAAGAGGGGCAGTCAGATCAGTTTCAGGAGGCTATTAACTCGGTACTTTCGAAGCTCAAACTTTGCAACGTTGTATCTGGTAGGACGAGCGGTAATGAATACTTCACCAGCCACGGTGGGTTGGGGAGGAAGAGGGAGAGATAGAGGGCTGAGGTGCTGGAGCGTTCAAAGTTGACGAAAGTTTTAATTGATTCGCATTTTGCTGAACAGCTCCGCTTGGTAATCGAAAGCCCCTCAAAAGTGACGCGGAACTGAAGCTGACTGCAGCTGGAACTAGAACGCAGTGAGCGAAGTGCGTCCCTCCAAGTGGTAGAAAAAAACTGACGTGTTTAGTATTATGATAATCATCGTTTTTTTTCGCGCAGATAGATTACTCTTAGCGTAGGCCTTTTATTTCCTTAATTCTTATTTTCCGTTTGAGCGGACCTAATTTGTAGATGACTGCCACCGAACTATAAACATAATTCATGCTAAATCTGAAATATCACAAGCAGGATAAGATGTTCCGCTTAAGAATAGCTGCTCTCAGAGGAGTTCTTCTCTTAGTGTCCAAATGAAAAAACACTAGAATACTACATCTTACATACTGTTTGCATCAAATTCAGCCCCTAATGTAGGCTTGAGCTGTGATACCAGTCAGGAGAACGAAATTTGTGTGCACTTGGTATATTTTATGACAAACAAAGACTGAAACATATTGGACGATATCAGTTGGCAGTGGGACATCGGGAAGGACATTTTCTTAAGTGGAATGGTTTGAACTCATGACAGTATCGGTGTATACCAAGTAGCGCAGAGATTCGAGCCTAGTGCCTCCTGCATGCGTCGTTATCCGAGGCCGCTGACCTGGGGCCGAAGTTTTCTGCAGCAAAGAAGTTTCTAAGAAAGGTGTATAGCATATTATTTTAATCGTTTGGCTGAGCCTGGGCGGGTGCTAATGAGTATTCACGTGCTTGTCTTCTGCCCATTGTAGGATTCACCTAACCCTTGAACTGCTCTGGAATCACGCTATCATTCCGAATGTAGCAGTACTTTTATTTTTATTTTTATATTTTGTTGGCTTATTAAATAAATTTCGAAAAAGAAACGGGCGAACGAGTCTTTTATTTTTCTCTTGAGTTCCTTACTTATCATGCGGCTACTCTTCACAACTACAAGCCTCAGCCTTGCACTGTCAAGCTGGCTTCACCCAACGCTTTGTCGTCATAGGTGGTGCACGCTTTACAAGTAATGGATCAAAAGTTTCTCACCTGGCTGTAGGTTACGTTTTACTACAGCGATAGCTGTTAGTATGAAATGCGCACAGCCACGCTTGGCACTGCGAGCCAAGTTTGGGGCCCCAAGCCCTTCCCCCTCTGGGGAGGGGAAAACAGCGCGCCACGCGCTGTGAGCGGCATCGCTCGGCGCGGCGAGGCAACGCGGCAAGCACTGTGGAAGCTAGATGTGAGAAGTCCGGCGCTGCTACAAGGGGTGTAACGACGCGGAGCAAGAGAAACACCACATGCGCGAACACGTCAGCTGCCCCCGAGTGTAGCGCAATGCACAGCGTGGCGTAAATTTGCCCCCTGCCTGTGGCAAACTATCGTACGATTTCCAATCTTCGTCATGCAAACTACTCGATCATATTGTAGCAACCTGTATCATGGTCTGGCTGGAATCGATATATTATTTTATAATCTTCGCATCACATTTTCCAGAATGTGTATACCACTGTAACTCAGTTAACAACGGTTGTTCATTTCTTTTCATCAGCTACTAAATAAAGAACGTCAAATCCTTAGAATCTTTCTGCACCTAAGTATAGCGTCCATAATTCATAGGATGCAGTTCAGCCGTTGTCTTCATTTCCACATCACCTGGGTGATGCACAACACTACCGCTGCTTTAAATAGCCTCGGTGATTGCGCACGAAATATAATAGACAAATTTGAGAACACGTTCACCGATTCCGAGCTCCGCGTGCAAGACTCATTCTATTCTTTAAATAGATCACGTAGAGCACGCGCATTGCGCATTTGCATTTGCCTTTATCTTAGGTTGCATTTATTAAGACTTCCTCTTTCGCCGTTGTATGGCGGCTTCTCCAGCTACGTATCGATAGCTGTTAGCGTCTTTCTATCAAAATCCCCCCCCCCCCCTTACCGCGGTCAGGAAACAAGCACGCAACTAAGTGTTCAGTAGCCGAAGGCCATAGCCATGAGGCCGCTGCGGTCGTTGGCAGTGTTATCCTGAAGCGGACACTTGTCACAGGAACCATTCCTTTTATATAACTTGCCACGGTGGCTCAGTGGCTACGGCGTTCGGTTGCTGAGGCCATGATCACGGGGACGAATCCCGATCACAGCGGCGGCATATGCATGAAGACAAATGTAAACAGCTAGGTTGCTGTGTGATGACAGTGGACGCTAAAAAGCCCCGAGGTAGTCGAAATTGAACTACAGCACTTCACTACGACGTGACTCATAGCCCATGTGTTGGCCCAGGCCGTGATGCTGGAGAAGTTCTGAGTACTGGTTCGATACTGGCTCCGGGGAAGGACTGTGGTCGACATCGATTTCTTGTGCTTGGGTGGCGCTTGCGCTGGCGACAGTCTGTGCACGCTGGTTGCCAGGAAGAGACTGAGGGCAAGAGGTCATACTAGTGCCACCTTGGGGTGAGGTGGTTGTTTACGATCGGAGGATTCTGGCCGCGTACGAGGATACAGGCCCACTCAAAGTAAGCTTTTAAATCGCTATGTAACAGTGCACATTCATGAACGATGTTTATTGGCGATGTATGGTTTTTGTTTCTCGGAAGTCTTGGTTTACATTCGTCCTACTACCAGAGATGGACCACGCTTCTCAACGTCTATTTGCTTTTTACATTGGTTGAAACATCTACCGCTGCTTACGAGAAAACTTTCCGTAGCTTCCCGCAGTGCCCTCCTGTCCTGTTCCAGCAGTTGTAACCGCTGTCTAGTTAAAAATATGCAGCAAGAAATCTTGTTTTTTTGGCCGTGAGCTTCAGAATTATGTTGCTTTCCGAGGCAATAAGATTGAATTTATAAACACTCTTAACAAATATTTTAGTCACTTTTCAGCACTGATCTGCTGTGTAAAAGAGTAAAACCTACAACACACCAGCGCTTGCTTCATTTTCACTGAAAACCGCTGAGCGCGCTTTATATAGTCCCGTGGCTTTCATTCACACGGATGCAACAAAGCACTGACGTGGCGCGGCGTATGTCCACATTAGGTACGAACTGTATTTGGGGGCCAGGGACCCCTCAAGCCGTTGTAGAACGGCTTTTACCTTGGCCTCCTGTACACTCCGGTGTATGAATAAAAATATCAATGAATGAATGAATGAATGAATGAATGAATGAATGAATGAATGAATGAATGAATGAATGAATGAATGAATGAATGAATGAATGAATGAATGAATGAATGAATGAGCGAGCGCGACATCGGCCTTAACGCACTAGTCCGGCGACTGGTAAGGCGTGTCTATTGGTCGTTTCCGGGAAAGTAGTAATTTCGACACAACTGCTGCTGTCTAGCGACGATCACATCTCTTCGTCATTGTTATCTACCTTTTCCCGCCTCCTTCCAATGTTGCTCCTTCACCTTCCTCCGCTAGTCCCCATTCCCCAAGCTGTTCATTCGCAGAACTCCTCCAGCCACCCTCGCTCCAACATTTCTTTTGTTTCCTCATCTCTGCATACCACCTTCACCGCAGTGAGAGAGGAGAAGGACGATGACTAAAGGTCCTCATTTGCATAAGTGCTTCGTAATGACGTTGTCTCCTGCCCGCTGCTTGGCTGGCAACATTATAACGCCACTGCGACGAAGAGTTCCGCTCCGAGCTAACGCGGCGTCCGCATCACCATTGCCGTGCGAGGCAGCAGCCTGAGTGCGCGGGCTTCCTCATTTCCCCTTCTGTGTCCCTACTTCCCGAAACACGCTCGCTCGTGCGTGCACACCCTTTCCCGGCAGAGAAGTCGCGAGCGCCTGAGAGCGAAAATGGAAAGACGGTGTAGTGATGGACGAAGCCCTTCGTGCTCCAGGACAAGTTCGCGGCGAGTGCGCTCTGTGTACGTCGAAATAGTTTGTTGCAGTGCCTCCTCTATACTTATATATATATATATATCTATATATATATATATATATATATATATATATATATATATATATATATATATATATATATATATATATATATATATATATATATATATATATATATATATATATGTGTGTGTGTGATGTGTGTGGAGTGATGTGTGGTGTATATGTGTAGTTGAGTGTGGTGTGTGTGAGTGTCGGCTGGAGGACCTGTGTGTGTCCGAAAGGTGTGTGTGTGAATCGTGTGTGTGTGTGTGCTGTGTGTGTGTGTGTGTGTGTGTGTGTGTGTGTGTGTGTGTGTGATGTGTGTGTGTGTAAGCAGTGCCTCCTCTAGAAGTATAGAGGAGGCACTGTTCGTTGACGTCGAGGACAGTCGAAAATAGCGGTCCCCCCAAATTCACTTGCTTGCCCAGCTTTTGTTCTCGTTACTGTTTCCATTGAGCGTCAAAACCTTCTTTAGGAGCGCCACTGCCTGAGGCTGCTTGAATTTATAGCGCGATATTGACTGTTTCTGGTGTTTCATTCGTCCCCCTTGGCCGTTCTGTATGCATTTCGAAAATTACAGGACCCTTAAAGGGGCACGGACACAAAGTTTGTCGGTGTTTGTTTCTTGCTTTGAAAGAAGCCTACGGCTCTTAGTAACCATCAAAATGAGCTCGAAGCACTAGTTCGCGATAATTAATTACGAAAGATTTTGTACCAGCGAATTTGGTCTCGATTTTCGCCAGCATGAAGTACACCATGGCGTCACGGTCAAACGGCCAACCTGGACTACCACATTCTATTGATGTCAGCGTTGCCGGCAAGCACTGGTTGTTCCCATGAATAATCACTGGATTCAGTGACGTCACAGTAAATGGGGCAAGTGCACCTTGACGTCACATTATTCGGGTCGAAATTCAATATGATATTAATATATGTATCACTAAATTTCTGTTGTAAAACTTGCTGGAAGACATCTCTTGACGCCAGTGAAATAAATCATGTCTGTCTGCGTTCGAAATTTTGTACCTGCACTCTTTTAAAACCTTGAACTATGCAGAGGACTGCACGTCCTTGAGAAGGTTGACATGCAAGCTTAAATGCGCAAGGAGCGGTACAAATTAAGAGAAACGCACTTTCACCTAATTAGATTAGCTCTTTGGCAGGAAAAGTAAGGTAGACATGTAAGTGCATTAAAGCATTGGCAAGCATATTGGCAATCTTAGAGAAATACATCAAAAGCACTCTCAGGTTCTGCTCAGAAGCAATACAACTACCCCTGAAAGTAAAAGACAGGACAGCCGCCGCCATAGTTCGGTTGGTAGAGGGCGATACACAACATACGGAGGTCGTGGGCTCGGATTCCGCTCGAAGCTTGCGGTTATATTTTCTTATTCTTTCCAATAATTTACGTTTAAGGCATAAAATTCTTACACAAATTTTTCATTTGTCAGCAGCACAAATTAAAGAAAAAGAAACGTTCCCCAATGCTTTCCTTAGTTTTAGTGAGTGCAACCTTCCGTAATAGTAGCGGCAGTAATGTTCTGTATCGAATGTACAACACGAATTTTGGATTCGGCTTTGTACAAGAAAAAGTTAGCTGATGTCAAAACAGGTCAAGAACTAAATTCAGAACAACGGTGTAAGTACCTGTTCTGCGTTATTGCCGGTCGCTTCAAAGTTTTTAATCCAGGTAAACAAAATTTTACACCTCGATTCTCAGCCTGATGTGCACAGAACTCATAGAGATAATTCTATCGAATTTGAAGCACATTACGCTCAAACTGTTAGACTCTTCCTTTCTATATTTTTCTGTGCAAATCAACGCAAGGGCACTGCCTAGCCGCCTATGGCATTCCTTGTGCCAATGAACCGCGCGTGAAAGCGAGATGTTGTGACGTCACCTTCAACGCTGCTTAAATGTAACCGCATTTTTTGGACATACAAGAAATCCGACATTTCCTACAAGGCAGAAGAGAAACTACAGGAATTGATGGCCCCAGCTCGTGCTAGTCCATCACTTGTTAACCTATCGCTGCTTTTTTTTTTGGGGGGGGGGGGGGGCATTACTCTCACGTCTCATTACTACTTATTACCACTGGAGAGGCAGCAAATCAGGACTAAGTGGAACAAGGGATCTCCTGTTTTAGAAGAAAAAGCATTTACGGCTCCCAACGTGCCCGCGTTTGATTCTAACGGTAGGACGGAAAAGCATCTCCGATCGCGCCGGGTTCCTTTAATCTCGCCTTACCTCCTTGCTCCATCCCTCATGCCAAGCGCTCTTGTCCCCGCCTACCCTGTGTAAGCAGCGAACGTGCTTATGGGATTCAGTTTTTCCGCACCTTTTGTCCGCAGCCCAAGCCTCCTTTCGCCAAGCAGCATCTCAAAAGACGACCATGCAAAGACATATATGTACTATAAGCACTACGAGGTAGGCGGCTTAAGCCGAAGAAGCAGGAGGTATTAGAGCACGGTGCGACACACCATGGAGCACAGTGCGGCGAATGTCTCCTGCTGGCTGTTATCACCCTACTGCTGCAATATGCAGCAGCTGGCAGACGTCGTTGCTGTCGCTGTCGGTCCGCTTGCTTTCACTCCGGAACCCAGCCACAACGTGCGACTGCAGGGAGAGCGTGGGTGAGCATCGTATACACACGTGGCATACAAACGCGTGGCCGGCTCGAAAACGATGCTGCGGCAGGCGGAGGGAAGGTACGCAAGCATTAGCCGATGCTTCTACTCGTTCTTATTTGCCTCCTGGTCGTGAAGTCGGTGAGCACGGTTTGGCGTTTTGTATATATGTGCCGTCGCATCTAGACTGCTTGCCCAGGGAGATGTTGCTGCCCGCTACCTCCGCCGGCAGCCTTTATGAAGGAGCTGGCGACACGTGCGCTCACCACTGGCGCCTGACACGCGCCCCACGCGGTGCATAATTAGGTTGGCGTCGCCGAAAGTTCTCTCCGGTGCCGCCGTTCCCGGTGCGTGGCACTGCGTGCGGAAGAGGTCTGCGTCGGGAAACGAGTCCAGAGCGCGCGCCAGATGGGCTGGTCGTGCAGCCACGCGCCGAGCTGTGGAAAGTATGAGGGCTGTTGCTCAGGGGATGGTGGGAGTGAGTGCATAAGCTGGTGGCGAGAGTTTGCGAGCATTGAAGGGAAGTCGACTTTAGACACCAGCCTGCTGGCGACTAGATCTCTAAAGAAGCCAGGCTGTCCCACTTCGATTAAGTTTCTGGGATATAGATACTCCTAAGCTGTGAACACGCGCGTAACAAATAACCAACTCGGGGTGAAAGATGCAGGCAACTTTATTAACTGGAAAGTCATAATAAATTCAAAGCCTTAGTTCAAATAACACGAAGTTTCAATTTAACTTTTATGAATTAACGCGCTTCCAGTGCATCTACCCGCGCTGATGGAAGTTCGGGGACGTAAAGTGGAAGGGCTTTTCTTGTGATGCTTTTTTTTGTTCAAAGTAATTCTAACTGTAGAGTAAACTTCAATGAAATCTAAAAAAACACTCTTTTCATCTCAAGCACTCAGCGATATTATAAATCCTACGACACCAGCTACTTTTTGTGATCCATAGCCAAAACGTTGTATAATCTAGTGAGTTCGCACCTAGCGGCCGCCCCCACCACCCTTACCCCTGCCAAACAGAACACTCCGGGAAGAGAAAGGTGATTGGTTTATGTTTTATGAGGGTTTAACGTCCGAAGGCTACTCGGGCTATCAGGGACGCCGGAATGAAGGGCTCCGGAATCAATCTTGTTCCATTTGTCAATGACCAAGTCGGCGGGAGCAGCCACGTCGGTATCGAGGGTAATTAAATCAATAGGCATACCGTCCAACGACACTGTAAGAAGGTGGAAAGGAGGAAGTGGATGAAGTGGGGTGCAATCGAGACTTCATTTTGAGGCACCACATACACAAGCCAAACGTAAACGTGACGGAGTGCAGGGGATATATAGACGACGAAGTAAATCAATACGTGAGAGTCGAGATGATTCGCGCCCTCTCACTGCGTCGAAAAGTTCCGGCACGAAAGAAGCCTTCGACGGCAGAGACTGTGGCAGGGTCGCAAATTTTTCCGATGGGTATATAAGACATGACGAGGCGTTTCCTGTTGCGAGAAAGTAAGAGAGAAAAAAGTAATGAAAACAGAGGCTGATGTGGAACCATCGTAAGGCCAAATTTATCGCCGGTGGAACAGTGCAATATATATACCGGAGTTTGATGAATGGTTCCTGATGTAGACGTCTGTGGAAACGGAAAAGGGCCAAGAAGGGACGCACTCCTTGAATTTCGATCGGACGCAGGGCGGCCGCAGAGGGCGCTAAGCACAGCGACAAAATTTTGTTGGAAGCGGGGAGCCCAACAGTAGAAGGCGAGGACAGCCCACGTCCCAGGTTCACTTTCGAGTTCAAATTCTTTATATATATTTGAAATCACAAAAATATGTGTCCAACAATCAATGGAGGAATAGGGCTTGAGAATTCTGCTCGACCCCAAAGTTTCTGTTGTTCTTGTTTGCTCTTTGACAAGAAAGTCACCTCAGCTCGTCTCGTTAAGTACGGTCATCGACAAACTGACAAAAATGACCGAGCAACAACCAAAATCTACTCATGGTGCTGTGCGCATACAGGAATATGAACCAATGACAAGATGAACAGCTGCAAGGCAGCGCAGAAAAACGCCCCTGGGTGTGCAAAAACGTTGCTAGGCAAACCAAGGGACATGCCTTTGTTATGCTTTATTGCGTCACTCATGCGGCTCGTTTGTGAGTACTTCCTAGTATAAAACAAAAGTTTGAGGGGGGGGGGGACACTTAAGCTCTGTCTTTAAGGGTTGTGACGCTACAGCTGTTCCTGTTCCTCCTCACAGACACACACACTTTCCTCTTTCACAATCACAATAGTTATGGGAAAGACTGCAAGACATAGCTAACGTTATATTACCGTAGCTCATGTATTAGTATGTATTAGCACAATAAAGTAGTATAGTAAATAGTAGTAGTACTAGTAGTAGTAGTGGTGTAGTAGTAGTAGTATAGTATAGTATAGTATAGTATAGTATAGTATAGTATAGTATAGTATAGTATAGTATAGTATAGTATAGTGTAAGTATAGTATGGCTTTAACTAAGCCATACTACCGTGCATGCATGACGTAGCGATAGGGTGTCTGACTCGCTACCCGAGAGCCAGGGGTTAGATTCCTGTGTAGGCTATAGGTGCGGTTATTAGGAATACAGTGATGGGTCTGCTGCGTAGCAGCTTGAGAGGCGAAATTTGTCACGTGAGTCATCGTCTGCTCCGTGTTTATACGAGGGGTGAGGAGGAAGACTGCGTGATGGCCTGTGCGCTTGGCGCGTTGCTCGCGGTTGCTCTGATCACTGAGGATTTGATGCGCCGCTGGTGCGGCTGGCGCCATCGTTGGGAGCCTCTTGTAAGAGCCAGTTTCACACGCGCCTCTGTGTCGGCGTCGGCTTTGTGAGCGAAAAATCCCTGGCATGGCTTTGGCAGGTGGTCCCAGGTAGCAACTTAGAAGGCAGGTGGAACACTTAGGTCACGTGACCTTGCGGCGTCATCACAACCTACCCACCGGATAGTGAGCAAACTGCCCACCGTGGCATGTGGCAAGCAGTGATTGGTCACTCAGGAACAGCAACCTGGGCCGCACAAGACCCACCGCTGCGAGAAACTGCCATTGCAGGGTAGTGGCGCATCGCTTAACCCCTGCACCACTGCGCCAGGAGTGCTATAGGGAACCCCAGGGATCTATAAATGTGAAGTAGAGAACGACCTTCGGCATATATGGAGACTAACCCATCGCGTCATACCCTTTAAGGGAAGTGCAAGTATTGCTTACAATTTTTTCGACCAATCTAGATTATTTCGTCACGCCGACGTCAACGCCGACAGCGGCTTTTCTGCGACACGGCGCTCTCACGCTGTCGCGTAAAAATCAATTTTTGTGTCTCGCTTCTATGCCTTAGTTTCGCAAATGCCCTATCACAAGCCTTATCACCACCGGATCAAGTTGTTCTAAAGGAGACGCAGAAAGCAGCACTTTCATTCCAGTGTTTTATCTTGTCATTAGTTCGTGTTACTGTGTGTACACTGAGGCAACTGTTTCCAGGCGTTTCTGCGTCTTTTAAGGTTACCCTGCTGACAGGACTGCATAGGCTGCACTGTGAGAGCCATGCTGGCTCGGTTCTCCTTCGGCGGTACTTGAAAACTTGTAGAGTCCTCCTCAAACTTGTCTAGAGCGCTCCAATGGCGGGCTGAATTGTGGATTTATGACAATCGCCGATGTTTGGCGAGCCCGATATATTTTTCAAAGAAATGAGAGGTTAAACGCGATCCGTGGCAGTGTTCATGCATGCGGTCTTGTTTAGATTCCTACGTCATTCGTAAAGAGACACAAATATACTCCACGGTGTACCATTCGAGTGCTCTAGACAGGATTGGGGACGACTGTACGTCTTTTAGTGCAACGTGGCAGGCACCATGGAAAAGAAGTTGTTGGTGCCCGCCTATACTTCCGGGACGCCTCTTAATGGAAGGACAAGCTGCCACGGTGGGTCAGCGGTTATGGCGCTCGGCTACTTACCGGAAAGACGCGGGTTCGATCCCAGCCGCTACTGTCGAATTTCGATTGGACAGAAATTCTATAGGCCCAAGTACTGTGCGATGTCAGTGTACATTAAAGAACCTCAGGTGGTGGAAATTTCTGGAGCCCTTCTCTACGGCGCCCCTCATAGGCAGAGTCGCTTTGAAGCGTCAAACCCTCATAAACCAAACAACAAACCAATCGTAATGCAGGACAGTTCAATTTTGGATAATCAGAGTGGCATTTTAGGAGACCTGTGTCAGCTACAAGCCTTATAATTCGATTGGGGTATCTATATCCTCTAACCTCTAGGCTTTCCTCCTCCTCCACCGCTTAAATACACCAAGCACGTCATTCGCAACTCCGCACCTGCGCGACTTCAGCATAGCCCTCGCTAAGGCAGTGTATGTGCAGCCTAAGCCGCTCTCATGGCGTCGGGTTCACGGAATACGGATCACACGAAGGCGACGCAATGAGAAATGTTCCCAGTTCCACCACTGCTAGCATTCAGAAAAGCAAGCAACGCCAAACCCCGCAAGAGCAGTAAAGCGAATGTGTCGAGAGCGAAACCTTATCGGGCACACCCCTCCCTCTGCGGGGTCAGGCCGACCAGCAACCGGATCCAATAGGCCGGAGCTTTTATGGCGGTTCCTCCAATTACAACGGGCAGCCCAATAAGTGCACGAGCCATCCTTCACGCCCGGTGTGTCTTCTCCCCGATGCGTCCTTATCAGATGCGCCTCGCTTCCTTATCGACAGCGGCGGTGAATGGGGAACCGCCGCCACCGTCTGGCAGGCAGGGGATTCAGCGGGCAAGGGTTCTACCCCGCGCTTCATCGATTGCATGCCGAGTGAGGCCAATTGACGTTCGCTGGGCAAACAAATCACGCGCACTCTCAGGATATATTGTGTGTAGTGTGCATGTTTCTTTTGGCAAAGAGCTGTGCAGGCTGGGGCTCAGCGGCATCGATGCCTCGCATTCTACGCGCGGGTTGGGCAGGGAAACAATGACGTAATTTTCTGGGGCATCATTGTACACGAAATAGTCCATCTGAGATCGAAGGCCGCAACACTTTTAGCGTCGCCATAGCGCTTATGTTTCGGTATTCCTGCTATGAGGCAGTGTGACCTGTGTTTGAATGAAGCCGTGTTCAAGCATACGCAGACACATATATGGTGTGCAGTAGTGGTATGTGATATGGGCGCAGCACAACGTTTGGTTTGGCTCGAAACCCCACGCTGACATTAAGCTGCCTGATAATGGCTGAAAAGTACGTTACCACAACTACACTTTCTCCTTGCGGGACCCCAAATCACTTTTCCTCCATCATGCTAGGACTTCTCCTACGTCACCGGCGACGACCAGAAGCGCGAAACCGGGAGTGGTGTTAACTCTCGACGGCAGGTGCCAGCGCCGTCTAAGAGTGAACCCAGGCCTCATTTCAGAGGTTTTATATCGAGAGAAGTGAGAACGCGTGCCATAATGTGTTAACCCGCGATCGTGTGGACGTCGTCTGCAAGTCGTCTGCTACTTCGTTTGCCCATCGTCTGTTCATGGCACCAGGTGGTGATTCGATGCGGTCGGTTAACTTTAACTGAATTCTCGTTGTCAGATTAACGTAACTGACCAGTGAACAACGAGAAATTACTTCGCACGGCAGGTGTGTAAAGCAAGCTAATGTTTTGTTGGGCAGATCCGATTGCTGGGCACTGAGCAGCAAAATATGGAGCATCCGTATATTGGTTGCGTTCTAAGAAATCGTTAAATTGCGGTGGCTGGACCATGCCGTTCATGCATCAGACTTTACGGAGCGTTGCGTAATCGCGTATATTAAAGTCCTTGAATGTGGAGCAGTGCGGAAAGTTTAAAGGAAGTCGCCTCGTTCCATTTGGCATTATTCTTTCATGTCAGCATGTAAACCTATGAAATTTCCTCGTTTTCGTATGGTTCCATATAAAGTCACTTCAGTGGAAACTTATTTTCTGCACCCAAAATCGGCCCTGGTAAAGGCGTTGTGTGCGCGTTTCCTAAAATTCGTTGCATGCCGCTGCGAGTCTCTAACGTCATTTAACCGTGCGCAGGCAGCTAGCTAAGGGGAGATAAACTTAGTGTTTCACGTATTCTCCATTCGTTTCAGCACAGCCTTCGAAAGCACGACAGCTCCGCGCGGGCGTATGTATGCATGCACCACCTACGGCATTCATTCCCAGGACACGGCACCCATAACTGCTATTTGAGCTCTGCCGTATGGCGCAATAATGATTCTCTTATGAAAGGAGTGCAGCGCCAAGTTTCCAGGTTCTGTGTTTTTGCTGCCGCGGTGCGCAGGGCCTTAGTAATGAAAAAAACAGAAGTAGAAATCGCCGAATGCGCTTTCGTTAATTCCCCACACAATACTGTTTCTTTCGGAGACTTTCTGTTCTCAGATTATGCCAATTATTTAAATTCCCGGCGTTATTCCACTTGTGATGACGAATAATCTCCCGCTAGGCTTCTGCCCCCAGCCATCTGTGAACCGGCATTAAACCGACAGCTTCTTCATAGTCCTGATTCTGGACGAGAGTCGGGCTGGCACACGTACAACAAAGTATCTAAGCTTTCGTCGCCAAAAGGGCAACGAAAATTCCAAACATACCGCTCTCGTGCTCGCAACAGCAGGCCCTATGAATGAACTGCTGGAATAGAAGGAGGAGGCTGACCCCTTCCTTCCACTCAGCCACTGCTGATGAGCTGCTCATTCAGCGACGACCAGCAAACGACTGCACTTCTCTCCCGCTCCTTGCCGCTTGAACGGAGCAGTTGTCTTGTCTTAGTGCAGAGTCAGCTTCGGAGGCACTCTGCCTCAGAGGGCCGAGGCCGGGTGCAGTCACAGGAGTCGCACACTAGCGATCGTGGCGTAAGCAAAACAAAGCATGCGCGATAGAAAGGGCGTAAAAAACTGAAGTGATTCGGCCGAGCAATAGACAGAGGATGCGTGCAGCACTTCCCAGAAATCTACCACCGCTCTGCCAGCCTAAAAAGATTGCCGCTGGCTTCTACTGACTTCTTTGTTTTTCCGTGTACGGCCTTCGTCGCTGCCACTCGAAATCCGGTCTGCTGACTCGAGCGCGAATCGCGAACTTGTCGCCCACTTCTGGCTCATGTGTCCTCACAACAACACGATAAGAAGAAAATGATAACAATATGGGATAGCTAGGGAGGAGGGAGGGGGGGGGGGGGGGAGGGTCCGCGGCGGAGACGACGGCAAAGTCGTTGAGGTCGAGTGCAGGCGCGAAGACGCGAGACGTCCTCTGGGAACAGGCCTGATGGCCGTGCAGGATCAACAACTAGGCGCCACCGCCCGGGTTTTGAAAGGCGAGGTAAGCGTATGTAGTGCACACAGGGAGAAGAACGAAACGAAAACAGAGCGGCGAAAAATCGCCAACCAAAGCAACGCCGGTGGCGCTGCGCTCTCAAAGCGGCCTGTAAAAACAAGAGCTCATAATTCAGACTCTAGACTACGCTGTATGCTGGAGAAGCGTTTTGCTTCGGCTCCGAGAGCAGTAGAGAAAGTCTCTTCACGCAGAAGTAGGGCAGGGCTGTGCAGATAGTGCACAAACACTACGCACGCACGCTCGCACACACGTTGAACGGTAGAGAAACAAGGGCAGACCCTGTTATCGCGCTGAGATGGTCCTCAAACTCCTGAGCGCCCCCTGCTGCTGGGCCCAGTATCTTCGTGCCGTTTTCCTCAGAAACCCCAGAGGGTACCACGGAACGAGCGCACCCTGTTGCTGGACTCCGGAACGACGAAGTGCGAGCAGTGTGAACAACAAGGGGCCATGATAAGCGAGGCAGAGGAACGGGAAGACCTTGGGAGGCAGGGAGTATTGGTTGCCAATTGCAGACAGGGTAATGAAAACCTCACCTTAACGAGGCAGATCGCTATTTAACATAAGCGGCGCAACGGAGCAACGAAAACGAAAAGCTCTTGGAGGAAATGCGGCGCCACGTCGCGGAGTGTGGCGGATGACTCCGGTGGAGAGACTGTTTGGAGAGAGTTCTCAAAATGTCCGCACGCAGGGATCGGGAAACAACAAAGGGCAGTTCTCGGGCTCGAGTGCTCAAGCACCAACGTTGCGAACGGGGAGGAAGCAGTTGCTGCTTTAAAGACGAGGGTAACAGAAAGCAGTGGGCCTATGCGAGACCCTTGCCTCTTCTTTTTCCTCACGGGGTTTTAATCGTTTTGTTCGTATACTTCTAGGCTGTTTCCCTCGTCGACGAAAACTGTGCTCGTTAAAATTCGCCGTCGACAGTCAGCGGGTCGCCGATAAGGGCCTCAGGAGAGCGCAGTGGCACGTCAGCTAAGATTCTTCGCACTGCGGCCGACCTAGAAAAAATAAACAGCTAGCGTTGCAGCAGTCCTCAAGCTTATACGCATGCACATGGAGCAAGCCCTCTTTGACTCTAGCCAGAGCGCCGCCAACGAAACGCGCGGGACACGTACAGAGCGAGAGGGATTTTACGAGCTGAGGAAGAACTGCAACGTTACCATGCACGCACCATGCCGGGGAACGTGTACGGCCCGTTCTTTGAGTGCTGCTGTTTATTGCTGGCGCTGTTAGCGTTTCAACGGCGTCACCACACCCTCCTTCCCCTCTGCCCCGGCGTCAAGCAATGCGCGTGAGTTTTCTTTCCGACTCGAAGCACGTTTCGCGTCGAAAGCGACGAGCCGCGATATTCTCTCGTTCCTCCTGGAGGGGCAACCGGAGAGGGTTTTTACATTAATTTACAGAGCGCGGCGTTGCTTCTGGGAAATGCGCTGTTTATAACGTGTGCCGGCAGCAACCAACTGCACCGCCGACGAGCACGCACGCTGCGAGGCTCCCTAAACTACGAAACATAACTCGTCGTGTCTCGATGCGGAGTAACCGGGAGCGGTTCTGATTCGATAGGTTTTTTCCCGGTGTTGCGAACACCTAGCTGAAGAAGACGGTGCGTGGGTGCGTGTAGAGTGAATCCCACCGCTCTCTGTCCCGTCCACATATGTGTCGTCCGTGTTTTTCTTGTGCTATATTTTCTAAAAACTTAACAACTAGCCCAAAACAAGCTACTCTTGCATCAAAGAGTCCCACCGCCGTATTGACTACCGCTCGTAGCAAGATGTTCGGCCGTCTTAGCTCTGTTTGAGTAAATTTCTGGCAAATTCGCGAATACAATGCGAATACGTTGATGCAGGCGCGGGCAAGAAAAAACACATAGGATGCTTGCGTTCTCCGAAAGAAGCAGTGTAGAAGAAAGGGCAAAAGGCTGGGCATGTTGGTAGCCATCCATACGGAAGAAGAGGGCGAATAAGAAACAAACGAGACAACACGAGCGCTGTTGTGTAAAGGAAAGGGCACCAACGACCTCTCATAGACTACCAGCGTAATTATTCATGAATAACGCGTCCGCTATCCGCCTCGCTCCGATTCCCAACTCTCTTTATCTCTTCTGTACTTGACTTGCAGTAACACGGGCCACACAGAAACGGGCCAGTTTTTTCTCCGCTCAACCTCATTTTCCTCGGAAATAGCCTCCCCGTATTTCTCGCTTTCGACCCCCTGGAAGCACGCAGCAAGGAGTCGTCCTGAAGCTCAGAATCAAGGAAATGAAGAGATACAGCGCCGGAACAGAAACAGCAGGGCGACTGCTAACCAACTGGCTACTACCAGCTGTGAAAGCAATCTGTACTCGTGGCGAAAAACAAATGAAATTAAGGTGAGCTACCAAAGTCGGAAGTGGAGCGACCAAATTCGAGATTAGATGTTCGTAACATCAAGGGCAGGAAAGCAGGGCAGGAAAGTGGAGGAAGAGGGGTGAAGGAATTATGCACGTGACCTAGAAGCAAGCGTTCGCACCAGCACATTATCAAGCCAAGAAGAAAAAGACAAAAGGGTGAAACGGCTGAAGGCAAGGAAGGCTGAAAAACAACAAAAAAGAGATCGTGTGAGACAGGGCCAAGGATCAGAAAGGGTGGAGAGATGTGTTCTCGCACTTACAAAAAGTATCACTTGTGCGTATATTTTGCCCGTAGCAAAAAAAAAAAGAACACACACAACGCACATTTCCCGGCCGAGCGAAGGAGAGTGAAAATATCCCGCAAGGGCAAACGTCCCCACAATCGAATTTGCAATCGTCGTTTGCATATTGGCCACATGTGCTGCTTGCTCCTTTCCTCTCGACTGGGGTGCGCTGCTCTCCGACGCCGGATCCTAATTCCTTTTGTTTCTCGTTCGGAGCATTCTTCCAGCCGCCCTTCTTTTTAACACAGCCCTCTTTACTTTACCCCAGTTCCTATCATCCCGCATTTCCTCCGCCTTTTCTCACCGCGATGCCCTTTCCCGCTTGCCTGCCCTCTCCTATGCCAGCATTTTCTTTTCTCCCTCCCAGGGCGCTCGTTAGCTCTGTCGACTCATGCCGGCTGGCATACAGCTTTCGCCTCCTGTTTTTCATTGTTAGTCGACTGGTGCCCGCTCATGTGCTGTGCACTCTCTCCCGATTCTTGCTCCTGTACCTCTAAAATTTTCATTTCCCTTCTTGTTGTTATTTTCTTATCCTGATTTACAGTAGTCCTTGTTTCAGTGCAGGTCGGAGTGTTCCTTAAATGGCATTGAATACATTTGTGGACTGTCTCAGGGGATGTTCTTGCAGCTGGGACCGACAAAGGCGAGTAGTGCCTCCCTAAACTCTTTCTACTAGAAGAAACGGCGATGCCAAGTCCCGAAGGAGTCGGGACAACAGCAGCGCTAGTCAGGAGTGGCTCTAGGGACTGTAGGAGGATGAGACCAGAAGGTTCGCTGGAAAAAGAATCTGAGACGATTAGGGTCGAAGTTGAATTGAGAATTTGTCGTAAACGGGAAGCAAATAAGAAAGCAAAAATGCTATGGACAAAGAAATCGAAGATGTGAAAAGGAAAAGCATTGCCGTGTTTTCGTCGCAGTTAATCCCCACAAGCCTAGTTGGAACTCGTGAGCCGCGCCGATATTCGCCTTCGAGACCTATCCAGAAACGTGCCTCTAGATCCATTTGCATTCGGATTCCTCGTTTTGAGTATTCATCAGACTCAGGTCAGAATCTATTCTTCTGCCCCGTGGTTCACGCCGTACAACAGGCAGGCCATGCCTCGGTCATTAACTTTACCACTCGCCT